>LR738712.1:130136741-130149479 GCA_902687465.1 Secale cereale
CCAGGGGGGCGCGCCGCCAGGGTGCCTGGAGCCCTGGTGCCCCCCCCCCCGGCTGTCCTTCGGACGCACGGTAGTATCCGGAACGCTGATTTTTTATATAATTTTTCTGGATTTTTCCTGGCAGTTCTCGTAACGTGAAAACCTGAAATACAAAAACAGCCGAAAACAGAAACTGGCACTGGGGTGCACTGGATTAGTAAGTTAGTCCAAATATGATCAAAAGTGTATGGAAGTGTATGAATATCATAGCAATATCACCCAAAAGTGGCATGGAGCAAGTAGAAATTATACATACGTTTTGGACGTATCAACATCCCCAAGCTTAATTCCTGCTCGTCCTCGAGTAGGTAAATGATAACAAGAATAATTTCTGTGGTGACATGCTATTAACCATATAGGACTTTTTATAGTCATATGACAAAAGCTTACTGAGACAATGATTCTATAGTAATTAAGTTGCCTCATGAGAAAATCACAAATGACTGAAAGTTTTACAACATGACATTGAAGCATCAAAAAGATTTGCAATGAATATGATGTGCAAATATGATAAAGTGATATCTAGCTTGCCCCCTTTAGTGAAGCAAAACATAAATGCAGGGGCACCTTCAAGGTTTAAGTGATGACTAGATACAATGATTTCAAAATAAACGATATCACAATCATGCAAAAGACAATGCTACTTTGGGACAATGCACATTGCACTTAGAATGCCAATCATGCTCTCAGTAGTTGGTGCTTGAAGAAATGGTTATGTGCTAGAGCTTTTTATTTTGAAAATATGGAAGCAATTTTGTCAACGGTAGTAGTACTTCATATGTGTCATGCATAAAACATCCTATAAGTTGCAAGCCTCATGCATCGAATACCAATAGTGCTCGCACCTTGTCCTAATTAGCTCGGATTTCCATGGGTTATCATTGCATTACATATGTTTCAACCAAGTGTCACAAAGGGGTACCTCTATGCCACCTGTACAAAGGTCCAAGGAGATAAATCGCATTTGATTTCTCGTTTTTGATAGATCTCAACTTGAGGACATCCATACCGGGACAACATAGAAAATAGATGATGGACTCCTCTTTAATGCATAAGCATATTCTCATAAGAGATCGAGGATTAATGTTGAAGCTAAAACTTCCACCATGATACATGGCTTTGGTTGGCGGCCCAATGTTCTTCTCTAACAATATGCATACTCATTCAACCCATGGCAAATCACCCTTACTTCAGACAAGATGAACATGCATAGCAACTCACATGATATTCAACAAAAGTGTGACAGTTGATGGCGTCCCCAGAAACATGGTTACCGCTCAGCAAGCAACTTATAAGAAATAAGATACATAAGCACCATATTCTTTACCACAATAGTTTTTAAGCTACTTTCCCATGAGCTATGTATTGCAAGGTTAGTCTTAGTACAGGTGGAGGTTAGCAAAAGACTGGGAGCGACCAACTAAGAGAGCAATGACGGTCATAATCATGCAGAGCGACAAAGAAATATTGAATCAGGCATGGTAGTTATATCGCTACTCAGAAATAAAAGATCATCAAGGCATGACAGACTTTCTTTACAGTCTTAAATATGCGTGAGCATACGCCAAGTCAATCAAAATAAATTCTCGGAGGAAGATATTACTAAACCATACCACATCATCGGCAAACAAATCAAGTTGGTACTCCAATAACATATTGGGAATCCCCCAGCTATTTGAGACTAACCATATGAAAACCTGAACTACTAAGTGCCATTATGCACGTAGCATCTTTATCATAGACATATTAATCAATGCAACGGAAGCAAACTCTCTTAATAAGGTGAGCATGATAATTAAAGAGAGTTCAAGCAACCAACAAAAGCTCTTTGAAAAGATAAGCATGAATACTAAGAGCAGAGCATGATAGTAGCTATTAAAAGACAAAGAACACACACAACAAAGATAGATATGAAAATTCTATGTTATGTTCTAGGTAGAAGTGGAGCGTGTTTCTCTCCCACATAAAGAATGCTGAGTTCCGACTCGTTATGAAAAACTAAAACGAAAACTAAAAGCAAGACGCTCCAAGCATAGCACATAGCACATGAAGTGATAAAAATATAGCGAAACGAAAGACGAACTGATAATGTTGATGGATAAGGGCATGCACGGGGGCGTCCCCAAGCTTAGACGTTTGAGTCTCCTTGAATATTTCTTGGGGGTGCATGGGGGCATCCCCAAGCTTGAGCGTTTGACACTCCTGAATCTTTTTATCATCTTCCCTCGCACACTTGAAAACTCCCTTCATACATAACTCATCATAATCTGATTAGCGAGATTAGTACCCTTAATAAAATAATTATACCCTGCTGGAAATAAAGATATTCTTGAAGTTCTACTGTTTCTCAAGATTGCCAAAAGGTTTTTGCAAAGAAAAAGCAAGCTCTTGATTTGCAAAATGAAGGAAAGGCAAAACAGGACAGAATCTGTGAAAAACAGAACAGCAGGTAGTAATTGATCTGTTCGGGATACTTCTGCAACTCAAATCAAAAAACTCAGAACAGACGCACGAAAGACAATTATATAGAGAACGCTTTCGAAAAAATTCAGACCAAAAAGATGATCTGGTGATTTTATGCGATTTTTTCTATCCAAGGACAGAATCTGTTTCCTGGACAGCACCTCACAACTTTTGAACTTTCTAGCAATCAGAGGCTATACTTGGCACAAATATGAAAAGCAAAGATACAATGATGATGCTACAGCAGTAAACAACATCAAGACACAACAAAAGCAAAAAATTTATTCATGTGGGCAGCCTCCCAAAAGCGCTTTCTTTTATGCCTTTAAGCTAGGCATAATGCATATAGATCAAGTTTTATCAAGAGTAAAAGAATAGCTAGCCCGTACAACAGACTCAAAAGGTAACTTGATCTTCTTTCGAGGGAAGTGTTCCATCCCTTTCTTGAGAGGAAACTGAAATTTTATATTACCCTCTTTCATGTCAATGATAGCACCAACGGTGCGTAAAAAGGGACGTCCCAAAATAATTGGACATGAAGGATCACATTCAATATCCATAATAGTAAAATCAACGGGAACATAATTATCATTGACAACGATAAGCACATCGTCGATCCTCCCCAAAGGTTTCTTTATGGAAGAATCAACGAGACGAACACCAAAAGAACAAGAATCATAAGGTTTCAATTTAAGCATATCATATAGTCTTTTGGGCATAATAGAAGTATTGGCTACAATATCACATAAAGCATAGCACGAGAAGTTGTTTATCTTAATTTTAATCATAGGATCCCAACCATCCTATAGCTTCCTAGGTATGGAGGCTTCTACTCTAAGTTTCTCCTCCCTAGCTTTGATGAGAGCATTAGTGATATGCTCTGTGAAGGCAAGGTTAAGCGTGCTAGTGCGGGGGTCTCTAGACATCTTGTGAAGGAAATCAATAACTTCGGTAAGAGTGCAATTATCAAAATCAAGGTCACGAGCATCAAGTAAAGTGGTAGTAGTGTCCTTTAGGTTCACTTGTTTGGTAGTTTCTATAGTCATAGCATCACCATTAATAGGTCCATTGGGACCAGGAGTACATTGGGTGCTAAGAGTTTGGATATCCTCAATAACTTGGATAGTAGCAACAGTGTGGTGGGTAGGAAGGCTCTTAATTCTATCTTCTTCCTCCCTTAGGGATGCAACCACTTCGGGTTTAGATGCCATTTGGTTTATCAAAGTGGCTTGTGTGTGGGACATATTGGAAACTTGGGTCTCAGTGATAGTGAGTCTAGTCTGGAGGTTAGAAATCTCAATATTTATGTTCTCTAATCGTCTACTAATGTCTTGCAAGATAGCAGTATGCTCATTTAATTGCCTCGAGAAGGTTTTGTTTTGTTCATATTGGTTGTGCATGTAATTCTTAGTGGCCTTCTCTATTTCTAGCAGTTTCTCATAGCCAGGAAAATCTCTATCTTTTTGGATGGAGTACTTGGTGCTAGGATATGTATTGTTGTTCCCATAGGAATTAGAGGAGAACGGTCTAGGATTACTACCAAAGTTACTCCTATAAGCATCAGCAATCACAGAATCTAAAGGATCACGAGGATCAACAGTAGATTGTTCGAAAGTAGAGACATGATCAAGTCAACTTTTTCATTTAAGGAGGAAATCTCCTCGACAGAGTTTACCTTCCTACCTGTTGGAGCGCGTTCGGTGTGCCATTGGGAATAGTTGGTCATCATCTCATCGAGAAGCTTCGTGGCAGCACCAAGTGTAGTTGACATAAAAGTTCCTCCCGCGGCCGAATCTAACAAGTTTCGCGAGGTAAAGTTCAAGCCTGCATAAAAATTTTGGATAACCATCCAAGTAGTCAAACCGTGAGTAGGGCAGTTCTTGATAAGAGACTTCATACGTTCCCAAGCTTGGGCAACGTGTTCATTATCCAATTGTTTAAAATTCATTATGTTACTTCTAAGTTGGATAATTTTAGCAGGTGGATAGTATTTTCCAATAAAAGCATCTTTGCACTTGTCCCATGAATCTATGCTATTTCTAGGCAAAGACTGAAACCATATTTTAGCTCCTCCTCTCAAGGAGAAAGGAAAAAGCTTAAGCTTAACAATATTACCATCTATTTCTTGATAATTTTGCATATCACAAAGTTCAACAAAGTTGTTTAAGTGTAAAGCAACATCATCTCCAGCACCGGAGAATTGATCTTTCATGACTAAGTTCAGTAAAGCAGGTTTAATTTCATATGAAGGTGCTGAAATGGCAGGTGTAGTGATAGGTGTGCTGATAAAGTCATCGTTGTTGTGACTAGTGAAGTCACACAACTTGGTGTTCTCGGTGGAACCCATAGTAGCAAGCAAGCAAGATAACTATTTTTGTGATTTTCGATAAAAAGGTACTAAAGCAAAAACTGAAAGGTAAACTAACAAGACTAAAAAGCAAAGGTAAAAGATAGCGTGCAACTCCCCTATCCTGAAGAGTGGAGTCCCCGGCAACGGCGCCAGAAAATACTCCTTGATGGGCCTCGAACCCCTCGTTGGTTACCCCAAGTGGAAGGTGTAAGATGCAGTATGTAGAAGTGTTTTCCCTTAGCAAAGATGCCAAGGATCGAATCCCCAGAGACTCCTAGGTTCAACAAGTAGGTGTCAACTGCTAACGGCGCGTATTACCAATCAACGTGGACCTGCACACAGATACAAATAACTTTGCTCCCAACGAGTACGGAGAGGTTGTCAATCCCTCCGGCCTTGTAGTTCACAAAGGGTTAAAAGAAAATGATAGTAGTGATAGATAATGTTTTGCAATAGTAAGTAAAAGCGAAAAGTAAATAGCGGATGTGATTAATGATGGTAATATGGACCGGAGTCTCATGATGTTCACTAGTGATGTCTCTCTCCCAAAAGACGATAAAACAGCTATGTGAGGTAAACAAATTACAGCTGGGCAATTGACAGGACCACGAACGCAAACCAATGCTGATTACATTGCAAGAAAGGTTGAGGTTCAAAGCATGGGCGGTACGCCAAAGTAAGTAGACCGAAATCCATCAATATCTACTACTAACCATCCACCTTGAGATATCTATCCAGAACATCTCGTTGGTATTAAGTTGCGAGTCCCACCCATAGTGTAAACTCAATGCAATAGACAACTGCATTAAAAGAACTTTGCGTAAAGTAAACAATCCTTGCACCCGCGGGCACAAGCACCGTTGTTTTCCCCCTTGTGGCAACAGCACATCCCCTAGACTCATGTTTCTGTCACTCAAGCTAGTCATCGAGGGGCATGAACCCACAATCGAGCATAAAGTTCCCTCTTGGAGTCACTACGTATTACTTGGCCAAAGCAATAAATAACAATGGAGAACATGCAAGAATTACTTATGAACATAAATATAAAAGAGGTAGACCAAATATATTACTCAAGATCAATCTGAACATAATCTCATAATCCATCGGATCCCAGCAAACTCAACATAGCAACAGCATAAGGATTACATATGTGCCTCGATCATGTAGGGCAGCTCACGAGGACTAATTAGTGAAGCACAAGAACGGGAGGAGAACATCACATAGCTACTGGTCATGGACTCATGGTCCAAGGGAGACTACTCACGAGTCATCCGGGAGGCGTCCATGGTGGTGGAGAAGCTCCCGGTGGTGATCCTCCCCTCCGGCAGGGTGCCGGGAAGAGTTCTCCTGGTGCTCCCGATCTTGGAAGAGGCGGCGGCGGCGGAACAGAGATGGGATCGCGAAAAGAGTTCCTGTTCTGAGGGTTTCAGAGGACGCTTTAAATATATGCCAAAGGGGGGCATCGGGGAAGCTTCGGGGGGCCAGGCCCCCCCCCCCCCGGCGCGGCCCAGGGGGGGCGCACTGCCAGGGCGCCTGGAGCCCTGGAGCCCCCCCTGGCTGTCCTTCGGACGCACGGTAGTTTCCGGAACGCTGATTTTTTATATAATTTTTCTGGATTTTTCCTGGCGGTTCTCGTAATGTGAAAACCTGAAATACAAAAACAGCCGAAAACAGAAACTGGCACTGGGGTGCACTGGATTAGTTAGTTAGTCCAAATATGATCAAAAGTGTATGGAAGTGTATGAATATCATAGCAATATCACCCAAAAGTGGCATGGAGCAAGCAGAAATTATAGATACGTTTTGGACGTATCAACATCCCCAAGCTTAATTCCTGCTTGTCCTCGAGTAGGTAAATGATAACAAGAATAATTTCTGTGGTGACATGCTATTAACCATATAGGACTTTTTATAGTCATATGACAAAAGCTTACTGAGACAATGATTCTATAGTAATTAAGTTGCCTCATGAGAAAATCACAAATGACTGAAAGTTTTACAACATGACATTGAAGCATCAAAAAGATTTGCAATGAATATGATGTGCAAATATGATAAAGTGATATCTGGCTTGCCCCCTTTAGTGAAGCAAAACATAAATGCAGGGGCACCTTCAAGGTTTAAGTGATGACTAGATACAATGATTTCAAAATAAACGATATCACAATCATGCAAAAGACAATGCTACTTTGGGACAATGCACATTGCACTTAGAATGACAATCATGCTCTCAGTAGTTGGTGCTTGAAGAAATGGTTATGTGCTAGAGCTTTTTATTTTGAAAATATGGAAGCAATTTTGTCAACGGTAGTAGTACTTCATATGTGTCATGCATAAAACATCCTATAAGTTGCAAGCCTCATGCATCGAATACCAATAGTGCTCGCACCTTGTCCTAATTAGCTCGGATTTCCATGGGTTATCATTGCATTACATATGTTTCAACCAAGTGTCTAAAAGGGGTACCTCTATGCCACCTGTACAAAGGTCCAAGGAGATAAATCGCATTTGATTTCTCGTTTTTGATAGATCTCAACTTGAGGACATCCATACCGGGACAACATAGAAAATAGATGATGGACTCCTCTTTAATGCATAAGCATATTCTCATAAGAGATCGAGGATTAACGTCCAAGCTAAAACTTCCACCATGATACATGGCTTTGGTTGGCGGCCCAATGTTCTTCTCTAACAATATGCATACTCATTCAACCCATGGCAAATCACCCTTACTTCAGACAAGATGAACATGCATAGCAACTCACATGATATTCAACAAAAGTGTGACAGTTGATGGCGTCCCCAGAAACATGGTTACCGCTCAGCAAGCAACTTATAAGAAATAAGATACATAAGCAACATATTCTTTACCACAATAGTTTTTAAGCTACTTTCCCTTGAGCTATGTATTGCAAGGTTAATCTTAGTACAGGTGGAGGTTAGCAAAAGACTGGGAGCGACCAACTAAGAGAGCAATGACGGTCATAATCATGCAGAGCGACAAAGCAATATTGAATCAGGCATGGTAGTTATATCGCTACTCAGAAATAAAAGATCATCAAGGCTTGACAGACTTTCTTTACAGTCTTAAATATGCGTGAGCATACACCAAGTCAATCAAAATAAATTCTCAGAGGAAGATATTACTTAACCATACCACATCATCGGCAAACAAATCAAGTTGGTACTCCAATAACATATTGGGAATCCCCCAGCTATTTGAGACTAACCATATGAAAACCTGAACTACTAAGTGCCATTATGCACGTAGCATCTTTATCATAGACATATTAACCAATGCAACGGAAGCAAACTCTCTTAATAAGGTGAGCATGATAATTAAAGAGAGTTCAAGCAACCAACAAAAGCTCTTTGAAAAGATAAGCATGAATACTAAGAGCAGAGCATGATAGTAGCTATTAAAAGACAAAGAACACACACAGCAAAGATAGATATGAAAATTCTATGTTATGTTCTAGGTAGAAGTGGAGCGTGTTTCTCTCCCACATAAAGAATGCTGAGTTCCGACTCGTTATGAAAAACTAAAAAGAAAACTAAAAGCAAGACGCTCCAAGCATAGCACATAACACATGAAGTGATAAAAATATAGCGAAACGAAAGACGAACTGATAATGTTGATGGAGAAGGGGATGCACGGGGGCATCCCCAAGCTTAGACGCTTGAGTCTCCTTGAATATTTCTTGGGGGTGCACGGGGGCATCCCCAAGCTTGAGCGTTTGACACTCCTGAATCTTTTTATCATCTTCCCTCGCACACTTGAAAACTCCCTTCATACATAACTCATCATAATCTGATTAGCGAGGTTAGTACCCTTAATAAAATAATTATACCTTGCTGGAAATAAAGATATTCTTGAAGTTCTACTGTTTCTCAAGATTGCCAAAAGGTTTTTGCAAAGAAAAAGCAAGCTCTTGATTTGCAAAATGAAGGAAAGGCAAAACAGGACAGAATCTGTGAAAAACAGAATAGCAGGTAGTAATTGATCTGTTCGGGATACTTCTGCAACTCAAATCAAAAAACTCAGAACAGACGCACGAAAGACAATTATATAGAGAACGCTTTCGAAAAAATTCAGACCAAAAAGATGATCTGGTGATTTTATACGAATTTTTTTCTATCCAAGGACAGAATCTGTTTCCTGGACAGCACCTCACAACTTTTGAACTTTCTAGCAATCAGAGGCTATACTTGGCACAAATATGAAAAGCAAAGATACAATGATGATGCTACAGCAGTAAACAACATCAAGACACAACAAAAGCAAAAAAAATATTCATGTGGGCTGCCTCCCAAAAGAGCTTTCTTTTATGCCTTTAAGCTAGGCATAATGCATATAGATCAAGTTTTATCAAGAGTAAAAGAATAGCTAGCCCGTACAACAGACCCAAAAGGTAACTTGATCTTCTTTCGAGGGAAGTGTTCCATCCCTTTCTTGAGAGGAAATTCAAATTTTATATTACCCTCTTTCATGTCAATGATAGCACCAACAGTGCGTAAAAAGGGACATCCCAAAATAATTGGACATGAAGGATCACATTCAATATCCATAATAGTAAAATCAACGGGAACATAATTATCATTGACAACGATAAGCACATCGTCGATCCTCCCCAAAGGTTTCTTTATGGAAGAATCAACGAGATGAACACCAAAAGAACAAGAATCATAAGGTTTCAATTTAAGCATATCATATAGTCTTTTGGGCATAATAGAAGTATTGGCTACAATATCACATAAAGCATAGCACGAGAAGTTGTTTATCTTAATTTTAATCATAGGATCCCAACCATCCTCTAGCTTCCTAGGTATGGAGGCTTCTACTCTAAGTTTCTCCTCCCTAGCTTTGATGAGAGCATTAGTGATATGCTCTGTGAAGGCAAGGTTAAGCGTGCTAGTGCGGGGGTCTCTAGACATCTTGTGAAGGAAATCAATAACTTCGGTAAGAGTGCAATTATCAAAATCAATGTCACGAGCATCAAGTAAAGTGGTAGTAGTGTCCTTTAGGTTCACTTGTTTGGTAGTTTCTATAGTCATAGCATCACCATTAATAGGTCCATTGGGACCAGGAGTACATTGGGTGCTAAGAGTTTGGATATCCTCAATAACTTGGATAGTAGCAACAGTGTGGTGGGTAGGAAGGCTCTTAATTCTATCTTCTTCCTCCCTTAGGGATGCAACCACTTCGGGTTTAGCTTCCATTTGGTTTATCAAAGTGGCTTGTGTGTGGGACATATTGGAAACTTGGGTCTCAGTGATAGTGAGTCTAGTCTGGAGGTTAGAAATCTCAATATTTATGTTCTGTAATCGTCTACTAATGTCTTGCAAGATAGCAATATGCTCATTTAATTGCCTCGAGAAGGTTTTGTTTTGTTCATATTGGTTGTGCATGTTATTCTTAGTGGCCTTCTCTATTTCTAGCAGTTTCTCATAGCCAGGCAAATCTCTATCTTTTTGGATGGAGTACTTGGTGCTAGGATAAGTATTGTTGTTCCCATAGGAATTAGAGGGGAACGGTCTAGGATTACTACCAAAGTTACTCCTATAAGCATCAGCAATCACAGAATCTAAAGGATCACGAGGATCAAAAGTAGATTGCTTCGAAAGTAGAGACATGATCAAGTCAACTTTTTCATTTAAGGAGGAAATCTCCTCGACAGAGTTTACCTTCCTACCTGTTGGAGCGCGTTCGGTGTGCCATTGGGAATAGTTGGTCATCATCTCATCGAGAAGCTTCGTGGCAGCACCAAGTGTAGTTGACATAAAAGTTCCTCCCGCGGCCGAATCTAACAAGTTCCGCGAGGTAAAGTTCAAGCCTGCATAATTTTTTTGGATAACCATCCAAGTAGTCAAACCGTGAGTAGGGCAGTTCTTAATAAGAGACTTCATACGTTCCCAAGCTTGGGCAACGTGTTCATTATCCAATTGTTTAAAATTCATTATGTTACTTCTAAGTTGGATAATTTTAGCAGGTGGATAGTATTTTCCAATAAAAGCATCTTTGCACTTGTCCCATGAATCTATGCTATTTCTAGGCAAAGACTGAAACCATATTTTAGCTCCTCCTCTCGAGGAGAAAGGAAAAAGCTTAAGCTTAACAATATTACCATCTATTTCTTGGTACTTTTGCATATCACAAAGTTCAACAAAGTTGTTTAAGTGTAAAGCAGCATCATCTCCAGCACCGGAGAATTGATCTTTCATGACTAAGTTCAGTAAAGCAGGTTTAATTTCATATGAAGGTGCTGAAGTGGCAGGTGTAGTGATAGGTGTGCTGATAAAGTCATCGTTGTTGTGACTAGTGAAGTCACACAACTTGGTGTTCTCGGTGGAACCCATAGTAGCAAGCAAGGAAGATAACTATTTTTGTGATTTTCGAGAAAAAGGTACTAAAGCAAAAACTAAAAGGTAAACTAACAAGACTAAAAAGCAAAGGTAAAAGATAGCGTGCAACTCCCCTATCCTGAAGAGTGGAGTCCCCAGCAACGGCGCCAGAAAATACTCCTTGATGGGCCTCGAACCCCTCGTTGGTTACCCCAAGTGGAAGGTGTAAGATGCAGTATGTAGAAGTGTTTTCCCTTAGCAAAGATGCCAAGGATCGAATCCCCAGAGACTCCTAGGTTCAACAAGTAGGTGTCAACTGATAACGGCGCGTATTAGCAATCAACGTGGACCTGCACACATATACAAATAACTTTGCTCCCAACGAGTACGGAGAGGTTGTCAATCCCTCCGGCCTTGTAGTTCACAAAGGGTTAAAAGCAAATGATAGTAGTGATAGATAATGTTTTGCAATAGTAAGTAAAAGCGAAAAGTAAATAGAGGATGTGATTAATGATGGTAATATGGACCGGAGTCTCATGATGTTCACTAGTGATGTCTCTCTCCCAAAAGACGATAAAACAGCTATGTGAGGTAAACAAATTACAGCTGGGCAATTGACAGGACCACGAACGCAAACCAATGCTGATTACATTGCAAGAAAGGTTGAGGTTCAAAGCATGGGCGGTACGCCAAAGTAAGTAGACCAAAATCCATCAATATCTACTACTAATCATCCACCTTGAGATATCTATCCAGAACATCTCGCTGGTATTAAGTTGCGAGTCCCACCCATAGTGTAAACTCAATGCAACAGACAACTGCATTAAAAGAACTTTGCGTAAAGTAAACAATCCTTGAACCCGCGGGCACAAGCACCATTGTTTTCCCCCTTGTGGCAACAGCACATCCCCTAGACTCATGTTTCTGTCACTCAAGCTAGTCATCGAGGGGCATGAACCCACAATCGAGCATAACGTTCCCTCTTGGAGTCACTACGTATTACTTGGCCAAAGCAATAAATAACAACGGAGAACATGCAAGAATTACTTATGAACATAAATATAAAGAGGTAGATCAAATATATTACTCAAGATCAATCTGAACATAATCTCATAATCCATCAGATCCCAGCAAACTCAACATAGCAACAGCATAAGGATTACATATGTGCCTCGATCATGTAGGGCAGCTCACGAGGACTAACTAGTGAGGCACAAGAATGGGAGGAGAACATCACATAGCTACTGGTCATGGACTCATGGTCCAAGGGAGACTACTCACGACTCATCCGGGAGGCGTCCATGGTGGTGGAGAAGCTCCCGGTGGTGATCCTCCCCTCCGGCAGGGTGCCGGGAAGAGTTCTCCTGGTGCTCCTGATCTTGGAAGGGGCGGCGGCGGCGGAACAGAGATGGGATCGCGAAAAGAGTTCCTGTTCTGAGGGTTTCGGAGGACGCTTTAAATATATGCCAAAGGGGGGCATCGGGGAAGCTTCGGGGGGCCCAGGCGCCCCCCCCCCCGGCGCGGCCCAGGAGGGGCGCGCCGCC
>LR738712.1:130167820-130227810 GCA_902687465.1 Secale cereale
CGTCTGAGCGAAATCACATAAAGGGCTTAATAATAAAAAGAATGCCACAGTCGGACGTCTGAGCGACATCACATAAAGGGCTTAATAATAAAAGAATGTCACGGTCGGACGTCTGAGCGACATCACATAAAGGGCTTAATAATAAAAAGAATGCCATAGTCAGACGTCTGAGCGACATCACATAAAGGTCTTAATAATAAAAGAATGCCACAATCGGACGTCTGAGCGACATCACATAAAGGGCTTATAAATAACAGTAGTATAATGATGAAATACTTCTGGAAGTAAATCAATACAGAGATGGTTGGTGAGTTCATCTACCAAATGAACTTGACGAAAACACTACTCTGGTTACCATCAAGGATTTACTAGAGACGGTCACCGGGTTGACACGAAGATTGACCCTAGGCCATAAACATGGCTACTGAAAGAATTTAACTCTGCAGAGCTTGTACTATTAACTCATAGCCAACGGATTCTACTAGCCACGGGGACTAGTTCTGTCTACGGTGTTTTAGCAGAAACCCAACTAACCAGTACACACCCATTTCACATCTTGCTGTCCGGAATCACCCGCGACAACATTCATGAAAAACTTTAAGACGGGGAGGCTACAACCTCGAATAGCATGGGATAAAATTTATATATGCGCGCTCCAAGGGGTGCCCCCCTCTCGGTCCCAACCGGAAGCACCCATGGCCCCTGACCGGATGACGGGCTTTAATCCAGGGCCATGGAACCCTCATCCTAGCCCCTCTACTTGGTGTGTACTCGGGAAGTGGTTTACAACTGACTAGACCGTAATCTTAACAGACGGCCTATGATAGTACCAAAAAGGAGTTGAACGGAATCACGACATGATCTCCGTTGATACTGAGTTAACCAACTACTGGCATGCTCCAACAATACCAGCATACCACCCATCACGTCACCACATGATCGAGATGGTTCAAACATTATCCTTCGGGGCTCACCCGAAGCTTGCTTTCATGAAATATAACCATACACATATGCTCATATGACCATGCTTATGAAACGAACTACTCGAGCAAACATGCAACACACTCATCATATCAAAGGTTCAAACATGCTTGCCTGGTTCTGAGAAGTCGGAGTCTAACTCGGTGGGGTTCGCGGCTCCGTCACGTCCTTCGGTATCTACGTATTCAAACAAATAGATACTAACATAAATATCGCACGTGCAAATAAAGTTGCTCCAAAAAATTTCACATAAATATGACAAAAAACTAGACAGAAAACTAAAGAGGACAGAAAAAGAATCAACTAAAAATCATCTTTAGTTAAAAAGATATTAGAGTTTCTGTCCAGGGACTCATCTGTAATGAAACAGAAAAGTTCCAGGGGCTAGAACAGAAAACAACAAAGCGAACCGATACGCGGTATGTCAACTGAAGGAGAAAACGTACTTTGCCCGAAGGCGCTTACAGAAAAACGGTTCGGGCGAGAGGTGAGAGGCTGACAAGGGGCCCCACTCGTCGAGTTTGAACTCTGAGATAGAGTCACGACGGCGCCAGGTGCGGCGGTGGTCGCCGGCGCCGATCTACGGCGAGTTATGGGAGGGGAGTGGTACGTACAGCTTCTCGGTGATCTTCCGCGTCGATTGGTGGTGGAGTTGAGCGTCGGCGAGCCCCACGTCGACGGCGACCCTGTCTCCGGAGGACGGTGGCTCGGGTGGTCGTGGGCCTCGTCGGAAAGAGTTCCTGGGGTTGAATTGAAATGGGGGTTAGGTCTAGGTGGGTGCCAGGGTGCTACGCTCGAGTCCACGGCGGCGGAGGAGCTCTCACTAGAGAATGCTGCTGGAGTCCGAGGCGGAGGGAGTTGGCCAGAGTTGGAGAAGAAGGGCCCCTCGAGGCTCTTCTAGAGGCTGGGCGTGGTCTAGGGAGGTGGTGGAGGTGTGCGGGCTCGAGAACGAGCTCGGGGGTGCCTTATATAGCCTGCCCGAGGCGGTTGCCGTGAGCGGGATAAGTCCGGTGAGTGATTACGGCGATGCAGTGGCTGGACGGCAGGCTTAAGGGCTTGAGCATCGACTAGGAGGTGTAGTGGTTCCATTCCCGTGCCTAACTCAGCAGGGGAGAGAAGATCACGGGCTGCCCTCGACGGAACGGCCGTGCGGCACGTCGGCGGCAGAAAACGTGCGCGCCAGGCCACGGCGACGGTGCGGCAGGCATGCGCTGGCAGTGGAGATGGCCACGCGGAGCGCTGGGGTGATTGGGGCGGCGCCAAACGGCGTTGAGCCGCGGGGTGACTTCTGTCAGCCGCCACGGGCGGTGCTGTTGCCGTGGCAGTCACCAGCGTGGTCGGGCCAGGGTGCCACCGACGCCTAGAAGCAGCCAAGCAACCGTGCGGCGCTCTGGATAAGAAGAAGGTGCAGTGCAGCGTCGAGCCAAGGTTGTACTCGTGAGATGGTCGCTGTGTCTGACGAACTGACAAACTGTCGAACTGTCTGTCAACAGTTTCAGTTAACAGTTTCTGAATTTGTCAGCACAGTGAATGCTATGTGTTCGATGAAATGATTCTGGCATGTGTGAAATGTTTCTGGGGCTGATATTTGGTGGAGTGGCCTCTTGATGCATCTAGAGGCTGCCTGATTTTTCACAGAATTTTTGGAAGAAGATAAATATGAATTTCACCAAATTTTGCAAATCTGGTCCAAACTTGCAGCGGGTGAAATTTGAAAATTTTGAACTGTGGACCAGTGAAACATGATGGATCTAGGTTGTGGGTACTAAGGACTATCTAGTAAAGTTGGTTTGGAATCAAATAACTAGATGGTTATGGTGGTTCCTTTGTAAATCACCAAGGTCCACTATAAAAGATAGAAATAGTTTTTGGAGTAAAATAAATAGAGGAAAAATCCCAATAAGGTCAAAACTTACTAGAATTGATGAGAGACTTGTCCTAAGGTGTGAAGAGGGTCTTGAAGAGAAATATTTCTGTTGGGGTCATGGCAAGATGAAGGTTGGAGGGGAGGATAGGTCCAAGATCAAACTTGAGAGGCATAATTTAAGTAGGGGAGAATTCAAACAACCTCTTTGAAGCTCAACTTGGGCTTGAGCCAACATAAGAGAAAATCTTCAAGGTTAAAAACCAAGCTTGGGAAAACACACAAACTTTGGCCAGAAGAGGTTTTACAAGGGTTTTAAGAGAAGATCAAACAACCCCCTTCCAACAGGCCAAAAGTTTGGAGGAAAAACCAAACTCAAAAACTTGGGGTGTTACAAGAGGTAAGCTGTGACTCGACCTTCTTGCATCAGAACGCTTCCCAATCCGGTTCGAGAGGCATCACAATATATCACGAACTCTTTGTGAATATCAGGTGTAGCCAGAACTGGGGCGGTGGTCAATCTCTTCTTGAGCTCTTGGAAGCTTTCTTCGCATTTTGGCGTCCATTCGAACTTCTTGTCCTTCTTCAGGAGCTGAGTCATTGGCCGGGCAATGCTAGAGAATCCTTCCACGAATTTGCGGTAATAGCCCGCAAGTCCGAGGAAGCTTCTGACTTCCTTGATGGTCGTTGGAGATTGCCATTGGGTCATAGCTTCGATCTTCGCGGGATCAACTGACAATCCTTCTTCGGTCAAGACAGCACCTAAGAATCCAACTTTATGCATCCAAAACTCACATTTGCTGAATTTGGCGTATAGTTGGTGCTCTCGAAGCTTGTCTAGGACCATCCTCAAATATTGAAAAGAGGATCATTTGATTTTAATTATTTTTCTCTCTAAACTATTTCAATGTTAAAAATATATGAGAGGAGATAATATGACTTCTCCAAACTAACAAAATTATTAGAGGAACCTAGTTCTAAATATTTTATTAGGATGGTGAAAATTATTTTTGGCATTTTTATTATTTATTTAATGAGGATTTGTTTTCTGTTCGGGTGTTAAAAAAATGTTAGGCCGCCCGACCAGCTGGGCCGAAGCCCAACTGGCCAGCCCGCCGCGCCAGCCAGCAGGCCAACGCCTCGCGCGCGCGCGCCCGCCCCCTGGGCCGCCACCCCGGCCCAGCTGGCCCGTCCGCCGCACCGTCGCCCGCTCGGACTCCAGGAGGAGTCCGCCTCCACCACGTCGCCGCCGGCCGCCGTCTCCGCGCCGGACTCCCCCTTTCCCTCTCTCCAAGCCACCCCGCCCCTAGCCTATATAAGCGCCGCCCCGGCCCTGTTTTTCGCCACCCCGCCGCCTCTAGAGCTAGCAGCCGCCACCACCGCGTCGCCGGAGTACCACCGCCGCCGCGCCTAGCTCCGTCGCCCGCGCCGCCGTCCGCTCCGCCACTCCCGAGCCACCCCGCCTCGCCTCGCCCCTCGGCTACAACCGAGGCTGCCGGAGCCGACTGCCGCAGCCGTCGTCGCCGTTGACCTCGCCGCCGCCGGCCGGTTTCGTTTCGCTGGTTTTCGAGGTAAAACCGGGAGCGTTTTTTTCTTTCTAGGTTTAGATCGGTTTAGTAGATTAGATTGGTTTTTTTTCAAAACCTAGCTAGTTAACGAACGTTCGTTCATTTAGGGTTTTTACTAAATTGTTTCATTAGTTAGTCTTAACTAGTGACCGTTCGTCTGTTAGGTTTTTCCTTTTAGTTTATTTTCTCAGCCAGGGACCTATCCGTAGTTTTATTTTGCAGTTTAGTCCCTGATCTTCTTTCGATCACAACTTTTCTCTCGTTTATCGGAATTAGGTGAAACCAACGCCCACGTTTTTGTTGTAACCTCCTATGTTTAGTTAATCAACTCAAACATGATTTTGCCAATTTTAAAACTAGTGTTCAACCAGTTTTGTGTTTGAGCTTCATTTGGTCATAACTTGAGTTTCGTAACTCCGTTTTTGTCGATTCTTTTTCCAAATCGAAGCTCTTGATGTAAACTTTCTTATAAGGCCAAATTCATTCACTTTTGGTACTGCTAGAAATTGTTTTCTGTTGTGTTTCTTTTTTTCTTGCTTTCGAAGTCTTTCGAGTTTCGTTCTTCGATTCTATTGCTTGATTGCTTATGTATGCTATTGTTTGAATGCGATAGAGTACCCGGTGTGTGAATCATGCTACTACGAGTCTCTAGGTTTCAGCGATCGTCAGCAAGGCAAGTTCATACTTTGATCATACTTTCCAATACCCAGTTTTTATTGCATTAGTTATATCCTCAAACACTTGCATGAGTAGGACTGGTTACATAGTATGATGCTTTGTATTCATGAGGTAGGAACCCAATGACTTGAGATCAACCCAAGGGAATATACCCTTTGTTACTTATTGCTTAGCCATGCTTGTAGACGTGGATTGGGATGAGTGATTTCATGAAAGTTGTGATAGTAATTACAACTAAGGGTTTCTTTAAGGTGGAATTTAATACACATCTGGGTGGATTGGTTGTGGCACCCTGGGGATGGACCAGTGGTTGTAAGGGCACCTGGGGATTTACCAGTGTTGTCCAAGGAATGCAACCCAGGCTCAAAGGGATCATATATCATTCATGCCTAGAAACTTCCATGTGCAGCCACAATGCCATTACGGGCTCTGGCATAGTTGAGTATGTTGTGTGACCTCTTTCTGTGGTAGACTAGCAGATGTAGCGGATGTAGGTGGTACGGTCTAACCAGGGTTAAGAGTGAATGCTTCTGAAAGACTGTGTCTCGGTCATCCATTTCTCGAACACCATGTAGTGCGAGAAATCAAACGGAGGGGGTCGAGTCATGTGGGGAAAAGTGCACAAACCTCTGTAGAGTGTACAAACTATTCATGAGTAGCCGTGTCCCCGGTTATGGACATCTTTGAGTATCCTTTTATTTGAATTATGGACTGACCTCATCACTTCATTAAATTGTTGGGTGAATAATGACTTGGTTTTGGGATTGAGATGGGGGTACCATTCTCAATTGTACATGCTTTAAATTTAACAAAGTAGTAAACAAATTTATTCCTTTGTTATAGGGAAAATTTAGCTTTATGCAAAAATAAACCCTACAGCCTCCACCAGCCAAATATGCATGTAGTTGCAGGACTTGTTCATTATCTTTACAGTGTGTT
The DNA here is from genome assembly GCA_902687465.1 of Secale cereale. Lineage (NCBI taxonomy): Eukaryota > Viridiplantae > Streptophyta > Magnoliopsida > Poales > Poaceae > Secale > Secale cereale. The sequence continues at coordinate 130,173,851 of LR738712.1, forward strand.
CTTGCCAGCATATTCAATATGCTGACCTACATGGCTGCAACGTATCATGTTGCTGAGTTTTCAGACGAGGAATAAGGTGCGATAGGTCATTGTCATGCACTCAATAATTGTCGTAGAGTTGGATGGACTCAACTACTCTTCATAGCTTCCGCAGTTTATTGTTTTAGATGGCCTTCAACCATTATTGTGTAATGGATATTGCCTCTTCGAGAATCTTCGATGTAATAAAGTGTGATTGAAACTCTGTTATAAATCCTCGAGTACTGTGTGTGTCAGCATACTGATCCAGGGATGACACTGAGCACAGAGACTCCGGTCCATTCGGATCGTGGTTGCTACAAGATGGTATTAGAGCACACGTTAACTATAGGACGCGACCATTAGGATAAGCCACAAGATGATTCTTTTCTACTCATTCTAATCCTTCTCTCTTTCTCTCCTATAGATGTCAAGCCCCGGGAGCAAGTTCACTCAGCCAGACGATGACACCCCTTTCGGAAAGCACTTAAAGGAAGTCACTAGATACTTGCACATTGGAATACCAAGTATCACTGGAGATCTCTACGCAACATCGCCGGAAGAGGAGTGCTGGAAGATGAAAGTTAGTGTACCTGGGAGGACTATTGCACCTTTCATGGAGCCACTTGAGCTAGCCTTTGATGCACCGACAAGGAGCCTGGGAAAGAGTATGGCAGCTCATATCACATTGGGACGCATATGTGAAGTCTACAACAAGGACCTTGAAGACACCATCTACCAGATTGGTGGACGTCGAGACGAGCAATGGGAGATGCTTCGCACCAGGAAGGATGGATCCATTGCAGCATACACCCAAGAGATGGACCAACACATATGCCGCTACGAGAATCAGATGTGCGCACTTATGCAGAAAACCAACATGGTTATAACCCAGAATGTGGAGCTAGAAGAAGAACTCAAGACAGTACGAGATGGATATGAAGAGGAAACCGCCGTACTATTGGAGCAGAATGAAGCACTGAAGAAGAAGGCTGGAACTGGCACAGTGAAACCAGAACCAGAGGCTGGAACTACTATGGAGAACTACATTATGATAGACGACACTGACAGTGATGGAAGTGACTATGAAGACGATGCTAGAGCAGATATTATGGAATCTTCAGATGATAGTGATTAGATGACCACCCTATAATCATTAGTGTTAATTCGAGTAGTTAGAATCATTTGCTAGCTTTGTAATAGGGTCTTCTGAGTGCTCTTGATTGAAATTGAGTGATATGATATGAAATTGTTTGTCTCATGTGCATATGGGTAGTGACCCCCCCCCCTAGACCTCATTTTATTCTAATATCTCCCCTCTAAACCCTCAGATGCCTCCAAGACGTGAGCCCGGATTTCAGTTTCCCCCTGAGCTCACTCAGTTGATCCAGCAGCAGAACACTTTGATGCAACTACTTGTCTAGAATCAGAACAACAACAACAACCCACCACCGCCTCCCCATGACAAATTGACTCGGTTCTTGAGGTTGCAACCGCCAGTATTTTCTAGTAGCACCGAGCCGATTGTTGCAGATGACTGGCTCCGCAAGATGGGGCGAGAGCTAGCAACTACAGGATGCACAGATACAGAGAAAGTATGCTTTGCCGCACATCAACTTGAGGGACCAGCCACTGCATGGTGGAATAACTACACAACTACCTACCCACTTGCTACAGTTACATGGGATCGGTTTCAGCAAGCTTTCTGCACTGCCCATGTCTCAGCTGGAGCAATAAGCCTGAAGAAGCGTGAGTTTTGCAACTTACGCCAAGGGAACCGTACTGTGGGGCAGTACGTGGATGATTTTAGGCAGTTAGCTCGCTATGCGCCAGATGACGTGGCCACTGACGCAACAAAGCAGGAGAAGTTTCTAGAAGGGCTCTGTGATGAGATGAGTGTGCAATTGATGCTAGCCACCTATAACAACTATCAAGGTCTAGTGGACAAGGCCATCATGATTGAAGGGAAGCAACAGCAGATTGAAAACCGCAAGAGGAAGTATGGGACTGGGAAGAATAACTCTGGAGCTCAGCAGAAGCCCCGCTACACTCCATACTCAGGAGGACACAACCATCCCACCCATAACCATGGAGGCCATTCTAACAATGGAGGGAATGCACACAACCATAGTGGTGCTAGGAATGTCAATGGGAATGGCTGAAGCAACAATCAGAATCGTTCCACTCCCTCAACACCTGTCAAGAAGGACCTGAGCCACGTTACTTGTTTCAAGTGTGGGAAGACCGGACATTATGCCAATGAATGTCCCGAGTCGAAGAATGGGAATGGGAATGGAAGCTCAGGAAAGAAGCCCAACACGTTCACTAGAGGACAAGTGAAACACGTCAATGTCGAGGAGATTGACGAGTAGCCCGACGCAGTAGTTGGTAAGTTTTTGATTAATGCATTTACTGCCCTTGTTACTTTTGATACTAGTGCATCGCATTCATACATATCAAGGGGTTTTGTGAAAAAATATAAGTTTCCCACTGTAGCCCTTAGGACGCCCATGTTAGTCATTTCCCCCGGAGCGGAGTATATGGCAAGCCATGGATGCTACCAAGTGCCATTGACCATTGGAAGGCATGTCTTTCCCATGGATCTCATTCTTTTCGAATCCCTGGGTTTGGATGTGATCATAGGAATGGATTGGCTATCCAATTTTGGAGGAAACATCGATTGCGCCAGTTGATCAATTCTTCTCACCACACCAGAAGGAAAAAGGATCAATTATGTGTCAAAACACATGCTCAGGAAAGCGTGTGTGAATGCACTCATAGGAGTTGTTCATGAGGAAGTGCCCGTTATTAAGGATTACTCGGACCTATTCCCGGAAGAGTTGCCGGGCATGCCACTCGATAGGGACATAGAGTTCTTAATTGATCTACTACCCGGCACCAGACCAAAATCTAAGAGACCATACCGGATGCCAACTAATGATCTGGAAGAGATCAAGAAGCAAATCAAGGAACTAATGGGTAAGGGTTACATAAGACCTAGTTCTTCGCCGTTGGGAGCCCCAGTGCTCCTAGTTGAGAAGAAGGATGGATCCTTGAGAATAATTGTTGACTATCATGTATTGAACGAGGTTACAATCAAGAATAAGTGCCCACTACCAATGATCAATGATCTGTTTGACCAGTTACAAGGGGCCAAGGTATTCTCTAAAATCGATTTGCGATCTGGATATCATCAGTTGAAGATCCGAGAACAAGATATACCCAAGACAGCTTTTACCATGAGGTACGGGCTTTACGAGTATACATTTATGTTATTCGGTTTGACTAACGCCCCTGCCTATTTCATGAGTATGATGAACAAGGTATTCATGGAGTTCTTGGATAAGTTTGTGGTAGTATTCATCGATGACATATTAATTTACTCCAAGAATGAAGAGGAGCACAAGGAACACTTGCGTTTAGTTCTCGAGAAGCTACGAGAGCATCAGTTGTATGCCAAGTTCAGCAAGTGTGAGTTTTGGTTGAAGGAAGTTGGGTTCCTTGGACATGTTATATCAGGAGACAGTATATCCGTAGACCCCACCAAGGTTGAGGCAGTCACAGAATGGAAGGCACCCACCTCAGTTGGTGAGATTCGCAGTTTTCTTGGACTCGCTGGATATTATAGGAGGTTTATCGAGAATTTCTCGAAAATTGCGAAGCCCATGACAGAATTGTTGAAGAAGGAGACTAAGTACAAGTGGACCGAAGAGTGTAAGGCCAGATTTCAGGAGTTGAAGAAATGCTTGGTTACAGCCCCAGTTCTGATCATCCCTGATATACGCAAAGATTTTCAAGTATATTGTGACGCTTCTCGTCGGGGACTTGGAGGAGTCCTCATGCATGACGAAAGAGTTGTGTCTTATGCCTCACGTCAGCTTTGACCACATGAGTTGAATTATGCCACGCATGATTTGGAGTTAGTTGCCGTAGTGCACGCACTCAAAACCTGGAGACATTTTCTTATTGGCAGCCGTTGTGATGTATACACGGATCATAAGAGTTTGAAGTATATCTTCGCACAGAAGGAGCTGAATCTCAGGCAAAGGAGATGGTTGGAGCTCATAAAAGATTATGATATGAGATTGCATTATCATCCAGGAAAAGCCAATGTTGTGGCAGATGCCCTAAGCCGTAAGAGTTATGTTAACATGATCATACCCGGAGGTTTACCCCCGGAGTTAGCCAATGGACTTAAGGATTTGCAGTTGGGGATAGTCCCGAGAGGCTATGTAGCCACCAGGGAAATTCAGTCCACGTTGTTGGAAAATATCCGCGAAGCCCAGAAGATGGATAAAGAAATTGCAGAAATAAAGGAAAGATTGGACAAAGGCAAGGCAGAAGGATTTTGTGAGAATGAACACGAGACGCTATGGTTTGAAAAAGCGTATCTACGTGCCCAATGACCCTGAGATCAGGAAGTTGATTGATACGTCTCCAACGTATCTACTTTCTCAAACACTTTTGCCCTTGTTATGGACTCTAACTTGCATGATTTGAATGGAACTAACCCGGACTGACGCTGTTTTCAGCAGAATTGCCATGGTGTTTTTTTTGTGCAGAAATAAAAAGTTCTCGGAATGACCTGAAACTCCACAGAGATTATTTTGGAAAATATAAAAAATATCTGCAAGAAGATCCAGACCAGGGGGCCCACACCCTGTCCACGAGGGTGGAGGCGCGCCGCCCTGTCCAGGGCGCGCCCCCTGCCTCGTGGGCCCCTGGTGCTCCACCGACGTATCCCCGGATCCTATATCTTCACTTTCGGGGAGAAAAAAATCAGAGAGGAAGAATTATTGCGTTTCACGAGACGGAGCCGCCGCCAAGCCCTAATCTCTCTCGGGAGGGCTGATCTGGAGTTCGTTCGGGGCTCCAGAGAGTGGAGATCGTCGCCTTCGTCATCATCAACCTTCCTCCATCACCAATTCCATGATGCTCACCGCCGTGCGTGAGTAATTCCATCGTAGGCTTGCTGGACGGTGATAGGTTGGATGGGATCTATCATGTAATCGAGTTAGTTTTGTTAGGGTTTGATCCCTAGTATCCACTATGTTCTGAGATTGATGTTGCTATGCTTAATGCTTGTCACTAGGGGCCGAGTGCCATGATTTCAGATCTAAACCTATTAAGTTTCCATGAATATATGTGTGTTCTTTATCCTATCTTGCAAGTCTATAGTCACCTACTATGTGTTATGATCCGGCAACCCCGAAGTGACAATAATCGGGACCACTCCCGGTGATGACCATAGTTTGAGGAGTTCATGTATTCACTATGTGTTAATGCTTTGGTCCGGTACTCTATTAAAAGGAGGCCTTAATATCCCTTAGTTTCCAATAGGACCCCGCTGCCACGGGAGGGTAGGACAAAAGATGTCATGCAAGTTCTTTTCCATAAGCACGTATGACTATATTCGGAATACATGCCTAGATTGCATTGATGAACTGGAGCTAGTTCTGTGTAACCCTAGGTTATAACTTCTACATGATGAATTGCATCCGACATAATTTCCCATCACCGATCCAATGCCTACGAGCTTTTCCTATATTGCTAGTTGCTTATTTACATTTCCGTCGCTACTATTACAAAAACTACACAAACACTACCGTTACTTTTATTGCTGCTACCGCCACTATCATATTACTTTGCTACTAAACTATGTTGCTGCAGATACTAAGTTTCCAGGTGTGGTTGAATTGACAACTCAGCTGCTAATACTTAAGAGTATTTTTTGGCTCACCTTGTGTCGAATCAATAAATTTGGGTTGAATAGTTTACCCTTGAAAACGGTTGCAATCCCCTACATTTGTGGGTTATCAAGACTATTTTCTAGTGTCGTTGCTGGGGAGCAAAGCTCTATTCTTTAAGTCACTTGGGATTTATATCCGTTGATCACTATGAAGAATTTGAAGGACTCAAAAACCAAGATCTTACCCTCAACTACGAGGGGAGGTAAGGAACTACCATTTAGCTCCGCACTTGATTCTCCTTCTGTTATGAATAAACTTGCAACACCTACTCCTGCTATTGAATCTCATATGTCGTATGTTATTGATGATGCCACTTCTGCTATGTATGATGAAACTACTTTTATGCCTGATACTGTGCCACTAGGTGAATTTCTAGATGAACAAATTGCTAAGGTTAGGGAGAATGCAAATATTGAAACTGATGATATTTATGAAAGTGATGATGAAGCTTCTCCCAATAGATATGAATTGCCTATTGTTCCTGAGGGTTATGTTATGGATGAAGAAACCGCTAGAGACTTTCTTGCTTGCAACGATAGATATGATCTTAAGAAATTATTAGCTAAGCTGAAAGAAAAGTCCTTGAATGCTAGAATGAAACATGACCCTGCTTTTGCTACTTCACCTATCTGTGTTACTGATAAGGATTATGAATTCTCTATTGATCCTGAGTTAATTACTTTGGTTGAGTCTGATCCTTTCCATGGCTATGAGTCTGAAACAGTTGTAGCACATCTTACTAAGTTGAATGATATAGCCACCCTGTTTACCAACGATGAAAAGATTCGTTATTACTATATCCTTAAGTTATTTCCTTTCTCGTTAAAAGGTGATGCTAAGACTTGGTTTAATTCTCTTGATCCTGGTTGTGTGCGTAGTCCCCAGGATATGATGTATTACTTCTCTGCTAAATATTTTCCCGCTCATAAGAAACAAGCTGCCTTACGGGAAATATATAACTTTGCTCAAACTGAAGAAGAGAGTATCCCACAAGCTTGGGGGAGGCTTCTCCAGTTACTTAATGCTTTGCCTGATCATCCACTTGAGATGCATGATATACTTGATGTCTTTTATAATGGACTAACCGATGCTTCCGAAGACCACCTGGATAGTTGTGCTGGTTGTGTTTTCAGGGAAATAACAATTGAACAAGCTGAATTACTATTGAATAATATGCTGGCCAATGAAAATAATTGGACACTTACTGAACCAGTCCCTAAGCCAACTCCGAAGAAAAGAGGTGTTCTATTTCTCAGTCCTGAAGATATGCAAGAGGCAAAGAAATCTATGAAAGAAAAAGGTATTAAAACTGAAGATGTTAAGAATTTACCACCTATTGAAGAAATACATGGTCTTGATAACCCGACACAGGTAGTAAAGGTAAATTCTCTTTATATATTTGATGAAGGTGATATTACTCGTTATAAGTCTGCTAGCCAATGTTGAGATGAGTTTGAAAATTTTATTGTGAAACAAGAAAACTTCAATGCTTATGTTGGTAGAAAATTGCAACACAATGCTTATATGATTGAACGCTTGAGTGATTATCTTTCTAGAGCTAAAGGTGAACTGAAACTCATTAGTATACATGCTTCTATGGTCACCACTCAAGTAGAACAAGTACTTAAGGCTCAGAATGATTTGCTCAATGAATTAAATATTAAGAATAATGACTATGCTGATGGAGTTGCAACTAGAGGTGGTAAAATGACTCAGGAACCTCTGTATCCTGAAGGCCACCCTAATAGAATTGAGCAAGATTCTCAGAGAGCTAATTTAGATGCACCTAGTTCTTCTAAGAAGAAGAAAAAGAAAAATGATAGGACTTTGCATGCCTCTAGTGAACCTATAGCTGACACACATGAGAATCCCAATGATATATCTGTCTCTGATGCTGAGACACAATCTGGTAATGAACATGAACCTAGTGATAATATTAATGATGATGTTCATGATGACGCTCAATCTAGCAATGATAATGATGTAGAGATTGAACCTGATGTTGATCTTGATAACCCACAATCAAAGAATCAACGTTATGATAAGACAGACTTTGTTCCTAGGAAGCACGGTGGGGAAAGAGAACCATGGGTTCAGAAACCCATGCCTTTTCCTCCAAAAACATTCAAGAAAAAGGATGATGAGGATTTTGAGCGCTTTGCTGAAATGATTAGACCTATCTTTTTGCGTATGTGTTTGACTAATGTGCTTAAAACAAATCCTTATGCTAAGTATATGAAAGATATTATTTCCAACAAAAGGAAGATACCTGAAGTAGAAATTTCCACCATGCTTGCCAATTACACTCTTAAGGGTGGAATACCTAAGAAACTAGGAGATCCAGGAGTACCTACGATACCTTGCTCCATTAAGAAAAACTATGTTAAAACTGCTTTGTGTGATCTTGGAGCTGGTGTTAGTGTTATGCCTCTCTCTTTATATAGTAGACTTGACTTGAGTAAGTTGACACCTACTGAAATATCTTTGCAAATGGCTGATAAATCAACTGCTATACATGTCGGTATTTGTGAGGATGTGCCTGTTGTAGTTGCAAATGTTACTATTCTAACGGACTTTGTTATCCTTGATATCCCCGAGGACGATAGCATGTCTATTATCCTTGGTAGACCATTTTTTAATACTACAGGGGATGTTATTGATTGCAACAAAGGCAATGTCACTTTTCATGTCAATGGTAATGAGCATACGGTACACTTTCCGAGGAAACGACCTCAGGTCCATAGTATCAATTATATTGGGAAAATTTCAACTATTACTATTGGAGGTTTTGAATTTCCTCTTCCTACTACCTAGAAGACATATGACATTCTTATTGTTGGGGACATACATATCCCCATTGAGGTAACCTAGTGTTATTCGAAAATTCTCCGGTTTCATGTTATTCGGAAAGAGTTTATTAACAAGACCTGATCAACCTTGTTAATGGATTCCTTTTGATGAGCATGGGATATGTGAATCTAGATAGCACAACCTTCTGTACCCTCTTTTTACTTTCCGTTAATTAGGATAAATAAAGAAAAAATAGTATTTTATGTCTGTTTCCAGACACATCCGTGCAATAAAAAAATATCCCAAAAATAAAAGTTCTCCAAATGACATGAAAATGAAATATGATTTTTTCTAGAATATTTGAGGAAATATGGCACAGAACACACAGCGAGGGGAGCCAGCACCTGGCCACGAGGGTCCAGCGCGTGCCCCTGCCCAGGGCGCGCCCCCTGCCTCGTCGGCCCCACGTGGCCCCCTCCACTTATTCCTGCACCCACACTCTTCTTCTTCCTCCCCAAAAAATCACCAACCAACTCAAACCCGAGTTCTAGCTCATCTTTCTGCCATTTTCGATCTCCTTGCTCAAAGCACCATTCACCAAACTGTTTGGGGAGATTGTTCCTTGGTATGTGACTCCTCCATTGGTCCAATTAGTTTTTGTTCTAGTGCTCTATTTATTGCAAATTTTTGCTGCTGTGGTGACCTTGTTCTTGAGCTTGCATGTCAAATTTTCTTGGGCCCAAGTAGTTCTAATGCATGATATAGTCTCTAGGAACTTATAGGAGTTGTTGCTATCAATCTTGTTGAGTTTGGTTAACTTTTATTTTGAGTTACTAAAAAATTCAGAAAATTTCAGAAAAATGCATAGGAAAAACTTCCATGGTGGTTCTTCAAGGAAGCAAGAACCGAGGTTCGCGTTCCGTGAGCCGGATGATGAACCACCGAGGGATGCTGACGTACGGCCTTGTGAATAGCCTTCAGATGACTTTATGGTTCAGGTTTTACGCATATGTGCGCAACGCTGACCTCGAGGGCTTCATACAAGATAAGTACCCTCAATACCATGGCTTAACTAATACTTTTGTGAGAAGGTTTAAATTTTCATCTACACGCAATTCTCACACTGTCTTGTTTGACCTTTATGATAAATCTTACACCATGGACTTAGAGGATTTTAATGATGCTTGTAAGCTCCCGCAATGGGGCTGTATGGGTGATCCTCAAAAATCTGAATTTAGAGATTTCCTTTCTAGTATCACTGTGGGGGAATCTAGAGAAATTACACAGGCTACCATAGGGAGCGTTCATTTTCCTGCTATTCATTACTTTGCTCTCTTTATTGGTAGATGCATAAATGGTAAAGATGAGGCTTGCCACATGTGTGTCCCTGATCTTAGCATTCTCAAGAGTGATGTATTGGGTGATAGACAATATAACTCTCGTTTTGTCACTTTCATATACTAGTAGGAATTTTCATTATATAACTTGGCTTGTATATTTCAACGATGGGCTTCCTCAAATGCCCTAGGTCTTCATGAGCAAGCAAGTTGGATGCACACCCACTTAGTTTCTTTTGATAAGCTTTCATACATTTATAGCTCTAGTGCATCCGTTGCATGGCAATCCCTACTCACTCACATTGATATCTATTGATGGGCATCTCCATAGCCCATTGATAAGCCTAGTTGATGTGAGACTATCTCCCTCCTTTTTGTCTTCTCCACAACCACCACTCTATTCCACCTATAGTGCTATGTCCATGACCCACGCTCATGTATTGCGTGAACATTGAAAGGTTTGAAAAAAAATTGAGTATGAAAACAATTTCTTGGCTGAAACCGGGGTTGTGCATGATATGAATATTTTGTTTGATGAAGAGGGAGCATAGCCAGACTATATGATTTTGTAGGGATAACTTTCTTTGGCCATGTTATTTTGAGAAGACATGATTGCTTTGTTAGTATGCTTGAAGTATTATTATTTCTTATGTCAATATAGACTTTTGTCTTGAATCTTTCGGATCTAAACATTCATGCCACAATACAGATTTTACATTGAGAATTATGTTGGTTAGCATTCCACATCAAAAACTCTGTTTTTATCGTTTACCTACTCGAGGATGAGCAGGAATGAAGCTTGGGGATGCTTGATACGTCTCCAACGTATCTATAATTTTTTATTGTTCCATGCTATTATATATTCTGTTTTGGATGTTTAATGGGCTTTATTATACACTTTTATATTATTTTTGAGACTAACCAACTAACCCAAGGCCCAGTGCAGATTGCTGTTTTTTTTTGCCTATTTCAGGATTTCGCAGAAAAGGAATATCAAACGAAGTCCAAACGGAATGAAACCTATGGGAGAGTAATTTTTGGAACCATATCTACCTAGAAGACTTGGAGTACACGCGAGGGAACGAAGGAGGTGGCCACGAAGGTCCAGGGCGCGCCCCCTCCCCCTGGGCGCGCCCCCCACCCTCGTGGGCTCCCTCTGGCTCCCCCGATGCCCTCCTTCCTCCTATATATCCATATACCCTAAAAACATCGAGGCAACAAAGAGAACCCTAATTCCACCGCCACAACCTTCTGTTCCCGTGAGATCCCATCTTGGGGCCTGTTCCGGAGCTCCGTCGGAGGGGGTATCTACCACGGAGTGCTTCTACATCAACACCATAACCTCACCAATGAGTTGTGAGTAGTTTACCACAGACCTTCGGGTCCATAGTTATTAGCTAGATGGCTTCTTCTCTCTTTTTGGATCTCAATACAAAGTTCTTCTCGATCTTTGAGGAGATCTATTCGATGTAATCTTTTTGCGGTGTGTTTGTCGAGATCCGATGAATTGTGGGTTTATGATCAAGATTATCTATGAACAATATTTGATTCTTTTCTGAAATATTTTATGTATGATTATAATATCCTTGCAAGTCTCTTCGAATTATTGGTTTGGTTTGGCCTACTAGATCTATAGTTCTTGCAATGGGAGAAGTGCTTGGCTTTGGGTTCAATCTTGCGGTGTCCTTTCCCAGTGACAGCAGGGGCAGCAAGGCACGTATTGTATTGTTGCTACCGAGCATAAAAAGATGGGGTTTATATCATATTGCTTGAGTTTATCCCTCTACATCATGGCATCTTGCTTAAAGCATTACTCTGTGCTTATGAACTTAATACTCTAGATGCATGCTGGATAGCGGTCGTTGTGTGGAGTAATAGTAGTAGATGCAGAATCGTTTCGGTCTACTTGTCACGGACGTGATGCCTCTATATAATGATCATGCCTAGATATTCTCCTAACTATGCGCTTTTCTATCAATTGCTCGACAGTAATTTGTTCACCCACCATAGAATTCTGCTATCATGAGAGAAGCCACTAGTGAAACCTATGGCCCCCGGGTCTATTCTCAACATATTAATCTTCCATCTACTTTACTTTGCTTTATTTACTTTATGTTCTTATACCAAAAATACCAAAAATATTATACTATCCTATCTATCAGATCCCACTTTCGTAAGTGACTGTAAAGGGATTGACAAGCCCTTATCGCGTTGGCTGCGAAGTTCTTATTTGTTTGTGCAGGTGCGAGGGACTCGCGCGTGGTCTCCTACTGGATTGATACCTTGGTTCTCAAAATCTAAGGGAAATACTTACGCTACTATGCTGCATCACCCTTTCCTCTTCGAGGGAATACAATGCAAGCTCAAGAAAAAAACGTGTTTTCTGTTACTTATTTATTTCGCGAGAGTCACGGTTTTACTTCCGCGAGAGGCACGGTTGTGCTTTCGCGAGAGTCACGGCCGTGCCTCTCGGAAATGAAAAAAAAATGTGTTTTCTAATTATTTTTATTTCGAGAGAGTAACGGTTTTGCTTCCGCGAGAGGCACGGTTGTGCTTTTGCGAGAGTCACGGCCGTGCCTCTTGAAAACGGAAGAAAAATGCGATATCTATTTTTTTTCGTGAGAGTCATGGCCGTGCCTCTTGGAGACAAAAAAAATGTGTTTTCTGTTTTTTATTTCTTTCGCGAGAGTCATGGTCGTGCCTCTTGAGGATGAAAAAAACATGTTTTCTGTTTTTTCTTTCTTTTGTGAGAGTGATGGTCGTGCCTCTTGGAGACGAAAAAAACGTGTTTTCTGTTTTTTCTTTCTTTCACGAGAGTCATGGCCGTGCCTCTTGGAGACGAAAAAAACGTCTTTTTTGTTTTTTCTTTCTTTCGCGAGAGTCATAGCCCTGTCTCTAGGAGACGTGTTTCCTATTTATTTTTCTTTCGCGGGAGTCACGGTTGTGCTTTCGCGAGAGTCACGGCCGTGCCACCTCGGAAACGAAAAAACGCGTTTTCTATTCTTTTTTTCTTCCACGAGAGTCACGGTTTTGCTTCCGCCAGAGGCACGATTGTGATTTCGCGAGAGGCACGGGCGTGCCTCTTTCAGAAAGGGAAAAAAACAGTGCTACCGGTTCGGTTTTTTCGTCCAGTAATTTTGAGGGAAAAAAGTTCGGCAAAACCTATCAACATGAGATCTAGTTTTGAAGATCTCGTCGCGAGGAATTCAACGGTGAAAGCGCTTCGAGATTTGGACGCACGGTTTAAGAGATAAAATGTTTTGAATAAATGGATCTACGAAAAAAGGAAAAACTCCCGGGTTGCGACAAGTGGCGCACAGTGCGCCACTTGTCGCAACCTGGGGTTTGGGGTGATTGTTGCTACTAGTACTCTTTAATTAGTGATTTCGATCAAACCCGCCACTCGCAGCTAGCCACAACGATTGGCTAGCTCTGGTGCAAGTTTTGCACCGCTATACTTAAAGAAACTAAAGTAGCGGCAAAACTTAAACACATATCCGCAAAATTCCTAAAAACTAAAGTTCGTGAGGGGATCGAACACATGACCTCCCGCGAGTGAACCATGTAAATAGCCATTGTGACACGCAGCTCACCCCTCGCGACCGCCACGTCGGGGGAAAGCCTATCCGCCGCCGGGGGTCCCCACCTCCCGTCCACCCCTGCGTCGTCGTCACCGGTGGGTCGATCGGCGACGCCGCGGCAGGCCCTTGGATGGCGGCGGCGGGGCCAACTCTTCTCCAACTCCACCCAAACTCTCTCCCTCCTCCCCCTCCTCCCAGATCCGGCACTGGCGGCGCCGGCGGCCTCCACCGGCGGCAGGTGCGGCCCAGCTCGGCTCCCAAGTGTGCTGGTGCCATTGGCGCCGCACCCCCCCTCCCGTGCGGCTCGGGCCCGTCACGATCGCAATTTGGGATCTACTCCGGCTGGATTTCGAAATTATGAATATGTTTTCAAAACGCAAACATTTCTTAAATAGGAGACGGAGCGAACGTAGGGTAGCGTATGATACGTCCCAAACGTATCCATAATTTTTGCTTGTGACATGCTTGTTTTGCATCATTGTCTCATGTTTATATCAAAGTTTTCTATCTTTTTAGGCATTTATTGGACTAACCTACTAATGGTTGCAAAAGTGCACAATGTTCTTGTTTTACACTTTATTGTGTAGGAATTACTTGGAAATTGACAAAAACGCAAAAGGAGTCGTATTGGAGTAGGACTCTGACTTTTCTGAAATCTGTCTGAGAACTTTTTTAAAAATGGTCACGTCCCGGCCCGAAGACGACATCAAAAGGAAATCTGTCCTGAACGAAAGTTGTGGGGAATTTCGAGAGGATGCTTCTGGATATAAAATTCGTCCAAATCGGAGTCCGGACGGCCGTGAAAAGCCTGTTTTACTGAAGCCCAAAATCTGATGACGGGAATCCGAGAGTCTATATAAAGAGAGGAAACCAAGGTCACCAAGGGCCACGAATTTTCCTCCTCCCAAGCCGCCGTATTGGACGGGAGGACCAGCACCATTGCAGCACCATCCACAAGGAAGAAGGGGGGCCAAGGAGCCGCTGCCCCCTAGGGCCGCCGCCGCCCCGAGGGCCGCCGCCGCCACGGCTGCCGCCGGCCGCCTCCTCCTCTCCGGGCTGCACCTCTCCATCAACACCACCATCAATCTCTTGCTCACCATGGCCATGTGTGAGTAGTCTTCTCCGGGGCTGAGGGCTTGTACGTGTAGCTATGTGGTTATCTCTCTCTCCCATGATGTGATCTTGTAGTGATCATGAGCTTTGTTAATGTAGATTGATCGGATGCTATTTTTCCATATGTAATGAGTATGATGTCTCTCAAGTGGTATTATTTATCATGAAATTGTTCTTATGTGTGACTGAATACTGGAATCATGAGGTTTCTTGAGGTGTGCTTTACAAACTGCATGGTGCCAAGGTGACAGTGTGGGTGCCGTGTATGTCAATGGAAAGAACTAATCAGGGAATATGTTGTGGTGTTTGTTTAGTACAGACTTGGGGGCTCAAAGTGACAGCGTGGGGTGCCCGGGATAGGAACGATAGAATTTAAGGTGTGCTTTTGTAGCCCTACGCAATCTCATCCTACTTTGGTCCCTATGAATAAGTTTGGAGAAACAATTACAATATATGCTTTGGTGAAGTAGTGTTTGATTGATTAAGTTAGCGAAGTTGAGAGAGTCCACTAGTGAAAGTATGATCCCTAGGCCTTGTTTTCATCAATTGAACACCGTTTACTTTCAGTTTTGTTACATGTTTGCTTGCTGCCATTTTTATTTCAGATTTACAAATACATCTTTTGCCATCCATATCACTTGCCATTTAACATCTCTTCGCCGAACTAGTGCACCTATACATCTGACAAGTGTATTAGGTGTGTTGGGGACACAAGAGACTTCTTGTATCTTGATTGCAGGGTTGCTTGAAAGGGGTACGTTCAACCTCCACTTCCCTGAGTTCGATAAACCTTGGGTTACTCACTTAAGGGAAATTTGCTGCTGTCCTACAAACCTCTGCTCTTGGAGGCCCAACAGTGTCTACAGGAATAGAAGCGTGTAGTAGACATCAAGCTATTTCTGGCGCCGTTG
Source organism: Secale cereale (assembly GCA_902687465.1). Classification (NCBI taxonomy): domain Eukaryota; kingdom Viridiplantae; phylum Streptophyta; class Magnoliopsida; order Poales; family Poaceae; genus Secale; species Secale cereale. The sequence goes on from LR738712.1 coordinate 130,189,351, forward strand.
CCGGAGAAGTAAGTGTTTGAAGGTATATCTTTAGATCTTGCAATTAAATCTTTTCATTTCTTGTTTTTAGTTTCACTAGTTATGTTTATGGAAAACCGCACTCTTAGTTCGCTGCTTGGGGAAGGCCGCTTTACCACACCCATGGTAGAGAAGTCTCCTCCACCTACTGAATGTATCCCGTTCCAAATACCACTTGGGATAATTGAAATAATTAGGAATGATTGTTATGATGGGACAGTCAATCCTAGTATTCATTTGTTGAAACTTACAGAACTTTGTGAGTTGTTTAAGATTTCAAGTTTGACAAGAGATGGAGTCATGAGGAAATTATTTGCCTTGTCACTGAAAGGAAAAGCATTGGAATGGTATAGGCTACTAGATGACTCTCACCTGCTGGATTGGGAAGAGATCCAGTCTCTCTTTTACTCCAAGTTTTATCCTCTTGATGAAGTCCATGAGAATAGGAATTATGTTTATAATTTCTATCCTCATGACGGAGAGAGCATAGCTCAAGCTTGGGGGAGACTGAAAACGTTAATGCTAAAATGTCCTAACCATGGGCTCCCCAAAGATATGATTATTACTAATTTCTATGCGAGGCTCTCTCGACAGGATAAAGATTTGCTCGATGCTTCCTCTATGGGTTCTTTCACAAATGAAAAGATCGATGCTAAATGGGAACTCCTTGAAAGAATTCAACGCAACACTGAAGATTGGGAGATCGACAAAGGTAAAGAGTCAGGTATAATTTATGAGTATGATTGCATTAAGTCCTTTGTTGAAACTACAAGTTTTAACAAGTTTAGTGCTAAGTTTGGGCTTGATTCTCAACTCCTTGTTGATTTCCTCAAATCTTTTGCTTCACATCTTAATATGCCTAAGGAGGATTGGATCAAGCATCATGAACCTTTTAAAGAGATTTGCAAAGAAAATGAAATTGTTCATGATGATTGCAACATGCATGATCCAATTCCTAAAAATGAAGTTTTATATAAGCATGTTAATTTTTGTGGAGTGGATAGACCTTGTGAAAGGCCTATGATTGAAGAAGAGAAGTATTGTAAGCAACATAAGCATGAAAGAACAATCACTTGGGTCAAAGATTTAAATGAAATTGCTAGAGAATTGTGTGACCTTTATCCTTTTACTTGTGAACTTTGTTGTATAGAGGGTCACTTTAATTTTCAATGCATGCACTTTCAAAACATAATTGTTAACCAGTTGTGTTATAACATGATCACCCCTGATCTCTATGATGAGCTTATGTTATTTTTGATGTGTGAAGAGTTATCAGAAAAGACTTCTTGGCTAGATGTTAATTCCATAGGAATAAAAAACACTTTGCAAAATTGCCATCTCTATTGTGTTGTTAATTGCCATAAAATGATTACATAAGTAAGATTAGAAAGGAGGGAACTTTACCAAAGTATAAAAATGTCTCTTATATTTCTGCTAATAAAAAGGAGAGTTTCTCCCAAGTTTCCCCTATTGTTTCTAATGATAAACCAGGATATGTGGAGAAGCTTCATCTCCAACCACTCCCTCCTAAGGTGAAGAAGAAGAAAAAGAAGAGGAGGAGGAAGAGGAGCAAGAAGGAAGAAGAATGGGTATCAACCTGGCCTGAGCATATTCCTCCCATCAACTTTTATCCTAACGGTTGTAAGTTTAAAGAAGAATGTGAAGTTATTGCCTTAATTATCATCTTGATGATACGTCCGTAGGTACTATTGAAGATGATTTTGATTATGATATGCATGTTACTTATTGTAATTGGGAAAATGATGATAATGCTACTTATGATCTTGAAAATCTTTTTGGTACCAACTCTGAAAGTGATGATATGGAAAGCTCTAAGCTTGGGGATGATAGGATTGCAAATCCTTTACCCACTAGTGATGTGATAATTGATAATTCTTTTGCTAGTAAGAATAAAGACAACATGTTTACAAATATAGTTGCTAGCAATGATAATGCTCTTCTCTACTATGATGATGTTATAACTCCAATCTATAGTGATTATAAAGGTACCTATGACATAAGGAGAAACTATCCTTATGAAACTTGTCATAATCATGGAGGGAATTACTCCCGTGTTGAACACCATCTTCCTAATACACAATTAATCTATAGTGTTCAATTTGTTTATGATAGTCCTACTCCCACTATTACCAATGAGAAAGATTATGCTTATGTGGAGAGTAAGAGTACCTTTTTGCATGTGGATCATGGTAACAATGCTTTATGTGATGCTTATATTGTTGAGTTTATTCATGATGCCACTGAAATTTATAATAAGAGAGGGAGACATGGTTCTAAATATCTTAATAATAAGAAGTTTCCTCTCTTTATGGTGAATATTTTGAAGTTATGCTTGTTTTGCCTTCCTATGCTAGTTGCTTTATGCTTCAATAATTTATTTTCTTACAAGATTCCTATGCATAGGAAGTATGTTAGACTTAAATATGTTTTATATATGCTTCATGATGCTCTCTTATATGCTTCAATTATTATCTTTGTGAGAGTTGCTTAAAAAAATCACTATGCCTAACTTAAAGGCATGAAACAAAAGTGCTTTTGGGAGACAACCCACCTTTATTTGCTTTCAGTTTTGTTTTGCTTTTTTGAGTCAAGGATGTTGTTGCTACTGTAATGACTCCTTTGTATCCTTTCTATTTCGTGTTTGTGCCAAGAGTAGCCTCTAATTGAGAGGTGATCAAAAAGTTTTATCTTGCTGTCAAAAACAGATTCGATGTGCTTCACCGTAAAAAATCTTTCTCTCAGCCAGAACGTGATTTGGATCTGAAACTTTTTGTCAGTAAGCTGAGGCTAGTTGCCTACCTTTCATTAGTTTTAAGTTTTTTATTAGAAGTCCAGAAGTGCCTCGAAAAAAATCATCTTTGCTGGCTGTTCAGATTTGACAGATTCTGCCTATATTTTGCATTGCCTATTTTACGAGCGTTAAGTTGGGTTTTCTAGTTATGGAGAGCCACAATTAAGGTTATGTAATAGTATCTAATGTCAAAAACAAGTTTGTAGGATTTGGCAAGTGAATCAAAGTGGTTGAATTTATTTAATGCACTAACCCTTCTAATGATTTTATGAGAAGTTTTGTGTGAAGGGAGTTTTCAAGTGCGCGTGTAGGGAAATATGAGAGAAGATCAAGGAGGGACAAAAGCTCAAGCTTGGGGATGCACAAGGCACCACCAAGAAATATTCAAGAAGTCCCAAGCATCTAAGCTTGGGGATGCCCAAGGCATCCACTTCTTCATTAACAATCACCAGGTTCTCCTCGTGTCACTATATTTTTATTCCTTTGCCCATTATGTGTTATTCTTGGAGCGTCTTTTTGTTTTGTTTTGTTTTCTTTGCTGGTCTTAAATAAGTTGCATCTGATCATTCTTATTTGGGAGAGAGACACGCTCCGCTTTTTCATGAAACACTCATGGTCTTCACTTATAGCTTTTTGAGTGTTTTAGCTACCTTGTTATATGCTTCTAGCTCTTGTTTTTATTTCATATCATGTTCAGAGCTATTAGTTCTTTTATAGAAAGTACTCTCTTGCTTCACTTATATCTTTTTGGAGAGTTGAATTGGTTTGAATTGCTAAATAATATGTTGGTAAAGTAAATGCCAAGTGTGGCCGTGGTGCAAAGAATAAAAAGCTTGCATAGTCTTGAAGATCATTGAGTAACTTGATCCCTATCAATTGTTTTGAGAAATTAAGTAGTGATGTCTAAACATGGAGATCATTTAATAAAGTCTTATTAGTGAAGAAATACCTTTGAAGTTTGCAATTGTTTAGTTTTTCACCATTGGTAGTTTTAAAGTTCTTGTTTTCTCTTTAGAAGTAAGGGTTGACAAGGAAGATAGTGTAGAAGTCTTATAATTATTCTGAAAGGATGTTATAATTCTCTTATACCGGTTAACATGTGCTTGCTAAAAACTTGCTAACCCAAAAACTCTGTACTGAGCGGGAATGCTGCTCGTGCATCCAAATTCCATAGCCAAAATTCTGCCATATGTGTCCACCATACCTACCTATATGCATGGTATTTAATAGCCATTCCAAGTAAATTGCTCATGTGCTACCTTTAAAACCTTCAAAATTTATCCTTATTTGTGTCTCTGTTTTAGCTCATGAGGAAGTGGTAGACAGTTCATTATTACTTGTGTTGGACAGAACGACCCCTGACGTGCATGAATAATGTGCATGTCCTTAATTTTGCAAAAAGAGCTGGCAAAAGGGTATGCCCAGCCCACTTTACATGTCATTAATATCAATATCAAAAACCTCCTTCACACATCGTACCTGAGAAATCAGACAAACTTTGGCTAGTGATAAACAAAGGAGAAAGGGGAGTGTTATCATTCCTCTATGGGAGCCGCTCTTAAGTTCTGTTTGGCATGAGTAGTAGTGCATTGTTTATTACCATTCGTCTACATAAGCATACATCTCTCAAAATTGCTTTTATATCTCTATGTTTTCAAAAATAAAAAGCTCTAGCACATGAGTAATCCCTGCTTCCCTCTGCGAAGGGCCTATCTTTTACTTTTAAATGTTGAGTCAGTTTTCCTATGTTCTAATCTTCTTCCTCCACCATAAGCAAGCATCTAGTGTTAACCCTGGGTTCAAGTTGATTATGTTCAAAATCTCTGCTTAGTTATATATAATCCTTGTGCATTGAACTTATCCATGTTGAAAAGTGGAAAGCATTGCTGAAACTTTATCTTCCTTTTGTGTTAACTAGAATGCTTTTGATGAGAGAACTCCTTTGGGGCTAACAGTTGTGCTTAACTTTATAGTTTCATGTCTTCAATTGTACTATTCATGAAAAGAATTTACTTAGATGATCACTTGGTTATTCATTGTTTACTTGCTTTCAACTATAGACAATTGTTTTGGTTCACTTTATTTCAGTTCATGTGCTTTACTATATTACTTGATCAAGATTGTGTTAGTAGCATGTCACCTCAAAAATTATCTATGTTATCATTCTACCTACTCGAGGACGAGTAGGAATTAAGCTTGGGGATGTTGATATGTCTCAAACGTATCCATAATTTTTGCTTGTGACATGCTTGTTTTGCATCATTGTCTCATGTTTATATCAAAGTTTTCTATCTTTTTAGGCATTTATTGGACTAACCTACTAATGGTTGCAAAAGTGCACAATGTTCTTGTTTTACACTTTATTGTGTAGGAATTACTTGGAAATTGACAAAAACGCAAAAGGAGTCGTATTGGAGTAGGACTGTGACTTTTCTGAAATCTGTCTGAGAACTTTTTTAGAAAATGGTCACGTCCCGGCCCGAAGACGACGTCAAAAGGAAATCTGTCCTGAACGAAAGTTGTGGGGAATTTCGAGAGGATGCTTCTGGATATAAAATTCGTCCAAATCGGAGTCCAGACGGCCGAGAAAAGCCCGTTTTACTGAAGCCCAAAATCTGATGACGGAAATCCGAGAGTCTATATAAAGAGAGGAAACCTAGGTCACCAAGGGCCACAAATTTTCCTCCTCCCAAGCCGCCGTCTTGGAGGGGAGGACCAGCACCATTGCAGCACCATCCACAAGGAAGAAGGGGGGCCAAGGAGCCGCTGCCCCCTAGGGCCGCCGCCGCCCGGAGGGCTGCCGCCGCCGGCCGCCTCCTCCTCTCCGTGCTGCACCTCTCCAACAACACCACCATCAATCTCTTGCTCACCATGGCCATGTGTGAGTAGTCTTCTCCGGGGCTGATGGCTTGTACGTGTAACTATGTGGTTATCTCTCTCTCCCATGATGTGATCTTGTAGTGATCATGAGCTTTGTTAATGTAGATTGATCGGATGCTATTTTTCCATATGTAATGAGTATGATGTCTCTCAAGTGGTATTATTTATCATGAATTTGTTCTTATGTGTGATTGAATACTGGAATCATGAGGTTTTTTGAGGTGTGCTTTACAAACTACATGGTGCCAAGGTGACAGTGTGGGTGCCGTGTATGTCAATGGAAAGAACTAATCAGGGAATATGTTGTGGTGTTTGTTTAGTACAGTCTTGGGGGCTCAAAGTGACAGCGTGGGGTGCCCGGGATAGGAACGATAGACTTTAAGGTGTGCTTTTGTAGCCCTACGCAATGTCATCCTACTTTGGTCCCTATGAATAGGTTTGGAGAAACAATTACAATATATGCTTTGGTGAAGTACTCCCTCCGGTCCTTTTTACTCTGCACATTGGATTTGCCGAAAGTCAAACTTTGCTAAGTTTGACCAACTTTATATTGAAAAGTATTAGCATCTATAATATCTAATAGATATAATATGAAAATATATTCCAAGATGAATCTAATGATATTGGTGTTGTTATGTGAATGTTAATAATTATTTGTATAAACTTGGTCAAAGTTGGATGAGATTGACTTCAGACAAACCTAATATGCAGAGTAAAAAGGACCGGAGGGAGTAGTGTTTGATTGATTAAGTTAGCGAAGTTGAGAGAGTCCACTAGTGAAAGTATGATCCCTAGGCCTTGTTTTCATCAATTGAACACCGTTTACTTTCAGTTTTGTTACATGTTTGCTTGCTGCCATTTTTATTTCAGATTTACAAATACATCTTTTGCCATCCATATCACTTGCCATTTAACATCTCTTCGCCGAACTAGTGCACCTATACATCTGACAAGTGTATTAGGTGTGTTGGGGACACAAGAGACTTCTTGTATCTTGATTGCAGAGTTGCTTGAAAGGGGTACGTTCAACCTCCACTTCCCTGAGTTCGATAAACCTTGGGTTACTCACTTAAGGGAAATTTGCTGCTGTCCTACAAACCTCTGCTCTTGGAGGCCCAACACTGTCTACAGGAATAGAAGCGTGTAGTAGACATCAGCGTAGCCCTGACAAATTGGGTGCTTCCTATTTGGCGCTTCAGGCACCCGTTACTGTGTACTTTGCAAACGGGCGCTTGAAGCACCCCCCTCGCTGGGCCGGCCCGTTTAGTAGTCAAACCAACCAACCGCTGGTTCTGCATGAAACAAAAAATTTGCGACCGATGACATGATTCGAACGTGCTTCCTCTCTTCTAACTACATGCTGCACTAACAACTTGACAACCTCAACTGTTGTGTTTACTTCGAGCTTTTCCTCCCATGTCTTCTTTCATGCTCCTTTTCTTTCTTTCTTATTTCTTGGAATGGTTGCTGGTTTTTAACATTTTTTTAATTTTTAAATTTTTTGAACGGTTTTGTTTGTCTTTTCCTTTTTTTCTGTTCTTTCCTTTATATTTTTTCAAATTTGTGAACTATTTTCTAAATAGACGTACTGTTTTTAATATATAATTTTTGTAGAAAAATGGATGAACTTTTTTCCGAAAATTAATGAATTTTTCTCAAATTCGATGAACTATTTTGAAATTTTATGAACTTTTTCATCTACATTGATGAACATTTCTAAAATTCGATTAACTTCTTGAAAAATTGATGAACTGGTTTATAAATTAAAGTTTTCTCAGTTTTGACGGACCTTTTCGTATTTTGAATATTTTGTTTTCAAAATTCGTGTATATATATATATATATATATATTGTGAATTTTCTTTTTGTATAATTAATACCGGTTGTATAATACTCCATCCGTTCGGAATTACTTGTCGCAGAAATGGATGTATCTAGACATATTTTAGTTCTAGATAAATCCATTTTCGAGACAAGTAATTCCGAACGGAGGGAGTATATATTTACTGTTGTACTAGAAGCGGTCACATGTTGATCTTTTCAATTAATGGACAAGTACAAGACCCTGGTCTTGTGGATGCGGCGACAATTGTTTGTGGTATGTGTTAAAGTTCTAATCCTGGTAGTCTCGTATATTGGTACAAATCATTATTATTTATCTTCTGCCTGTTTCTGGGCTGGCCCGTTACGATATCTCAATTTGCTGCAACGATCGGCAAATAGGGTTTTCTATCGGAACACCATGTTAAAAGTCTAGGAAGAAGGCTCGGCCCTCGGGAGCTTAGCCCACGTCCTAAGCAGGCCTATGTGCCGCATTTAGGAAAACCTTATTGGACGCTCGCTGCGGCAAAGGGAAAATCCTATTTGCCGCCCGCGGGCGGCCAATGGTCAAGGCTTCGCTGAAGGGAGCCTCCGCATGGGCCGGCCCACGTACGGACTATGTGTGCTGTTTTTAGTTTGCTGCTGTTTCCTGTGGGGTTTTTTTCATTTTTCTTTTGACGTTTTTTGCTTTCGTTTTTTTTCACTCTTTGTTGGTTTTCATTTTTTTCCTTCTGTTTTTTTCCCTTTCTTCTTGTTTTACGTTTTTTTTGCTGTTTCTGTTACTTTTTAATTTTCCCCCTCTTTTTTCCATATTATATAAAAAAAATCATCATGTATTACAAATATGTTCATCGTATATTAAGAAAATGTTCATCGTATATTGATGAAAAGTTCACCACGCATTATAAAAATGTTCATCTTGTATTGAAAAAATGTTTATCGTATAATAAAATAATTGTTCAAAGTATATTTTACAAAATATTCGCTGTTTATTTGAAATTTTTCCATTATATATTAAGAATTGTTCAATGTATAGTTACAAAATGTTCATTGTGCATTTGAAATTTGTTCAGCATTTTCATACCAAAAAGTTCACATTTTTCTTTAAATTGTTCAATCCATATTAGAAATGTTCAATGTGTATTCGAAACACACACACACACACACACACACAAATATATATATATATATATATATATATATATATATATATATATATATATATATATATATATATATATATATATATATATATAGGACTTCTCTTTTGTACTCCTGCGAGTATGTACTCTCATCCTCAATATACCTCATATACGTATTAATTATACCACTTTATCATTCTCATATACATCATTAAATATTCTAAGATACCCCAATACGACTTTTTTTGAAAAAATATCATCTGCGACGTACGTTTTGTAATATACCTTTTTCATGTACAAACACATCAGTATATACGTAAACATTTAAAAATATGTAGACTCGCGTGAATTTTTTCATGAAAATCTTTTTGGGGTATCTAATAATTACTAATGAAGTATATTAAAAATAATAAAAAGGTATAAAAGATTCATCTTTATTATTTTTAATATACTTCAATACAGAAGTATAAAGAAGTATAAAAGATTCATTAGTAATTATTAGATGAATCTTTTATACTTCTTTATTATTTTTAATATACTTCATTAGTAATTATAAGATACCCCAAAATGATTTTCATGAAAAAATTCATGCGAGTCTACATATTTTAAATGTTTACGTATATACTGATGTGTTTGTACGTGAAAAAGGTATATTACAAAAAGTACATCGCAGATGATATTTTCTCAACAAAACTCGTATTGGGGTATCTTAGAATATTTAATGAAGTATATTGAGAATGATAAAGAGGTATAATTAATGTGTATATGAGGTATATTAAGGATGGGAGTACATACTCCCAGGAGTAAAAAAAGGACTATTTTCATAAAATGTTTGACGTAAAAACCAAGAAAAAAAAGGCTGCTACATTGAACCAGAAAGGTACAGCATCGTTTCCTACAGTACCAAAATGCTACAGCGTTCCTACATGGGCTGGCCCATTCGGATAACCCTGTGCGAAGCCACAGCTCGTGGATGCACACGGGCGTCATACAGGGATTCCCGCGGCAAAGTGTCGGGCGATTGCACAGAGCAGCCGAGCCAGCGACAATACATGGGCCGGCCCACTTCCAGATATACACAATCCGTCCAAACGGTTTTGGGAACCTTCTAGAAGGTTCCCTAAACCGGGTTTTTTCTTGTTTTGATTCCTTTCTGGGTTTTTCTGGCTTTCTATTATTATTTTCTTTATCTTTTCTCATTTTTCTTTTTCGTTTTTTCTGTTTCTGTTGCTTTTTCTCTTTCTCTTTCTTTTTTTCTAGTTTATTTTCCTTTTTCAGAAAGTGTATAGAATTTTCAAAAATGAAGACAGTTTTGAAATTTTTAAAAAAAATATATGAAAAAGTTTTCCGTTTTCAATTTTTTTTTAAATGTAAAAAATTCCGAAAAGATGAGAATCTCAATAATTGTTCGCATTTTCAAAATTTGTTCAGAAATTTCAGAAAATGTTCTAATTCGCATTTTTTTCAAAAATTGTTCGGAATCTTACTTTTGTTATGTTTTTTTTCAGAATGTTAATTTATGTCCTCATTTTTTTCAAATTTTGTTCATGTTTTTCCTGTTTTCAAAAGTTTGGAGTTGATTTTTTTTAAGAATGTTAATTTTTGTTCTCAATGTTGTTCGTATTTTAAAAATTGTTCGGAATCTTATTTATTGTTCTGAAAATTTGTTAAAAATGTTAATTTTTGTTCTCATTTTTGAAATTTCCTTCATGTTGTTCGTGTTTGCAAAAGTTTGGAGTTGAAAAATTGTTTGGAATGTTAATTTTTTTTTGTCATTTTTACAAATTTTGTTCATTTTTACTGAGTTTTTTCCTGTTTTCAAATTTTGTTCGCTCATTTCAAAAAATGTTCGGCAATTCCAAAAATGTTCACCCTTTTAAATTATGTTCACACACCAAAAACTATTTGTTTCGGAATAAGTTCACATTTGCTTTAAAAAATCAGAAATTTTAAATAATGTTCACTTGTTTAAATTTTGGCATAAATTAAAAATTGTATGGGAATTACCACAGTGGCTCTGGACTGGCTTCCCTGGCGTGAGGAGCCCACAAATTTCATTTGTATGGAATTTAGCAAACTTGTTTAATTTTCACGGCTGCCTATACTTCTTTAACGGAGGCGCTGTAATTCTTACATAGTAACTTGCTTGTCATAGTGGCTTGCGCATTGCGCGCACCTATAGAAAGTGGCGAGTTCGATAGCCCGTTGATATGCCTAGTCGATGTGAGACTATCTGTAGCGACCAGACCTCAAACAGTCTGATCTTCATGCATCAGTGTCATCCCTGGATCAGTAATGCTGACACGCATGGTACTCGAAGGATTTATAACAGAGTAGCAATCACACACTTATTACATCGATAGTTCAACGATGAATTTCATTACATAAATCATGGCTGAAGGCCATCTGACACGATAACACCGGAAGGCTTGGAAGATAAGTGAGTCCATCAACTCCAGCGGCATCACTGAGTATAGAACCACGACCTAAAAGGGCATCTTACTCGTCGTCTGAAAAGTCTGCAACATGAAAGGTTGCAGCCCGAAAACGGGTCAGCACATGGAATATGCTAGCAAGGTAACACAAGAGATGCAATGAAAGTAAAACTATATTATATGCAATATGGCTGGTGGAAAGCTCTATGGTTAAGTTTTTGCGTAAAGTCAATTTTTTCCTACTTCAAAGGAATGTATTTTAATTAACTATCATGGTAGTTGAAACATCGTTGAGATGATAGACATCCTCTCAACCCAATTAAAAGTAATCATTAAACCCAACAAAATTAAATTAGAGTAACATGTTGAGATGCACATGATAATCCAAGTACCAGATACTCAAGACGTCCATAACCGGGGACACGGCTAATCATGATCAGTTTGTACACTCTGCAGATGTTTGTGCATTTTTCCCACAAGACTCGATCGCCTCCGTTTGGTTTCTCGCACTGCATGGTGTTTGAGAAACGGATGACCGAGACATAGTCTTTCAGAAGCGCTAGCACCTTACGATCGGGCGGACCGTACCAACCTACATCCCCTACATCTGCTAATCCACCACTGTAAGAGTTCGCACAACTTACTCATACTATCCTAGAGCCCATAATAGCATTGTGGTTGCACACGGAAGTTTCTAGTATGAATAATCTCATGATCCCTTTGAACCTGGGTGACGGTCGAAAAGAAAAACAGGCAATCCTGAAATACCCAGATACCTCAATCCACCCAGATGTGTATTAATGTTGCCACCTTAAGTTGAACCATTAATTAAACAATCTCACATCTTTCATGGATTTCACTCACCCAATCCACGTCGACGAGCATAGCATGTCCTATCAGCAAACGTAGAAGTAACTCCCAGGGTTTGAATGTAATGCAGGTAATAGGTACTACCTCAATCTACTTCCCAATCCCATAAGTTAATTGATCCTACTCATGCAATGTGTGAGGGGTTTGACTAATGCAAATGAAAACTGGGTAAATGGAAAGCATGATCAAAGTGTTACTTGCCTTGCAGATGATCGGCAAAACCTAGAGACTCAAAGTAGCAAGCGGCACACTCCGGGTACTCTATCGCCATCAAACAAACAAGCATATAATAAGTACTTAACTAATGCACGGGTAAAACTCAAATAAGAGATCTAACCAGAAAGTTAAACTTAAGAACTCCGGTTTGCAAAAAGAATCAACTCGAAAGAAGCAACGAAACTCAAACTGCAAAAGAAACGAGCCCCGAATTACTAGTTGGCCTAAAGTCAAATTTTACAGTAGCCAAAACTTTGTTCAAGTTTATCTAACGTAAAGAGGGCTTCGAGACGAAGATCTGGGATTTTGAATCACCTGATTCCGACTCTCGAGCGAAAAGAAAAACGAAAAACAAGATCAGGGCAGAAATCGCGATCGGAAAAATCACGGATAAAATACCCCGAAAAAGAAAAACGACGAACAGGCTAACGAACGAACGTTCGATGTCTGCGATTAACTAACGAAAACCGTTCGTTAAAACGAACGTCCGCTGTTTAACTAAACCGACGAAAAACCGATCTAAACCGAAAAAAAACCAGATCTAGGGTTTCCTTTTTTATATATAAAACCGATCTGATCTCTAAAAAAACGGGCCGGCGTCTACCTCGACTCCGGCAGGCGGCGGCTCCGGCGAGATCGCGGCGGGGCGGCGGGGTCCGGCGAGGGGGCGGCGGGCGGCGGCGGGCAGCGGCGTCGGCGGCGGGCCGGGCGCGGGTGCCGGCGCGGCGCGGCAGCGGCGGCGGCGGAAGCGGCGGCGGCGACGGCGGCGGGGCGCGGCTAGGGCTAGGGTTTTCGCGCGGGGCGACGGGCTGGGCGAGTCGGGCCGGCCTGGGCGGCTTATAAAGCCCAGGAGTCCTAGGCGAAGACGACTCCTAGTCGGTTCCCTTTTTTTTTTAAATAGAATTCCGACGCAGTAAAACTAACGAAAGAAATATCAAACGGACTCCAAAATTCCTGAAATAAATTTTCACCGTCCTCTAATAATATTTAGAACAAGGTGAACATTTTTCCCGGACCTAAAAGCAATTTTGAAAAACACATATTTTTCCTATGCAAATAAATCCAGAAAAAATCCAAAAGTGATTTTAATATTTTTCCTCCAATATTTCTGTTATTTTCGAGAAGTCATATTATCTCCGCTCATTTATTTTATTTATAAATATTTTTAGGAGAGAAAAATAATTAGAATCACACTGTCCTCGTACCGGTATTCGAGCGAACTCAAATACGTAAACGGTAAAATCCCCAACTCTCTCTGTAGGTCCTTGAGTTGCTTAGAATTTCGAGGAACTCCACGAACAAAATGCAAAAACATGCAAATGCAATTATGATCTATGTATAACATTCCAAATTGAAAATTTGGGATGTTACAAACCTACCCCCCTTAGAATGAATCTCGCCCTCGAGATTCGGCTTGGCTAGAGAAGAGGTGTGGGTGGTCTTTGCGTAGATCATCTTCTCGTTCCCAGGTGGCTTCTTCCTCGGTGTGGTGACTCCACTGAACTTTGCAAAACTTGATAACCTTGCTACGGGTAACTCTACTCGAAAATTCGAGAATCTTAACGGGCTTCTCCTCGTAGGTCAGGTCACTGTCCAACTGAATTGCTTCTAGGGGTACTGTGTCTCTAAGCGGTATATCGGCCATCTCCGCGTGGCACTTCTTCAGTTGCAAAACGTGAAACACGTCGTGCACTCCTGACAATCCTTCGGGCAATTCCAACTTATAGGCAACCTCTCTCATGCGTTCCAAAACACGGTAAGGTCCAACAAATCTCGGGGCTAACTTCCCTTTAACTCCGAAACGTTTAACTCCTCGAAGAGGCGATACCCTCAAGTACGCTGTGTCTCCGATCTCATAGGCTATCTCCTTGCGCTTCGAGTCGGCGTAACTCTTCTGCCTGGACTGAGCTACCTTTAGTCTATCTCGGATCAACTTCACCTTCTCCTCAGACTCTTTGATTAAGTCTGGTCCAAACAACTGTTGGTCTCCAACTTCGTCCCATGACAACGGTGTTCGGCATCTCCTTCCATATAGTGCCTCGAACGACGCCATCTTCAAACTGGCCTGGTAACTCTTGTTGTATGAGAATTCTGCGTAGGGCAAGTTGTCATCCCAACTAGATCCATAATCTAATGCACAGGCTCTCAACATATCTTCCAGAATCTGATTAACTCTCTCCGTCTGTCCATCGGTCTGCGGATGAAACGCTGTGCTAAACTCTAGCCTAGTACCCAAAGTTTCATGTAACTGATTCCAGAACTTTGAGGTAAACTGGGTTCCTCTATCAGATACAATACTCCTCGGAACTCCATGCAGACATACAATTCTGGTCATGTATATCTTAGCCAACTTCGCACTGGTATATGTGGTTTTCACCGGGATAAAGTGGGCTACCTTCGTCAATCGGTCTACTACTACCCAGATTGAATCATACCCTGCCTTGGTCCTGGGCAATCCGGTGATAAAATCCATACCAAGCTTCTCCCACTTCCATTCGGGAATCGGCATAGGTTGTAGCAATCCTGCTGGCTTCTGATGTTCTGCCTTTACTCTTTGACACACATCACAAACTGCTACATACTCCGCAATATCCTTCTTCATATCGGTCCACCAGAAGGTATCCTTCAAATCCAAATACATCTTAGTATTTCCTGGGTGAATCGAGTATGGTGAATCATGGGCCTCCTGTAAAATCAACTTCCTAATCTCCGGGTCATTTGGCACATAGATTCGATCCTCAAACAATAAGGTGTCGTGCTCATCCTCACGAAAACCTTTAGCTTTTCCTTCGCTCATCTTCTCCTTTATAGCGACAATCTCCTTGTCAGCTTTCTAAGCTTCTCTGATTTTATCCATCAAGGTAGACTGGATTTCTAGTGTTGCTACATAGCCTCTCGGAACTATCTCCAAACGTAGTTCTCTTAAGTCCTCGGCTAACTCCTTTGGAAACTCCTCATTCATTAGGGTATTGACATGGCTCTTACGGCTTAGCGCATCCGCTACTACGTTAGCCTTTCCGGAGTGATAATGCAATCTCATGTCATAATCCTTAATGAGTTCCAGCCATCTCCTTTGCCTAAGATTCAGTTCCTCCTGAGTGAATATGCACTTTAAACTCTTATGGTCCGTATATACTTCACAATGGTTTCCTATGAGAAAATGTCTCCACGTCTTCAATGCATGCACTACGGCTGCTAACTCCAAATCGTGGGTGGCATAGTTCATCTCATGAGGTTTCAGTTGTCGTGAAGCATACGAAACAACTCTTCCTTCCTGCATAAGAACAGCTCCAAGTCCTCGACGTGAAGCGTCGCAGTACACCTCATAATCCTTATGTTGATCTGGCAGAATCAACACAGGGGATGATACCAACCTTTCCTTCAACTCATGGAAACTAGTCTCACATTCTTCGGTCCAACTGAACTTGGTTTCCTTCTTCAACAACTCCGTCATTGGTTTGGCAATCTTCGAGAAATTCTCGATAAATCTCCGGTAGTATCCTGCGAGTCCAAGAAAACTCCGGATCTCTCCCACGGTCGTCGGTGCTTCCCAATTGGTCACAGTCTCCACCTTGGCGGGATCTACTGCTATTCCTTCTCCGGATATAACATGTCCGAGGAATCCGACTTCCTTTAACCAAAACTCACATTTGCTAAACTTGGCATACAGCTGATGCTCTCTGAGCTTCTCCAATACCAAACGAAAATGTTCCTCATGCTCCTCTTCATCCTCCGAGAAGATCAAATACCATCTATGAACACTACGACGAACTTATCCAAATACTCCATAAACACTTTGTTCATCAGGTTCATAAAGTAGGCCGATGCGTTTGTCAGACCAAACGACATAACGGTATACTCATACAACCCATACCTAGTGGTAAAGGCCGTCTTAGGGATATCTTGCTCTCGGATCTTCAATTGATGGTACCCTGATCGCAGATCGATCTTAGAAAAGACCTTAGCTCCTTGCAATCTATCAAACAGATCGTTGATCATTGGCAATGGGTACTTGTTCTTGATCGTTACTTCATTCAATCCTCGGTAATCTACAACCATTCTTAACGATCCATCCTTCTTCTTCACTAGAAGTACTGGCGAACCCCAAGGAGAAGAACTTGGGCGTTGATACGTCTCAAACGTATCTACTTTTCCAAACACTTTTGATATTGTTTTGGCCTCATTCTTGCCTGATTTGGACTAAACTAACCCGGACTGATGCTGTTTTCAGCAGAGCTGCCTGTATGGTTTATTTGTGTGCAGGAAAACGGATTTTTAGGTACCTCAGAAAAATCCACGAAAAATCACAGAAAATCCACGCACCCGAAGGAACCAGGAGCCAGAAGTGGGGCCAGAGGGGGGCCAGGGGGTGCCCAGGCGCCCTGTGGGCGCGCCCCCCTGGGCCGCGCCGGGGGGCCGCCTGGGTGGGTCCCACACCCCCTGGTGCCCTACTTCGCCTCGTATTTTTACTCCCGACGCAGAAACCCCAGATCAGAAGTTCTTTCGCAGTTTTCCATCGCGGAGCCGCCGCCACCCTCTGTTCTTCCTCGGGAGGGCTAATCTGGAGGCTGAATTGGCCTCCGGAGAGGGAAGATCGTCGCCATCGTCATCATCATCACCACTCCATCATCCCTCCATGACTTCTCCCTCCATGTGTGAGTAATTCCCCCGCTGTAGGCGAAGGGGATGGTAGGGATTGGATGAGTTAGATCATGTAATAGTTTATTAGATCGTCAGGGGCATGTTGCCTATCATCTACTATGGTGTTTATCATCTTTGCTTCAACTTGTTATTCTTAATGCTTGACACTTAGGGCCCGAGTGCCATGATTTCAGATCTGAACCATATGTGTTTGCATGAATATATTTGTGTTCGTGATCCTATCTATGAGTTGTTTGCACTTGTTACGGTCCGGAACCGGCGATCCCAAAAGTGACAGCTTGGGACACCAAAGGGGATGGTCCGTAGTTTGAGGATTACATGTATCCATTGAGTTCATTGCTTTGTTCCGGTGCTCTTTGACAGGAGCACCTTAATATCCATAAGTTCCTTTTGTCCCTGTTCGTAGCGGGATGGTAGGACAAAAGATGTTGTGCAAGTTCTTATTGCAAGCACGTACAACTACCTACGGGATACATGCCTAATGTTTGATATTTGCCTAGATGATCATTACTTTTCCGTGTGCCATGCCCCAAGTTAAATCTATCTCATCCATGCAGCGCCCAACCATCCATCTCCCTAGCCTACAGTGTTTTAAATCCTGCTTGTCACTAGTTGCTACTTTTGCCATTTACTACTTCTATTTACTTTTGCTGTTTACATTTACTATTACTATCATTACTATCATATCACCGTTACCACTTATCTTTTGTTGCAAGTAAGTATATTTCAGGTGCGGTTGAATTGACAACTCAACTGTCAAAGCTTATAAATACTCTTTGGCTCCCCGTGTGTCGAATCAATAAATTGGGTTATTCTTACCTGCGAAGACTATCTCGATCCCTTATGGTTGAGGGTTATCAAGTACCGTTTTCTGGCGCCGTTGCCGGGGAGCATAGCAATATTTACAAGTCTACTTGAGGTATCCTACCTGCTGCACTTCATCCACTATGGGTAAGAAAGGAGACCCCAAGGTTCTGATCTTACTATCTACTACAAGAAGAGGTACTGCTCTGAGCACTAGTGCTACACTTGATTCACCTTCCGTTATGAGTAAGTTTGCCTCACCACCACCACATGATGCTCCTACTGAATCTGTTACTATGTCTGATACTCTTGATGATGCTTCTACTACTTTTGATGATATTAGTTCGCTTGGTTATGCTCTCGAGAAACAAATTGCTGCTGCTGCTAAAAAGTCTGGAATTGAACTTCCTGTTACTCGCTACCCTATTGGTGAAACTTATGATTATCCTGATTTGAGTAAACTCAAGGAGAGTCTCCTTGATGATGATTACTATATACTAGATGAAGATTTATGCAGGGAACTGACAGAGTTTTCCGGCTCTGACCCTGAAGCTATTAAGAAACTGATTGAAAAACACTCTCTGAAGAACAAAACCGTTCCTAATCCTGAATTTGCTACATCTCCTATATGCATTGATGATCTTGATTATGATTTCTCTGTTGATCTTTCACTTATACCTATGGTTGAAGCTGACCCCTTTTATGGCAGAGAAAATGATGATGCTATTGCACACCTGACTAAACTCGGTGAGTTGGGTAGCCTGTTTACCACAGATGAGAAGATACGATACTTTTATGTGACCAAGCTTCTTCCTTTCTCCTTGAAGGAGGGTGCTAAAGCATGGTATGATTCACTCCCATGCGGTTCCATTAAGAGTCCTCAGGACTTAGCTCACTCTTTTGTTGATAAGTACTTTCCTGCTCACATGCAACATGCTGCTTTACAAAGAATTTATAACTTTAAACAGTTGCAGGATGAGTCCCTCCCTAAAGCTTGGGGGAGGTACTGAGGTCTGATTCGGGCTAGACCAGGACATGAAATCCCTAAGAATGAATTAATCGATATATTCTATGCTGGTCTAACTGATGAATCCAGGTCCTATTTGGACAGTTGTGCTGGTTGTGTTTTCAGGAAAAGAACACCGGACGATGCGGAAGATTTAATGGGCAGGATTGCCAAAAACCATGAAGATTGGTCCGTCCCTGAACCACCTCCACCAACAAAGAAGAGGGGCATGTTTGTTCTGAGCCCCGAGGATATGCGAGAAGCAAAGAAGTCTATTAAAGAGAAAGGTATTAAAGCTGAAGACGTGAAGAATCTACCCCCTATTGAGAAGCTGTGTGAGCCTACTACTCACCCTCCTATGGTGGAGGTACACTCTCTTTTAGATTTCAACGCAAGTGACATCCCTCATGGTAAGCCTCCTAATCAATGTTTAGATGAGTTTGATAATTTTATTATGAAACAAAATCATTTTAATGAGAGGATAGAAAGTCAATTGCATGATAATTCCCTTGCTATCAAAATACTGCTTGATGTTTTAGATAGAACAGTTAATGATGTTCAATGTCTTGTGAAGCATTTTCATATGGTTCAAACTCAGCTTGATCAAATTTCTAATGTGCAAAGAGATTTGCTTGCTAACAATGCCAAACAAGATAATTTGCAGGCTTTCAGGATTAAGACCCGAGGAGGAACTAGCACTCAAGATCCTCTTTATCCAGAGGGGCATCCGAAGAGAATCGAGCAGGATTCTCAAATGCAGGAAGAAGAAATTGTTGGCTCTCCAAAGAAAAAGAAGAAACATAAGGAGACTGACAATTCTAATGATCCTATTGCAGATGAAGAACCAGCTAGTGATCCCAACAGTGTATCTATCTCCGATGCTAAGACTGAAGACGGTGCTGAACCTGAAGGTAATAATAATGAGAAGAATGATCCGCCTGAAGTTCGAGAAGAAGAAGCACCTGACAAACGTAAGAGGTACACTAAAGAAGACTTCATCGCAAGAAAACATGGGAAGGAAAGAGAACCATGGGTACAGAAACCCATGCCCTTTCCAGGTAAGTCCATCAAATCTAAAGAAGAAGAGCATTATAATAAGTTTTGTGAGTGGATTAAACCTCTTTTTCTTCAAATTCCTTTGACTGATGCTATTAAGTTACTTCCTTATTCAAAATATATGAAAGATATTGTCACTAACAAAAGAAAAGTTCCTAACGATGCAATATCTACTATGCTTGCTAACTACTCTTTCAGTGGAAAGATTCCTGAGAAGCTCGGTGATCCAGGTATACCCACCATTCCTTGCTGCATAAAGAATAATTATGTCAAAACTGCTTTATGTGATCTTGGGGCAGGAGTGAGTGTTATGCCTTTCTCTCTTTACGACATGCTTTGTTTAGAAAAACTAATTCCTACAGATATCTCCCTTCAGATGGCTGACAAGTCAACCGCTGTTCCGATAGGTATTTGTGAGGATGTTCCCGTAGAAGTTGCTAATTGTTTAATTCTTACTGATTTTGTTGTGCTTGACATGCCTGAGGATGGGAGCATGTCCATTATTCTTGGTAGACCTTTCCTTAACACCGCAGGTGCTATTATTGATTGCAATAAAGGGAAGGTTACTTTCCATGTGAATGATAAAGAACACACGGTATATTTTCCAAAGAAGACCGACAGGAGGCATGGCCTCAACTCTATAGAGAATATCGAGACCGTGAAGATTGGAGAATGGGATTGTCCACTACATGTGCCTCACAAATACAAAACTATCATGGTAGGGACAATGTCCATCAAGGTAAAGGTTCAGTGATTACTTCGTGAGAGGTGAGACTTTTTGCTCTATATATCGCCTGTTTGTTGGTAAGACTTGATCAACTTTACTAGTAAACATGTTTTATATGGATAAAAAGTTGAACTTGTTATGTTTTCACTTGTTTTTAGTTTTGTCCTACTTGCTGTACCAAGTATTCATGTTTTTGAAGCTTCACAATACTACTAACTGCTTCAAGTTTTCAGAGAGTTTCGCAGCTTTTTGAACTTCGAAAAATTTTCAAGAGTGAAGTTTTCAGAAAAATTCCAGAAAAATTATAATAAAGATTTCCACGACGGGAGAGACCCAGAAAGTCCTGGGGCCAGCCAGGGGGGGCCACCAGTGGCCCAGGCGGCCAGCTGGCGCGGCCTAGCCCCTGGCCGCGCCCATAGGGCGCCTGGGGCCCACAGGGCCCCCCTCCAGGTATGTCTTCTTCCTCCCTCTCTCTTTCTCCAAAAACGCGAGTTCTGCACTTGTTCTTTGTGTTCTTGCTGTTCTTGGAGGCGATTCTTCGATCTCTCTCTACAGCCCATCATTTGAGCTGAAATTTTGAGCAAATACTCCCTGGTATGTGACTCCTCCACCCCTCCAATTAGATTTTTGATTGGTGGCCTCATTTGTGAGTATTTAGTAGTTTTTGGTGTTGTAGAGATGAGCTTGCATGCATGTGTAGAAAGTTATTTTTCAAGTTTTGATGCAAGTTTATGCCTTGGGCAAGTGAGTTGAGTAGTTTGCCTTAGCTCACTTTGTTTTAATCCTCGTTTTTGTAAATTGTAAAAAAATTCAGAAATGAGTTTATTAGGAAGGGCAAAAGGGTGGCTTGAGAAGAGGAGGCCCGCACACTCCGATCGAGTTACTAGAGCCGCAGCTTCACCATCAACTGCTAGGGTGAGCTATAATGAAGATCATGTGCCCCTGGAGTTGTTGGAAGACACAAGTCCAGCACGTGCGATGACGTTTCCATGTGATGAATTCATGGAAGCTGCGGGAATCAAGGATAAGTTTTATAATCTTTGTGCTAATGCAGGTTTGACACGACTCGTCACGAGCCGTGTTACTCAGTATAAAAAACTCACCTCCAGTTTCATTAACAGTTTTAGATACAATCCTGATTCAGGTGCTATTGAGTTTAAAATTTACAATGATCTTATCACCATGACTTTGGGAAATTTTTGTGAAATAATAGGTGTGCCGAACGTTGGGAGGACGGCTAGGATGGCCACTCAACCCTCCGAGCTGAAAATTGTCATCAACTCTCTCTGCAGCATGGGTACAAGGGATATTCATCGGTCGAATATCTCCAGCATCTTGTTTCCTCACCTCAGGTATTTTGCATATTGTATTGCTAGAGGGGTGTTAGCTCGTGACAACACGAGCAACATTTCTGCTCCGGATATTGCTATCCTGGCAGCAGCCCTCTCAGGGAGGTCTGATTATAATCTGGGTACCTTAATTGCTCGACGCCTTGCTATGAACGGTAACAAGGGGGACTTATATGGTGGCGTTTACGCCACACTTATCTTAGAGCATCTTGGAGGCACCCCACACCCTGATGATACTCCTTTTACTTATTTAAGCTTTGATCTTGCTGCTATGAAAAGGCATAAGTTTGTTACCATGGGTTCTGAGCTTGATAATCTTATTTATATCTTGCGTTTCGGAACTGCCGCGGAACGCAAGATCCGTCTACCTGCACCTCTTTTGTTTGATTTTTCTCGCAGGAACGGATGGTCCTTTGATGTTGTTCGGTTCGATGAGTTCATGGTCCAGCATCAGTTTCATAACCCCATGGAGGGGGTTGTGCCCGACGAGGAGAGGCACGGTGAGATACCACATTTTCAGGAAGAGACCGCCACCGAGTTTGGTGAAGGGTCTTCCTCTGTTTGGCGTTCGGAACCTTCCTCGTGGGAGACTCCGAGGAGTTCGGTGTATGCGCCAGCATCCTTCTACGACCCGTGGACTCACCACCATACCCCTGGAGCAGGAGGCTCCTGGGGGCAGTAGCTGCTACCAACTTAGGCCAAAAGCCTAAGCTTGGGGGAGTACGTGCCCTTCTCACTTTTCTATTGTATTATCCGTTTTATTCACTTTGATCTTTTCAAAGTTTTTGCCCATTCTTCTTTATTTCTCTCTTTGCAAAAACAACAAAAAGATCTTCTTTTTTCTTTTGCTTTTATTCAACCTTTGAAAAACCCAAAAAGATTTCCTTTCTCTCTTTAGTTTGCTTTGTTTTCAGAGATCAGCTCGAGTCCGTGACGGCATTTAATTATATTTCCTACGTTCGATCATGCAAGTGACAAGCAGTAATGACGAAGATCGACTGAAGGGAAGCAACAGGGAAGACCGGTATGAACTCTTATTGTTTCTACTTTTGTACATATGCATGTACTTATGATCTAGAGACCAGCTTGTAGCGACATAGTGCTATGTTTACAATGCTCTTTCGGTGGTTCATGCTTTCCTTGTGGCTAGTCTCGAATAACTAGAGTATATAATGTGTTATTGAAATGATCTACATGCATTGCACTGTTCATAGTCTGGTATACTAAGGTCGTATTTCCCTTTAGAGAATTTTTGGATTGACTTGGCACATGCTTACACATGTTTAAGACTAAAAAGTCTACTTTGCCTTGATGATCTTTGAGTTTTAGAATAGTTATATCACTTTCATGCCCCATTCAATGTTGCTTTGTCGCTCTGCATGATTATGACCGTTATTGCTCTCTAGTTGGTCGCTTCCCAGTCTTTTGCTAAACCTCCACCTGTACTAAGCGGACTGACTGCTTATGCATCCAAAATCCTTAAAACCAGTTATGCCATATGAGTCCACTATACCTTCCTATACATGGTATTTACCTGCCATTCCTAACAAAGACTTTCATGTACCATCTCGAAACTAATCAAAAGCATTTCTCTTTTGTGCCTATGTTTTAGCTCATGAGGAAGTAGTAGTTAATTCATGATCTTTTTAAGTTGGACAAGTTTCACCCCTGGATTGTATGTCTAATGTGCAAACCCCTAATACGAAAAGTAACTGGCATTGAGTGCGCCCGGCTCAAAAAGATAATATAACAAACAAACCCTCCTTCACGCTTTGTTCATGAGAAATCAGAAAACTTTGGCAGTGATAAACAAAGGAGATTAAGAGGATGTGATCGTCCTCATGCGGGAGCCGTTCCTCGAGACTTGTCCACTCAAAAAGTGATTGAGTTATCTGCTAGCATTCGTTGACGAAATATGCATTTCTCAAAACATGTTTACTTCTGTTTTTAAACCAAGAGCTCTGGTACATGTTTAGTTTTTGTTTCCGACCACGGGTTTTCAACCTTGCCAATAAAAGCCACGGTTCGAGAGTCTCACCTTCTTTCTTCAAAGCACCAACTATGAGAGCATAATTGTCATTCTGAGTGTAATGTGCATTGTCCCAAAGTATTACATTGTCTTCTGCATACTTGTGATATGATTTATTCTGAAATTCTTAGTTCTAGTCTCCTTTAAAACTCTGGAGGAGTCTCTGCATTTATGTTTTGCTTCACTCATGGAGGCTAGCGAGATACCACCCTAATATGCTCAAGATATGTGCAATGTAATCTTGTCTTGATTTTCAGTAATATATTATTTACTTTTAAGTATTTGTGACTGGTCACTTGAAAGAAGGATTGCTCCTTGCATTGTCCTCATAGTACTGTTTCAATACTTGCTAAACTCTTTTCGTAGTACATGCTTATATACATCTAATGAAGCAAAAGAGTTTGTCAAAGTTTTCTTTGTCGCGTCCAGTTCGTTGAACTGAATTGCTTGAGGACAAGCAATATGCTAAGCTTGGGGGAGTTGATACGTCTCAAACGTATCTACTTTTCCAAACACTTTTGGTATTGTTTTGGCCTCATTCTTGCATGATTTGGACTAAACTAACCCGGACTAATGATGTTTTCAGCAGAGCTGCCTGTATGGTTTATTTGTGTGCAGGAAAACGAATTTTAGGTACCTCAGAAAAATCCACGAAAAATCATAGAAAATCCACGCACCCGAAGGAACCATGAGCCAGAAGTGGGGCCAGAGGGGGGCCAGGGGGTGCCCAGGCGCCCTGTGGGCGCGCCCCCCTGGGCCGCGCCGGGGGGCCACCTGGGTGGGTCCCACACCCCCTGGTGCCCTACTTCGCCTCGTATTTTTACTCCCGACGCAGAAACCCCAGATCAAAAGTTCTTTTGCAGTTTTCCGTCGCGGAGCCGCCGCCACCCTCTGTTCTTCCTCAGGAGGGCTAATCTGGAGGCTGAATTGGCCTCCGGAGAGGGGAGATCGTCGCCATCGTCATCATCATCACCACTCCATCATCCCTCCATCACTTCTCCCTCCATGTGTGAGTAATTCCCCGCTGTAGGCGAAGGGGATGGTAGGGATTGGATGAGTTAGATCATGTAATAGTTTATCAGATCGTCGGGGGCATGTTGCCTATCATCTACTATGGTGTTTATCATCTTTGCTTCAACTTGTTATTCTTAATGCTTGACACTTAGGGCCCGAGTGCCATGATTTCAGATCTGAACCATATGTGTTTGCATGAATATATTTGTGTTCGTGATCCTATCTATGAGTTGTTTGCACCTGTTACGGTCCGGAACCGGCGATCCCAAAAGTGACAGCTTGGGACACCAAAGGGGATGGTCCGTAGTTTGAGGATTATATGTATCCATTGAGTTCATTGCTTTGTTCCGGTGCTCTTTGACAGGAGCACCTTAATATCCATAAGTTCCTTTTGGCCCCGTTCGTAGCGGGATGGTAGGACAAAAGATGTTGTGCAAGTTCTTATTGCAAGCACGTACAACTACCTACGGGATACATGCCTAATGTTTGATATTTGCCTAGATGATCATTACTTTTCCGTGTGCCGTGCCCCAAGTTAAATCTATCTCATCCATGCAGTGCCCAACCATCCATCTCCCTAGCCTACAGTGTTTTAAATCCTGCTTGTCACTAGTTGCTACTTTTGCCATTTACTACTGCTATTTACTTTTGCTGTTTACTTTTACTATTACTATCATTACTATCATATCACTGTTACCACTTATCTTTTGTTGCAAGTAAGTATATTTCAGGTGCGGTTGAATTGACAACTCAACTGTCAAAGCTTATAAATACTCTTTGGCTCCCCGTGTGTCGAATCAATAAATTGGGTTATTCTTACCCGCGAAGACTATCTCGATCCCTTACGGTTGAGGGTTATCAGGCGTATAAATCCTTTATCCAGTAACTCCTTAATCTGCTTCTTAATTTCCTCCAAATCCTTTGCGGGCATCCTATATGGTCTCTTAGAAATTGGTCCGGTGCATGGCAAAAGTTCAATCAAAAACTCTATGTCTCTATCCGGTGGCATGCCAGGTAACTCCTCTGGAAACACATCCGGATAATCCTTCACTACTGGCACTTCCTCCTGTACAACTCCTGACAGGGAATTTAATCTACTCCTCTTTGACTCATGCCGGGATACATACTTGATTCTTCTTCCTTCCGGCGTAGTAAGCAAAATGGTCTTACTGGCACATTCAATATTCCCTTCATACTTAGATAACCAATCCATTCCTAATATCACATCCATTCCTTAAGATTCCAGTACTATTAGGTCCGAAGGGAAAATGTAATTACCAATCCTTAAGGGCAACTGATCACACCATGACTTGGCCATATACTCTGCTCCTGGCGAGGTTACTAACATGGGCGATCTAAGGGCTTGGGTCGGCAGCTTATACTTATCCACGAATCCCCTTGAAATATATGAATGCGATGCACCAGTATCGAATAGAATGAGTGCAGTAAAGGACTTAACTAAGAACTTACCTATGACTGCATCTGGTTGCTCTTCTACTTCTTCTACAGTCACGTGGTTCACTTGTCCTTTGTTGAACGGGTTGGGCTTCTTCCCGGCGCTTCCATTGCCGTTCCCATTCTTAACTTCTGGGCATTCATTAGCATAATGTCCAGTCTTCCCGCACTTGTAACAAGTGACATGGCTAAAATCTCTCTTGGTGGATGTGGATGGCGTAGGGCGGTTCTGGTTTCCATTGGCTCCATTCCCACTCCCATTACCATTGCCATTCTTGGTGCCATTGTGGTTGTGCAAGCTACTTCCTCCATGGGTATGCTGAAACTGTCCTACTGCTTTAGGGGTAAAGCGAGGCTTCTGCTGAGCTCCAGAATTATACT
The DNA here is from genome assembly GCA_902687465.1 of Secale cereale. Lineage (NCBI taxonomy): Eukaryota > Viridiplantae > Streptophyta > Magnoliopsida > Poales > Poaceae > Secale > Secale cereale. The sequence goes on from LR738712.1 coordinate 130,216,027, forward strand.
TTCCTTGCCTATACTTCCTCTTGCGACTCTCAATCTGTTGATGTTTCCTTTCAATCATCAAGGCTCGGTCAACCAACTCCTGATAGTTATTGAAAGTTGCCACCATCAACTGTACACTCATCTCATCATTCAGCCCTTCCATAAATCTCTCCTGCTTCTTGGCATCTGTAGCCACATCATCTGGGGCATAACGAGATAGGGTACTAAACTTATCCACGTACTGAGCCACGGTACGGTTTCCTTGGCGCAAATTGCGAAACTCCTGCTTCTTCATACTCATGGCTCCAGTCGAGACATGGGAAGTACGAAAAGCTTGCTGAAACTGATCCCAAGTCACATTGGCTACGGGGTAAGTGGCTGTGTAATTCTCCCACCTGCTGCGACTGGTCCAGACAACTGGTGTGCGGCAAATCGCACCTTCTCAGCATCCGAGCAATTGGCGGTGGTCAAATCCCTTCCAATCTTGCGTAGCCAGTCATCAGCCACAATTGGTTCTATGCTGCTAGCAAACACAGGTGGTTGCAACCTTAAGAAACGTGTCAGGTTGTCCACAAGTGGTGGTGGAGGGTTGTTGTTGTTGTTCTGGTTGTTCTGGGTGTTCTAGACAAGAAGTTGCATCAGGGTGTTCTGCTGCTGGATCAACTGGGTGAGCTCAGGGGGAAACTTGAATTCACGTCTTGGAGGCATCTGATGGGTGTAGAGGGAAGAGATTAGAATAGAAAAGAGGTCTAAGGGAAAATCACTACCCATATGCACATGAAACAAACACACAATCATATCACACCAATCAATTTCAAACAAGGTCTTACAAATCTAACGATCGTTACAAACGTGCTATAAATCTAATACTTGGTGGTATACTACTAGTCACAGGGTGGTCATCTAAAAATATTGATCGGCAGAGGATTCCATAATATCTGCCCCAGCCTCATCTTCATAGTCTTCATCCTTGCTATCTCCAGCTTCCGAATCAGTATCATCTATGATGATATAGTCTTCCGGTGGTATCTCCTTGGGTTCTTCTTCCTCGTCTTCTTCTCCCATGAGTATCCCTAACTTCCGGGTCAAATCATCATTCTTCTCCACAAGTATCTTCATCTCCTCCTCATATCCGTCGCGGGTAGACTTGAGTTCTTCTTCTAGATCCAAATTCCTATTTAGGGCCTTCTTCAAATCGATCATCCCAGCACACATCTGGTGCTCTTGGCGACGAATGTGGTGGTTCAACTCCTGGATGAATGCTGCTATGGATATACCCTTCCTAGTGCTGATCATATCCCAATTCTCATCTCGGCGTCCACAAATCTGGTAGATAGTGTCCTTTAGCTCCATCTGGTAGACTTCTCCAATCCTTCCCATAGCAATGTGGGCTTCCATGCTCCTTCCTAGGCTCCATGTAGGTGCATTGAAGGAAAAAGCTATGAGTGGGGTGACGGGTGCGAACGTCCTTCCTGGAACTTGAGCTTGAATCAACCAACGCTCCTCCTCAGGTAGAGTGGCATTGTAGGTTCCAGTGAAACTTGGTAATCCAATGTGTAAATATCTGGTGACTTCCTTCAGGTGTCGTCCAAATGGTGTGTCGTCATCCGGTTGCATGAACTTGTGCTTTGCTTCCACCATCCTAAAGAATAGAAAAGATGAGGAGTCAGAAGAGAGAAGAGTGAGTTGTGTTCTAGGGCTTGTCTTAGTGGTCGTGTCCTACAGTCAGCATGTGCTCTGATACCATCTTTGTAGTGACCAGACCTCAAACAGTCTGATCTCCATGCATCAGTGTCATCCCTGGATCAGTAATGCTGACACGCATGGTACTCGAAGGATTTATAACAGAGTAGTAATCACACACTTATTACATCGATAGTTCAACGATGAATTTCATTACATAAATCATGGCTGAAGGCCATCTAACACGATAACAGCGGAAGGCTTGGAAGATAAGTGAGTCCATCAACTCCAGCGGCATCACTGAGTATAGAACCACGACCTAAAAGGGCATCTTACTCGTCGTCTGAAAAGTCTGCAACATGAAATGTTGCAGCCCGAAAACGGGTCAGCACATGGAATATGCTGGCAAGGTAACACAAGAGATGCAATGAAAGTAAAACTATACTATATGCAATATGGCTGGTGGAAAGCTCTATGGTTAAGTTTTTGCGTAAAGCCAATTTTTCCCTACTTCAAAGGAATGTATTTTAATTAACTATCATGGTAGTTGAAACATCGTTGAGATGATAGACATCCTCTCAACCCCAATTAAAAGTAATCATTAAACCCAACAAAATTAAATTAGAGTAACATGTTGAGATGCACATGATAATCCAAGTACCAGATACTCAAGACGTCCATAACCGGGGACACGGCTAATCATGATCAGTTTGTACACTCTGCAGAGGTTTGTGCACTTTTCCCACAAGACTCGATCGCCTCTGTTTGGTTTCTCGCACTGCATGGTGTTTGAGAAACGGATGACCGAGACATAGTCTTTCAGAAGCGCTAGCACCTTACGATCGGGCGGACCGTACCAACCTACATCCCCTACATCTGCTAGTCCACCACTGTAAGAGTTCGCACAACTTACTCATACTATGCTAGAGCCCATAATAGCATTGTGGTTGCACACGAAAGTTTCTAGTATGAATAATCTCATGATCCCTTTGAACCTGGGTGGCGGTCCAAAAGAAAAATAGGCAATCCTGGAATACCCAGATACCTCAATCCACCCAGATGTGTATTAATGTTGCCACCTTAAGTTGAACCATTAATTAAACAATCTCACATCTGTCATGGATTTCACTCACCCAATCCACGTCTACGAGCATAGCATGTCCTATCAGCAAACGTAGAAGTAACTCCCAGGGTTTGAATGTAATGCAGGTAATAGGTACTACCTCAATCTACTTCCCAATCCCACAAGTTAATTGATCCTACTCATGCAATGTGTGAGGGGTTTGACTAATGCAAATGAAAACTGGGTAATTGGAAAGCATGATCAAAGTGTTACTTGCCTTGCTGATGATCCGCAAAACCTAGAGACTCAAAGTAGCAAGCGGTACACTCCGGGTACTCTATCGCAATCAAACAAACAAGCATACAATAAGTACTTAACTAATGCACGGGTAAAACTCAAATAAGAGATCTAATCAGAAAGTTCAACTTAAGAACTCCGGTTTGCAAAAATAATCAACTCGAAAGAAGCAACGAAACTCAAACTGCAAAAGAAACGAGCTCTGAATTACTAGTTGGCCTAAAGTCAAATTTTACAGTAGCCAAAACTTTGTTCAGGTTGATCTAACATAAAGAGGGCTTTGAGATGAAGATCTGGGATTTTGAATCACCTGATTCCGACTCTCGAGCGAAAAGAAAAACGAAAAACAAGATCAGGGCAGAAATCTTGATCGGAAAAATCGCGGATAAAATACCCCGAAAAAGAAAAACGACGAACAGGCTAATGAACGAACGTTCGCTGTCTGCGATTAACTAACGAAAACCGTTCGTTAAAACAAATGTACGGACGAACGTCCGCTGTTTAACTAAACCGACGAAAAACCGATCTAAATCGAAAAAAAACTAGATCTAGGGTTTCTTTTTTTATATATAAAACCGACCTGATCTCTAAAAAAACGGGGCGGCGTCTACCTCGACTCCGACGAGATCGCAGCGGGGCGGCGGGGTCCGGTGAGGGGGCGGCGGGCGGCGGCGTCCGGCGTCGTCGGCGGCGGGGCGGGCGCGGGTGGCGGCGCGGCAGCGACGGCGGCGGCGGCGGCGGCGGGGCGCGACTAGGGCTAGGGTTTTCGCACGGGGCGATGGGCTGGGCGAGTCGGGCCGGCCTAGGCGGCTTATAAAGCCCAGGAGTCCTGGGCGAAGACGACTCCTAGTCGGTTCCCTTTTTTTTAAAATAGAATCCCGACGCAGTAAAACTAACAAAAGAAATATCAAACGGACTCCAAAATTCCCAAAATAAATTTTCACCGTCCTCTAATAATATTTAGGACAAGGTGAACATTTTTCCCGGACCTAAATGCAATTTTGAAAAACGCGTATTTTTCCTATGCAAATAAATCCGAAAATAAATCCAGAAAAATTCCAAAAGTGATTTTAATATTTTTCCTCCAATATTTCTGTTATTTTGGAGAATTCATATTATCTCCGCTCATTTATTTTATTTAGAAATATTTTTAGGAGAGAAAAATAATTAGAATCACACTGTCCTCGTACCGGTATTCGAGCGAACTCAAATACGAAAACGGTAAAATCCCCAACTATCTCCGTAGGTCATTGAGTTGCTTAGAATTTCGAGGAACTCCACAAACAAAATGCAAAAACATGCAAATGCAATTATGATCTATGTATAACATTCCAAATTGAAAATTTGGGATGTTACACTATCTCCCTTCTTTTTGTCTTCTCCACAACCACCATTCTATTCCATCCATAGTGCTATATCCATGGCTCACGCTCATGTATTGCGTGAAAGTTGAAAGTTTTGAAAGAATAGAGTATGAAAACAAGTGCTTGGCTGAAACCGGGATTGTGCATGATATGAATATTTTGTGTGATGAAGAGGGAGCATAGCAAGACTATATGATTTGGTAGGGATAACTTTCTTTATCCATAGTATTTTGAGAAGACATGATTGCTTTGTTAGTATGCTTGAAGTATTATTATTTCTTATGTCAATATAGACTTTTGTCTTGAATCTTCCAGATCTGAACATTCATTCAACAATTAATAGAACTACATTGAAAATTATGTTAGTTAGCATTCCACATCAAAAATTCTGTTTTTATCATTTACCTACTCGAGGACGAGCAGGAATTAAGCTTGGGGATGCTTGATACGTCTCCAACGTATCTATATATTTTTATTGTTACATGCTATTATTTATAATGTTTTGGATGTTTAATGGGCTTTATTATACACTTTTATATTATTTTTGGGACTAACCTATTAACCCAAAGGCCCAGTCCAGATTGCTATTTTTAGCCTATTTCAGGGTTTTACAGAAAAGGAATATCAAACGGAGTCCAAACGGAATGAAACTTCGGGAGATATATTTTTGGAGCAAAATACGCACGGGAGACTTGAGAACTACGGAGTAGGGCTGACGTGGAGTCCACGAGGATGGGGGACGCCACCCCCCTACAGGACGCGCCCCCTTCCTCGTGGGCCCCACGTCTGGCCCCCGGTGCCCTCTTTCCTCCTATATATACCTTGATACGTCCAAAACGTATCTATAATTTTTGCTTGCTCCATGCCACTTTTGGGTGATATTGCTATGATATTCATGCACTTCCATACACTTTTGATCATATTTGGACTAACTTACTAATCCAGTGCACCCCAGTGCCAGTTTCTGTTTTCGGCTATTTTTGTATTTCAGGTTTTCACGTTTCGAGAACTGCCCAGAAAAATACAGAAAAATTATATAAAAAATCAGCGATCCGGGAACGACACTGCTTCCGAAGGGGAGCCTGGGGGGGCCACAGGGGCTCCAGGCGCCCTATGGGTGCCCCCCCCGGGCCACGTCGGGGGGGGGCGCCTCGGCCCCCCGAGAGCCCCCCGGTGCCCTACTTTGGCAGATATTTAAAGGGTCCCCCGTAACCCTTGAAACAAGACTTCTTTTCGTGATCCCATCTCTGTTCCGCCGCCGCCGTCGCTTCCAAGATCGGGAGCAGCAGGAGAACTCTTCCCGACACCCTGCCGGAGGGGAGGATCACCATCGGGAGCTTCTCCACCACCATGGACGCCTCCCGGATGACTCGTGAGTAGTCTCCCTTGGACCATGAGTCCATGACCAGTAGCTATGTGATGTTCTCCTCCCATTCTTGTGCTTCACTAATTAGTCCTCGTGAGCTGCCCTACATGATCGAGGCACCTATGTAATCCTTGTGTTGTTGCTATGTTGAGTTTGCTGGGATCCGATGGATTATGAGATTATGTTCAGATTGATCTTGAGTAATATATTTGATTCACCTCTTTTATATTTTAGTTCATAAGTAATTCTTGCATGTTCTCCGTTGTTATTTATTGCTTTGGCCAAGTAGTAGGTAGTGACTCCAAGAGGGAACGTTATGCTCGATTGTGGGTTCATGCCCCTCGATGACTAGCTTGAGTGACAGAAACATGAGTCTAGGGGATGTGCTGTTGCCACAAGGGGGAAAACAACGGTGCTTGTACCCGCGGGTGCAAGGATTGTTTACTTTACGCAAAGTTCTTTTAATGCAGTTGTCTGTTGCATTGAGTTTACACTATGGGTGGGACTCGCAACTTAATACGAGCGAGATGTTCTGGATAGATATCTCAAGGTGGATGATTAGTAGTAGATATTGATGGATTTCGGTCTACTTACTTTGGCGTACCACCCATGCTTTGAACCTCAACCTTTCTTGCAATGTAGTCAGCATTGGTTTGCGTTCGTGGTCCTGTCAATTGCCCAGCTGTAATTTGTTACCTCGCATAGCTGTTTTATCGTCTTTTGGGAGAGAGACATCACTAAGTGAACATCATGTGACTCCGGTCCATATTACTATCATTGATCACATACACTATTTTACTTTTTCGCTATTTTACTTACTATTGCAAAACACTATCTATCACTACTATCATATTGCTTTTAACCCTTTGTGAATTACAAGGCCGGAGAGATTGACAACCTCTCTGTACTCGTTGGGAGCAAAGTTATTTGTATCTGTGTGCAGGTCCACGTTGATTGCTAATTGCGCCGTTAGCAGTTGACACCTACCTGTTGAACCTAGGAGTCTCTGGGGATTCGATCCTTGGCATCATTGCTAGGGGAAAACACTTCTACTTACTGCATCTTACACCTTCCACTTGGGGTAATCCAACAAGGGGTTCGAGGCCCATCAAGGAGTATTTTCTGGCGCCGTTGCCAGGGACTCCACTCTTCAGGATAGGGGAGTTGCATGCTATCTTTTACCTTTGCTTTTTAGTCTTGTTAGTTTACCTATCATATTTGCTTTAGTTCCTTTTATCGAAAATCACAAAAATAGTTATCTTGCTTGCTTGCTACTATGGGTTCCACCGAGAACACCAAGTTGTGTGACTTCACTAGTCACAACAACGATGACTTTATCAGCACACCTATCACTACACCTGCCACTTCAGCACCTTCATATGAAATTAAACCTGCTTTACTTAACTTAGTCATGAGAGAACAATTCTCCGGTGCTGGAGATGATGCTGCTTTACACTTGAACAACTTTGTAGAACTTTGTGATATGCAAAAGTACCAAGAAATAGATGGTAATATTGTTAAGCTTAAGCTTTTTTCCTTTCTCTTTGAGAGGAGGAGCTAAAATTTGGTTTCAGTCTTTGCCTAGAAATAGCATAGATTCATGGGACAAGTGCAAAGATGCTTTTATCGGAAAGTACTATCCACCTGCTAAAATTATCCAACTTAGAAGTAACATCATGAATTTTAAACAATTGGATAATGAACACGTTGCCCAAGCTTTGGAACGTATGAAGTCTCTTATCAAGAACTGCCCTACTCACGGTTTGACTACTTGGATGGTTATCCAAACTTTTTATGCAGGCTTGAACTTTACCTCGCGGAACTTGTTAGATTCGGCCGCGGGAGGAACTTTTATGTCAACTACACTTGGTGCTGCCACAAAGCTTCTCGATGAGATGATGACCAACTATTCCCAATGGCACACCGAACACGCTCCAACAGGTAGGAAGGTAAACTCTGTCGAGGAGATTTCCTCCCTTAATGAAAAAGATGACTTGATCATGTCTCTACTTTCGAAGCAATCTTCTGTTGATCCTCGTTATGATCCTTTGGATTCTGTGATCGCCGACGCTTATATGAGTAACTTTGGCTATGAGAAACTAGTAGAAATAGAGGAGGCCACTAAGAATTACATGCACACCCAATATGAACAAAACGAAACCTTCTCACGGCAATTAAATGAGCATACTGCTATCTTGCAAGACATTAGTAGACGATTAGAGAACATAAATATTGAGATTTCTAACCTCCAGACTAGACTCACTATCACTGAGACCCAAGTTTCCAATATGTCCCACACAGAGGCCACTTTGATAAACCAAATGGCAGCTAAACCCGAAGTGGTTGCATCCCTAAGGGAGGAAGAGGAAAGAATTAAGAGCCTTCCTACCCACCACACTGTTGCTACTATCCAAGTTATTGAGAATGTTCACACTCTTAGCACCCAATGTACTCCTGGTCCCAATGGACCTATTAATGGTTATGCTATAGAAACTACCAAACAGATGAGCCTTAAGGACACCACTACTACCTTACTTGATGCTCGTGACCTTGATTTTGATAATTGCACTCTTACAGAAGTCATTGATTTCCTTCACAAGATGTCTAGAGATCCCCGCACTAGCACGCTTAACCTTGCCTTCACAGAGCATATCACTAATGCTCTCATCAAAGCTAGGAAGGAGAAACTTAGAGTAGAAGCCTCCATACCTAGAAAGCTAGAAGATGGTTGGGATCCTTTGATAAAAATTAATTTGAATGACTTCTCTTGTTATGCATTATGTGATGTTGGTGCTAGTACCTCTGTTATGCCCAAAAGGATATATGATATGCTTAAATTGAAACCTTATGATTCTTGTTCTTTTGGTGTTCGTCTTGTTGATTCTTCCATAAAGAAACCTTTGGGGAGGATCGACGATGTTCTTATTGTGGTCAATGATAATTATGTGCCCGTTGATTTCACTATTATGGATATAGAATGTGATCCTTCATGTCCAATTATTTTGGGACGTCCCTTTTTGCGCACCGTTGGTGATGTCATTGACATGAAAGAGGGTAATATAAAATTTCAGTTTCCTCTCAAGAAAGGGATGGAACACTTCCCTCGTAAGAAGGTCAAGTTACCTTTTGAGTCCGTTGTACGGGCTAGCTATTCTTTTACTCTTGATAAAACTTGATCTTTGCATTATGCCTAGCTTAAAGGCATAAAAGAAAGCGCTTTTGGGAGGCAGCCCACATGAATAAAATTTTTGCTTTTCTTGTGTCTTGATGTTGTTTACTGCTGTAGCATCATCATTGTATCTTTGCTTTTCATATTTGTGCCAAGTATAGCCTCTGATTGCTAGAAAGTTCAAAAGTTGTGAGGTGCTGTCCAGGAAACAGATTCTGTCCTTGGATAGAAAAATTCGTATAAAATCACCAGATCATCTTTTTGGTCTGAATTTTTTCGACAGCGTTCTCTATATAATTTTCTTTCATGCGTCAGTTCTGAGTTTTTTGATTTGAGTTGCAGAAGTATCCCGAACAGGTCAATTACTGCCTGCTGTTCTGTTTTTCACAGATTCTGTCCTGTTTTGCCTTACCTTCACTTTGCAAATTAAGAACTTGCTTTTTCTTTGCAAAAACCTTTTGGCAATCTTGAGAAACAGTAGAACTTCAAGAATATCCTTATTTCCAGCAAGGTATAATTATTTTATTAAGGGTACTAACCTCGCTAATCAGATTATGATGAGTTATGTATGAAGGGAGTTTTCAAGTGTGCGAGGGAAGATGATAAAAAGATTCAGGAGTGTCAAGCGCTCAAGCTTGGGGATGCCCCCGTGCACCCCCATGAAATATTCGAGGAGACTCAAGCGTCTAAGCTTGGGGATGCCCCCGTGCATCCCCTTCTCCATCAACATTATCAGTTCGTCTTTCGTTCCGCTATATTTTTATCACTTCATGTGTTATGTGCTATGCTTGGAGCGTCTTGCTTTTAGTTTTCTTTTTAGTTTTTCATAACGAGTCGGAACCCAGCATTCCTTTATGTGGGAGAGAAACACGCTCCACCTCTACCTAGAACATTACATAGAATTTTCATTGTCTATCTATGTTGTGTGTGTTCTTTGTCTTTTAATAGCTACTATCGTGCTTTGCTCTTAGAATTCATGCTTATCTTTTCAAGAGCTTTTATTTAGTTGGTTGCTTGAACTTTTTTTAATTACCATGCTCACCTTATTAAGAGAGTTTGCTTCCGTTGCATGGGTTAATGTGTCTATGATAAAGATGCTACTTTCATGATGGTGCTTAGTAGTTCAGGTTTTCTTATGGTTAATCTCAGATAGCTGGGGGGGTTCCCAATGTGTCATTGGAATACCAACTTGGTTTGTTTGCCTATGATGTGGTATGGTTTAGTAATATCTTCCTTTGAGAATTTATTTTGATTGACTTGGCGTATGCTCACGCATATTCAAGACTGTAAAGAAAGTCTGTCAAGCCTTGATGATCTTTTGTTTCTAAGTAGCGATATAACTACCATGCCTGATTCAATATTGCTTTGTCGCTCTGCATGATTATGACCGTCATTGCTCTCTTAGTTGGTTGCTCCCAGTCTTTTGCTAACCTCCACCTGCACTAAGCAAATTAACCATGCAATACATAGCTCATGGGAAAGTAGCCTAAAAACTATTGTGGTAAAGAATATGTTGCTTATGTATCTTATTTCTTATGAGTTGCTTGCGGAGCGCTAACCATGTTTCTTGGGACGCCATCAACTGTCACACTTTTGTTGAATATCATGTGAGTTGCTATGCATGTTCGTCTTGTCTGAAGTAAGGGTGATTTACCGTGGGTTGAATTAATATGCATATTGTTAGAGAAGAACATTGGGCCGCCAACCAAAGCCATGCATCATGGTGGAAGTTTTAGCTTGGACCTTAATCCTCAATCTCTCATGAGAATATGCTTATGCATTTAAGAGGAGTCCATCATCTATTTTCTATGTTGTCCCGGTATGGATGTCCTCAAGTTGAGATTTATCAAAAACGAGAAATCAAATGCGGTCTATCTCCTTGGACCTTTGTACAGGTGGCATAGAGGTACCCCTTTGTGACACTTGGTTAAAACATATGCAATGCAATGATAACCCATGGGAATCCGAGCTAATTAGGACAAGGAGCGAGCACTATTAGTATTCGATGCATGAGGCTTGCAACTTATAGGATGTTTTATACATGACACATATGAGTACCACTACCGTTGACACAATTGCTTCCATGTTTCAAAATAAAAAGCTCTAGCACTTCAAGCACCAACTACTGAGAGCATGATTGTCATTCTGAGTGTAATGTGCATTGTCCCAAAGTAGCATTGTCTTTTGCATGATTGTGATATCGTTTATTTTGAAATGATTGTATCTAGTCATCACTTAAACCTTGAAGGTGCCCCTACACTTATGTTTTGCATCACTAAAGGGGGCAAGCTAGATATCACTTGATCATATTTGCACATCATGTTCATTGCAAATCTTTTTGATGTTTCAGTTTCATGTTGTAAAACTTTCAGTCATTTGTGATTTTCTCTTGAGACAACTTAATTACTTTAGAATCATTGTCTCAGTAAGCTTTTGTCATATGACTATGAGAAAGTCTTATATGGTTAATAGCATGTCACCACAGAAATTATTCTTGTTATCATTTACCTACTCGAGGACGAGCAGGAATTAAGCTTGGGGATGTTGATACGTCCAAAACGTATCTATAATTTCTGCTTGCTCCATGCCACTTTTGGGTGATATTGCTATGATATTCATACACTTCCATACACTTTTGATCATATTTGGACTAACTTACTAATCCAGTGCACCCCAGTGCCAGTTTCTGTTTTCGGCTGTTTTTGTATTTCAGGTTTTCACGTTTCGAGAACTGCCCAGAAAAATACATAAAAATTATATAAAAAATCAGCGATCCGGGAATGACACTGCTTTCGAAGGGGAGCCTGGGGGGGCACAGGGGCTCCAGGCGCCCTGTGGGCGCGCCCCCTGGGCCGCGGGGGGG
>LR738712.1:130227828-130254852 GCA_902687465.1 Secale cereale
CGGGGGGGGGGGGGGGGGGGGGGGGGGGGCGCCTCGGCCCCCCGAGAGCCCCCCGGTGCCCTACTTTGGCAGATATTTAAAGGGTCCCCCGTAACCCTTAAAACAAGACTTCTTTTCGTGATCCCATCTCTGTTCCGCCGCCGCCGCCGCTTCCAGGATCGGGAGCACCAGGAGAACTCTTCCCGGCACCCTGCCGAACGGGAGGATCACCACCGGGAGCTTCTCCACCACCATGGATGCCTCCCGGATGACTCGTGAGTAGTCTCCCTTGGACCATGAGGCCATGACCAGTAGCTATGTGATGTTCTCCTCCCGTTCTTGTGCTTCACTAATTAGTCCTCGTGAGCTGCCCTACATGATCGAGGCACCTATGTAATCCTTGTGTTGTTGCTATGTTGAGTTTGCTGGGATCCGATGGATTATGAGATTATGTTCAGATTGATCTTGAGTAATATATTTGATTCACCTCTTTTATATTTTAGTTCAGTAATTCTTGCATGTTCTCCGTTGTTATTTATTGCTTTGGCCAAGTAGTAGGTAGTGACTCCAAGAGGGAACGTTATGCTCGATTGTGGGTTCATGCCCCTCGATGACTAGCTTGAGTGACAGAAACATGAGTCTAGGGGATGTGCTGTTGCCACAAGGGGGAAAACAACGGTGCTTGTGCCCGCGGGTGCAAGGATTGTTTACTTTACGCAAAGTTCTTTTAATGCAGTTGTCTGTTGCATTGAGTTTACACTATGGGTGGGACTCGCAACTTAATACGAGCGAGATGTTCTGGATAGATATCTCAAGGTGGATGATTAGTAGTAGATATTGATGGATTTCGGTCTACTTACTTTGGCGTACCGCCCATGCTTTGAACCTCAACCTTTCTTGCAATATAGTCAGCATTGGTTTGCGTTCGTGGTCCTGTCAATTGCCCAGCTGTAATTTGTTACCTCGCATAGCTGTTTTATCGTCTTTTGGGAGAGAGACATCACTAAGTGAACATCATGTGACTCCGGTCCATATTACTATCATTGATCACATACACTATTTTACTTTTTCGCTATTTTACTTACTATTGCAAAACACTATCTATCACTACTATCATATTGCTTTTAACCCTTTGTGAACTACAAGGCCGGAGAGATTGACAACCTCTCTGTACTCGTTGGGAGCAAAGTTATTTGTATCTGTGTGCAGGTCCACGTTGATTGCTAATTGCGCCGTTAGCAGTTGACACCTACCTGTTGAACCTAGGAGTCTCTGGGGATTCGATCCTTGGCATCTTTGCTAGGGGAAAACACTTCTACTTACTACATCTTACACCTTCCACTTGGGGTAATCTAACGAGGGATTCGAGGCCCATCATACCTACGTACCCCGAAAACATCAGAGACGGAGAAAAAACCCTAGTTCCACCGCCGCAACTTTTTGTACCCGTGAGATCCCATCTTGGGGCCTCTTCCAAAGCTCCTCCAGAGCGGGGATCTACCACGGAGTGCTTCTACATCATCATCATCGTCGCACCATGAGTTGTGAATAGTTTACAACAGACCTTCGGGTCCACAGTTAGTACCTAGATGGCTTCTTCTCTCTCTTTGGATCTCAATACCAAGTTCTCCTCGGTCTTCGAGGAGATCTATTCGATTTAATCTCTTTTTGCAGTGTGTTTGTCGAGATCTGATGAATTGTGGGTTTAGGATCAAGATTATCTATGAGAACTATTTGGTTCTTTTCTGAACTCTTTTATGTATTATTATAATATCCTTGCAAGTCTCTTCGAATTATTGGTTTGGTTTGGCCTACTAGATCTATAGTTCTTGCAATGTTTGAAGTGCTTGGCTTTAGGTTCAATATTGCGGTGTCCTTTCCGAGTGACAGTAGGGGCAGCAAGGCACATATTGTATTGTTGCCATCGAGGTTAAAAAGATGGGGTTTATATCATGTTATTTGAGTTTATCCCTCTACATCATGTCATCTTGCTTAAGGTGTTACTCTATTCTTATGAACTTAATACTCTAGATGCATGCTCGATAGCGGTCGATGTGTCGAGTAATAGTACTAGATGCAGAATCATTTCGGTCTACTTGTCTCGGACGTGATGCCTATATATAATGATCATGCCTACATAGTCTCATAATTATTCGCTTTTCTATCAATTGCTCAAGAGTAATTCGTTCACCTACCGTAGAAATTCTGCTATCATGAGAGAAGTCACTAGAGAAACCTATGGCCCCCGGGTCTATTCTCAACATATCAATCTACAATCTACTTTACTTTTCCGGTTTTACTTTCTGTTATTATATCCAAAAATACCAAAAATACCAAACTATAATCTCTATCAGATCTCACTTTCGTAATTGACCGTAAAGGGATTGATAACCCCTTATCGCGTTGGCTGCGAAGTTCTTATTTGTTTGTATAGGTGCGAGGGACTCGCACATAGTCTCCTACTGGATTGATACCTTGGTTCTCAAAAACTGAGGGAAATACTTATGCTACTGTGCTGCATCACCCTTTCCTCTTCGAGGGAATACAACGCAAGCTCAAGAAGTAGCAGGGCATTCTTAGTGAACCTCACAAATCTGATTACAATGATTTCCTTGCTAGCATCACTATTAGGAAAAGGCCTACTAGTGGCGCACCAGTTTTGCCTACTAATGGCGCACTACTGGTGCGCCACTAGTACCATGCCACTAGTATTTTTACTAATGGCACACCACTCATGCACCATTAGTATCTGGTATACTAATGACGCACCACATAGAAGTGCGCCATTAGTATCTGGTGTACTAATGGCGCACCACATAGAAGTGTGCCATTAGTAACAATTTTTTTAATTTTTTTTTGAAATTTATTTTAATTTTTTTTCTTTTTTTTTCTTAATCTCAGGTCATTATGGCTTAATCTCGGGTCAATTTGCTTAATCTCAAGTCAAATCGCACTATGTGGTCAAACTTCCCGGAAGGTCACCCATCCTCACACTACTCCAGCCCGAGCACGCTTAACTTTGTAGTTCTATCCAACCCCAGCACCAGCTCACTTCATAGGCACTTGTTGATATATCTATCATATCAATCCTATTAAACCTTCTTGATGTCTAGGAGTTTGTTCATGTTCATGAGTATGATGAAATTTTGAAAATATATTTCAAAGTTCCCGGTCATATTATGTATCATATTTTGAAAAAAAATCAAATATTTTTTTCAAAACCAATTTTTTTTCTGTTACTAGTGGCGCACCTAGCAAACGGTGCGCCACTAGTAAGTTTGAATTTTTTTGAATTTTTTTGCCTCTAGATCTTAAAAGCCCCGTAACTTTTTTCTGTTTGGTTTTTGGGGATTTTGAAAATGTTTAACGGGGTTCCCCCAGTTAAATTCGGATGTAACTTTTCGAGTAGATGATTTTTCATATAAAAAACTTTTTAATCGGAGTTCGTATGCAAAAGTTACGCCCATTTTACTAAATTCCAGAGATATTTTGCAAATAAAGTCAAAATTCATATTTGTAATTTTTTCCAACAAGTAGACCACATATCACATGGGAAACTTATTTACTTTTATTTTTTTGACATTTCCATCATTTCCTTTTATTTTTTTTAAACTGGAAAAGGCGGTCCACGGGCGGGGGGGAGGGGGGTGCAGTTGGTGAAATTTTGGGCCAAGTTAGTAATGGCGCAACGTGAGAGTGGTGCACCATTACTAGTTCAACTAGTAATGGCGCACCACTCCCACGGTGCGCCATTACTAGTTTTGAAAAAAAATAAAAAAATTTGAAAAAAAATTACTAATAGCGCACCGTGGATGTGGTGCGCCATTACTAGTTCAATGGCGCACTATCCACTGGTGCGCCATTAGTAGTTTTGAAAAAAAATTAAAATAATTTGAAAAAAATTTACCAGTGGCGCACGTGGATGTGGTGCGCCATTACTAGTTTAACTAGTAATGGCGCACTATCCACTGGTGTGCCATTAGTAGTTTTGAAGAAAAAAAATTGTTACTAATGGCGCACCGTGGATGTGGTGCGCCATTAATATTTGGATACTCATGGCGCACCGACACATGGTGCGCCATTAGTATATAGTAATGGCGCAGCACATGTCTGGTGCGCCATTAGTGGCCATACCATCTATAGCCCTTTTCCTAGTAGTGCATCACCATGGGGGAAACTAGAAATATCACACAAGCCACCATAGGGAACATTCACTTTCCTGCTATACGTTATTTTCCTCTCTTTATAGGAAGATGCATTAATGGTAAATATGAGCATAGCCACCTTTGCATTCCAGATCTTAGTGTCCTTAAGTGTGCGATGTTAGGAGATAAGCGTTATAACTTTGGGCTATTATTGCGAGGAGGTTACACCTTAATGCTAAAGATGGAGATTTATTTGGTGGGATTTATGCAACTCGTTTAGCTAATTATCTGGGTGTACCCATAAGAGGGTATGATATTGAGTTGCCACCTGCTTTTCTAGACTATGAGGCTATGGTACGCTACCAGTTTCTTGAGAGGAACGAACAGTACCTCCAGTACCGATTAATCTTTGATAGGCGGTGTGCCATCCATATTAGCCTTCCTGCAGCTGCCTTCTTTAACTTTCAGGTAAATGGGAGATATTTTATAACTAGAGAGGAGGCAAACGAGTATGAGAGAACAGCGGAGGTCGCACGCCTCCAAGAAGTAGCCCGCGAAGCAGTAGCTGCCGCAGCACAGTACATCCCCAACTATGATTTTGGATATCATGCAGGCCAGTCGTGGCCATAGACCAACTTAAGAAAAAGCCTAAGCTTGGGGGAGTACATATTTCTCACCAACATTACATTCATGTTCACACATTCATTCAAGTTGTCGGTGTTCATACTCTTTCATTGTATCATCCATGCTAGTTTGTTCTTCTCGCTTTCTTCTTGTGAGTTTGAAAACCTTAGAAAAACCCAAAAATATTTCTCATTCCTTTTTGTCCTTTCTTGCTTGTTCTTCTAGTAGTTTGTTGTATTAAACAAGAAAATCCGAAACGATTTCTCATTCTTCTTTTGCTTGTTGGAGCTTTCCCGTGTAAATAGATTTTCTCGTTCTTGTTTCGCTTTCTTCAGAAAACAAAAACTCCAAAAACATTTCAGTGTGTTTCTTTGAAACTCTTTCTCTTTTCTTTGGGGGTCAAGAGGAGAAGACCACAATGACAATGTTGAATGGCTCCATATGCTTTGATGATGATCTAACAAGAGCCCATATTACCTTGTCTTCTCCTTTGAATTAATGTTTGCAGATTCCAGCTTAGTCCAATGCACATGCCATGTTTTTGTTATCCACACCGTTTGGTCGTGCAAGTGAAAGGCAATAATGACGATATATGATGAAATGATTGAGATGGAGAAAAGCTGATATGAACTCAACCTATTTTGTTTGTGTGAATATGGTTAGCTCGTCGTTCTTGATTCAGCCTATTATGAGTGGAACATGTTTACAATGACAATTAGAGATTATAATTACTCATGCCATGCTTAATTAACTAGGAGTTTATAATGGTTTATCTTGTGTGCCAACATGCTTTTAAAATGGTTGTGATGTAGTATGATAGGATGGTATCGTCCTTTAAATGATTTAAGTGGCTTGACTTGGCGCATGTTCACACATGTAGTTGAAACAAAATCAACGTAGCCTCGAAGATATTTATGTTCATGGTAATTTATATCCTACTCATGCTTGCACTCAATGTTGGTTAACCGCAACGCATGTTTATGACCATTGTCGCTCTCTAGTTGGTCGCTTCCCAGTCTCTTTCCAGCCTCCACCTGTACTAAGCGGCAAAACTGCTTGTGCATCCACTTCCATAAACCCAAAGTTGTTCCATATGAGTCCACCATACCTACCTATATGCGGTATTTACCTATCGTTCCAAGTAAATTTCCATGTGCCAAACTCTAAGCCTTCAAATAAAATTTTGTTTTGTATGCCCAAATTGCTGACGTAGCGGCTGGGGGTTGTATTTATCTTCCAAGCTAGGCGGGTTATTCTCACGATAAGTGGACTCCTCTTGTCATTCACGAAAAAATGGCTGGTAACCTGGATGCCCAGTCCCATGCTGAAAATCAAATCAAAATATAATTAAACAAAGCTCCCCCTAGACTGCTGTTGGTATGGACGGCATCCGTTGTTTCGAACAAGCCGTGGAGTGTGTTTGATTGTGGAGGGAGGAAAACTTTACAATTCTGTTTGGGAACCGCCTATACTGTATGTAGCATGGAAGATATTGAGAACTCTTGGTCATTGTGTTGACAATGAAAAGGCATACCTCTCAAAATTATAGTCATCTCTCTTTAAAAAAAACCCGAGCTCTGACGCCTCTGCAAATCCCCGCTTCCCTCTGCGAAAGGCCTATCTATTTACTTTTTATTGATGAGTCATCATCCTCTTATAAAAAGCACTAGCTGGAGAGCACCTATGTCATTTTTTTGCGTTGTTATTAATTGATATTGAGTATGAGTGTGACTGGATCTCATTGACCATGAATTACAATGGCTAGTTGATACGTCTCCAACGTATCTATAATTTTTGATTCTTCCATGCTATTATTTATGAAGTCTTGGATGTTTAATGGGCTTTATTATACACTTTTATATGATTTTTGGGACTAACCTATTAACCCAGAGCCCAATGCCAGTTTATGTTTTTCTCCTGTTTTAGGGTTTTACAAAAAAGGAATATCAAACGGAGTCCAATTGACGAGCCAATTTTTTATGATTTTTTCTGGACCAAAAGAAGCCCCCGAAGCAAAAGAGTTGGGCCAAGAGAGCCACGGGCTGCCCTCGAGGGTGGAGGGCGCGCCCTGGGAAGGTGGTGGCGCCCTCCTATCTCGAGGACGGCCCGTAGCTCCCCTTTACTTTGCCCCGACTCCAAAAAATCCTATAAATACTGAAACCTCTAGAAAGAAACCTAGATCGGGAGTTCTGCCGCCGAAAGCCTCTGGTGCCACCAAAAACCAATCTAGACCCTGTTCAGGCACCCTGCCGGAGGGGGGAATCCCTCTCTGGTGGCTATCTTCATCATCTCGGCGCTCTCCATGACGAGGAGGGAGTAGTCCACCCTCGGGGCTGAGGGTATGTATCAGTAGCTATGTGTTTGATCTCTCTCTCTCTCTCTCTCTCGTGTTCTTGAGATGGCACAATCTTGGTGTATCGCGAGCTTTGCTATTCTAGTTGGATCTTATAATGCTTCTCCCCCTCTACTCTCTTGTAATGGATTGAGTTTTCCGTTTGAAGTTATCTTATCGGATTGAGTCTTTAAAGAATTGAGAACACTTGATGTATGTCTTGCACGTGTTTATCAGTGGTGACAATGGGATATCATGTGATCCACTTGATGTATGTTTTGGTGATCAACTTGCGGGTTCCGTGACCTTGGGAATCTATGCATAGGGGTTGGCACACGTTTTCGTCTTGACTTTCCGGTAGAAACTTTGGGGCACTCTTTGAAGTTCTGTGTGTTGGTTGAATAGATGTTTCTGAGATTGTGTGATGCATATCGTATAATCATGCCCGCAGATACTTGAGGTGACAATGGAGTATCTAGGTGACATTAGGGTTTTGGTTGATTTGTGTCTTAAAGAGTTATTCTAGTACGAACTCTATGATAGATTGAACGTTACTACGGACTCTTGAATAGATCGATCAGAAAGAATAACTTTGAGGTGGTTTCGTACCCTACCATAATCTGTTCGTTTGTTCTCCACTATTAGTTACTTTGGAGTGACTCTTTGTTGCATGCTGAGGGCTAGTAATATGATCCAATTATGTTATCCTTGTTGAGAGAACTTGCACTAGTGAAAGTATGAACCCTAGGCCTTGCCTACTATCATTGCAACACCGTTTATGATCACTTTTACCACTTGCTACCTTGCTGTTTTTATAATTTTTTATTACAAAAACCTAGATCTACCATCCATATTGCACTTTTATCACCATCTCTTCGCCGAACTAGTGCACCTATACAATTTACCATTTTATTGGGTGTGTTGGGGACACAAGAGACTCTTTGTTATTTGGTTGCAGGGTTGTTTGAGAGAGACCATCTTCATCCTACGCCTCCCACGGATTGATAAACCTTAGGTCATCCACTTGAGGGAAATTTGCTACTGTCCTACAAACCTCTGCACTTGGAGGCCCAACAACGTCTACAAGAAGAAGGGTGCGTAGTAGACATCAAGCTCTTTTCTGGTGCCGTTGCCGGGGAGGTGAGTGCTTGAAGGTATATCTTTAGATCTTGCAATCGAATCTTTTAGTTTCTTGTTTTATTACTAGTTTCGTTTATAAAATAAAACTACCAAAAAAATGGAATTGAGGGTGCCTCATATGCTTCATCTTTTTAATATCTTTCGTGAAAATGATTGGAAGGAAAATTGTGCTCAAGTACTAGAATAAGAATTACATAGAATGCTTGGCATAAAATGTGTGCATGATGAGAATGATTGCAATGTTGTTAGTGTGAATCCCTTGAATATCCATGATGCTAACGATATGCAAAGGCCCAAGCTTGGGGAAGCTATGTTTGATGAAGATGATATTTTTAGTCCCCCAAGTTTTGATGAGCCTATTTATTATGATGAAAGCATGCCTCCTATCTATGATGAGTATTGTGATGACACCTATGCTATAAAGAATAAAGATAACCATGAAACTTGTCATCATGATTTTAGTTTTCAATTGGATTATGCTTCACATGATAGTTATTTTGTTGAGTTTGCTCCCACTACTATGAATGAGAAGAATTTTGCTTATGGTGGGAGTAGTAAATTTTCTATGCAAGTAGATCATGAAAAGAATGCTTTATGTGATGGTTATATTGTTGAATTCATTCATGATGCTACTGAAAATTATTATGATAGAGGATCATATGCTCGTAGGAATTGCAATAATATCAAGTTTCCTCTCTATGTGCTTAAAATTTTGAAGTTGTGCTTGTTTTCCCTTCCTAAGCTAGTTGATTATCGTTCCCATAAGTTGTTTGCTTACAAAATCCCTATGCATAGGAAGTGGGTTAGACTTAAATGTTCTAGTCATATTCTTCATGATGCTCTCTTTATGTTTCAACTCTTATCTTTTATGTGAGCATCATTAGGCCTAGCTAGGGGCGTTAAACGATAGCGCTTGTTGGGAGGCAACCCAACTTTATTTTAGTTTCTTTGTTTTTGTTGCTGTTAGGGAATAAATATTGCATCTAGCCTCTGATTAGATGTGGTTTCATGTTTTGTTTAGTGTTTGTGCCAAGTAGAACCTTTGGGAAGACTTGTGTGAAGTTTATGTGATCTTGCTGTGAAAAACAGAATCGTTGGCGCTCGCTAAAGTGGTCTTCAGATTTTACTGGAGCGTGATATTTAGTTGATTCTTTTTTCAGATGATTGGTAGATAAATTCCGCAAATTTACCAATTTAGTTTGAAATTTTTGGAGTTCCAGAAGTAGGTGAAACCTGCAGATGACTACACACTATTCTGTTTTTGACAGATTCTGTTTTTCGTGTGTTGTTTGCTTATTTCAATGCATCTATGAGTAGTATTGGGAAGTATGAACCATAGAGAAGCTGTAATACAGTTGGTTTAACACCAATATAAACAAATAATGAATTCATTGCAGTACCTTTGAGTAGTGGTTTGCTTTCTTATACTAACGGAGCTCATGAGATTTTTGTCTAAGTTTTGTGTTGTGAAGTTTTCAAGTTTTGAGTATTGCTTTGATGGACTATGGAACAAAGAGTGGCAAGAGCCTAAGCTTGGGGATGCCCATGGCACCTCAAGGTAAAAATTCAAGGACAACCAAAACTCTAAGCTTGGGGATGCCCCGGAAAGGCATCCCCTCTTTCGTCTTCATCTATCGGTAACTATATTCGGAGCTATATTTTTATTCACCACATGATATGTGTTTTGCTTGGAGTGTCAATTTAGTTTATTTTGTTTAGCTTGCTGTTTGAATAATATCACAAGATCTGAAATTTTTAAATGTTAGAGAGTCTTCACATAGTTACATAATTATTCAACTACACATTGATCTTCACTTATATCTTTCGGAGTAGTTTGTTATTGCTCTAGTGCTTCACTTATATCTTTTAGAGCACGGCGGTGGTTTTATTTTGAAGAAATAGATGAACTCCCATGCTTCACTTATATCCTTTTGAGAGTCTATTAAAACAGCATGGTAATGTGTTTATATTCTTAATGTTAGGAGTAACATATCCTTAGTCCTTTTCAGGTACTTCAGGATGTTCTTGACCGCTGTCCAGTGTTCCATACCGGGATCACTTTGGTACCTCCCTACCAAACTTATGGCAAGGTTCACATCAGGTCTGGTACACAGCATGGCATACATAATAGAACCTATGGCTGAGGCATAGGGGATGACACTCATCTTTTGTAACGCCCCGGACATACCCGCCGGTGGTCGTTACTCCTGGCGGGATCTAGACTGGCCTCATATATCAATACTAGTCTTTTCTGCGCACTTTGTCCTCACTCGTGCACACCCGGGAGCAACTTCCCAGTCGGTCACCCATCCTGAAACTACTCCAAGCTGAGCACGCTTAACTTTGGAGTTCTATCCGAATGGGCTCCCGGAAAAGAAGGAATTCCTTATTGATATGAGTAGTCTATCATCCCTAATAAGCCAGGCCATCACATACACCCTCACTCAGAGGAACCGACGTCCTCGTCGGGCCACAGGAACGTTCCCTCTTGGCACAACCGTCTGTGCTTCCAGGACAACACATGTGCCATGCCGTGTGCCACGACGGGTCACAAACGTCATGCACAACATGACTGCAAACTGTCCGCAAACATCCGTGTAACCGCGAGAGTCAGCTCTGATACCAACTTGTAACGCCCCGGACATACCCGCCGGTGGTCGTTACTCCTGGCGGGATCTAGACTGGCCTCATATATCAATACTAGTCTTTTCTGCGCACTTTGTCCTCACTCGTGCACACCCGGGAGCAACTTCCCAGTCGGTCACCCATCCTGAAACTACTCCAAGCTGAGCACGCTTAACTTTGGAGTTCTATCCGAATGGGCTCCCGGAAAAGAAGGAATTCCTTATTGATATGAGTAGTCTATCATCCCTAATAAGCCAGGCCATCACATCTTTTCTCTATCTTCTGCCGTGGTCGGGGATTGAGCCGTGCTCAATCTCATACCTTGCAATACAGGCAAGAACCCTTTCTTGGACTGATCCATATTGAACTTCTTCAATATCTTATCAAGGTATGTGCTTTGTGAAAGACCAATGAGGCGTCTTGATCTATCTCTATAGATCTTGATGCCTAATATGTAAGCAGCTTCTCCAAGGTCCTTCATTTAAAAACTCTTATTCAAGTAGGCCTTTATTCTTTCCAAGAATTCTATATCATTTCCCATCAGCAGTATATCATCCACATATAATATGAGAAATGCTACAGAGCTCCCACTCACTTTCTTGTAAATACAGGCTTCTCCCCAAGTCTGTATAAACCCAAATGCTTTGATCACATCATTAAAGCGAATGTTCCAACTCCGAGATGCTTGCACCAGCCCATAGATTGAGCGCTCGAGCTTGCATACCTTGTTAGCATTCTCAGGATCGACAAAACCTTCCGGCTGCATCATATACAGTTCTTCCTTGAGGAAGCCATTAAGGAATGCCGTTTTGACGTCCATTTGCCATATCTCATAATCATAGTATGCGGCAACTGCTAACATGATTCAGACGGACTTTAGCATCGCTACGGGAGAGAAAGTCTCGTCATAGTCAATCCCTTAAACTTGTCGATAACCTTTAGCGACAAGCCGAGCCTTATAGATGGTCACATTACCATCCGCGTCAGTCTTCTTCTTAAAGATCCATTTGTTTTCTATGGCATGCCGATCATCGAGCAAGTCCACCAAAGTCCATACTTTGTTTTCATACATGGATCCTATCTCGAATTTCATGGCTTCAAGCCATTTGTTGGAATCCGCGCCCGCCATCGCTTCTTCATAGTTCGAAGGTTCACCATTGTCTAACAACATCATTTCCATGACAGGGTTGCCGTACCACTCTGGTGCGGAACGTGTCCTTGTGGACCTTCGAAGTTCAGTAGTAACTTGATCTGAAGCTTCATGATCATCATCATTAACTTCCTCCCTAGTCGGTGCAGGCACCACAGGAACATCTTCTCGCGCTGCGCTACTTTCCCGTTCGGAAGGGGTGACTGTCACCTCATCAAGTTCCACTTTCCTCCCACTCACTTCTTTCGAGAGAAACTCTTTCTCCAGAAAGGATCCATTCTTGGCAACGAAGACCTTGCCTTCGGACCTGAGGTAGAAGGTATACCCAATAGTTTCCTTAGGATATCCTATGAAGACGCATTTTTCCGATTTGGGTTCGAGCTTTTCAGGTTGAAGTTTCTTGACATAAGCATCGCAACCCCAAACTTTCAGAAACGACAGCTTAGGTTCCTTGCCAAACCAAAGTTCATACGGTGTCGTCTCAACGGATTTAGACGGAGCCCTATTTAAAGTGAATGCGGCAGTCTCTAAAGCATAACCCCAAAAAGATAGTGGTAAGTCGGTAAGAGACATCATAGATCGCACCATGTCCAAGAGAGTACGATTACGACGTTCGTACACACCATTACGCTGAGGTGTTCCAGGCGGTGTCAATTGTGAAACAATTCCACAGTTCCTTAGGTGCGTGCCAAATTCGTGACTTAAATATTCTCCTCCACGATCTGATCGTAAGAACTTTATTTTTCTGTCACGTTGATTCTCAACCTCATTCTGAAATTCCTTGAACTTTTCAAAGGTCTCAGACTTGTGTTTCATCAAGTAGATATACCCATATCTACTTAAGTCATCTATGAGGGTGAGAACATAACGATAGCCTCCGCGATCTTCAACACTCATTGGACCGCACACATCGGTATGTATGATTTCCAATAAGTTGGTTGCTCGCTCCATTGTTCTGGAGAACGGAGTCTTGGTCATCTTACCCAAAAGGCATGGTTCGCATGTGTCAAATGATTCATAATCAAGAGACTCTAAGAGTCCATCTGCATGGAGCTTCTTCATACATTTGACACCAATATGACCAAGGCGGCAATGCCACAAGTATGTGGGACTATCATTATCAACCTTACATCTTTTGGCATTCACACTATGAATATGTGTAACATCATGTTCGAGATTCATCAAGAATAAACCATTGACCAGCGGGGCATGACCATAAAACATATCTCTCATATAAATAGAACAACCATTATTCTCGGATTTAAATGAGTAGCCATCTCACATTAAACGAGATCCAGATACAATGTTCATGCTCAAAGCTGGTACTAAATAACAATTATTAAGGTTTAAAACTAATCCCGAGGGTAGATGGAGAGGTAGCGTGCCGACGGCGATCACATCGACATTGGAACCATTCCCGACGCGCATCGTCACCTCGTCCTTCGCCAGTCTCCGCTTATTCCGCAGCTCCCGCTTTGAATTACAAATGTGAGCAACTGCACCGGTATCAAATACCCAGGAGCTACGACGAGCGCTGGTAAGGTACACATCAATAACATGTATATCATATATACCTTTGACGTTGCCGGCCTTCTTATCTGCTAAGTATTTTGGGCAGTTTCCCTTCCAGTGGCCCGTTCCCTTGCAATAAAAGCACTCGGTCTCAGGCTTGGGTCCATTCTTTGGCTTCTTCCCGGCAACTGGCTTACCGGGCGCGGCAACTCCTTTTCCGTCCTTCTTGAAGTTCTTCTTACCCTTGCCTTTCTTGAACTTAGTGGTTTTATTCACCATCAACACTTGATGCTCTTTCTTGATCTCCACCTCTGCTGATTTCAGCATTGAATACACCTCGGGAATGGACTTCTCCATCCCTTGCATATTGAAGTTTATCACGAAGCTCTTGTAGCTAGGTGGGAGCGACTGAAGGATTCTGTCAACGATCGCTTCGTCCGGGAGATTCATTCCCAACTAAGACAAGCGATTGTGCAACCCACACAATTTGAGTATGTGCTCGCTGACAGAACTATTCTCCTCCATCTTACAACTATAGAATGCATCGGAGACGTCATATCTCTCGACTCGGGCATGAGCTTGGAAAACCATTTTCAGCTCTTGGAACATCTCATATGCTCCGTGGTGCTCAAAACGCTTTTGGAGCCCCGATTCTAAGCTGTAAAGCATACCGCACTGAACCAGTGAGTAATCATCACAACGCGACTGCCAAGCATTCATAACGTCTTGGTTTGCCGAGGCGGGAGCGTCACCTAGCGGTGCTTCAAGGACATATGTTTTCTTGGCAGCTATGAGGATGATCCTCAGGTTACGGACCCAATCCGTATAGTTGCTACCATCGTCTTTCAGCTTGGATTTCTTTAGGAACGCGTTGAAGTTGAGGGTAACATGAGCGTGGGCCATTGGATCTACAAGACATATTGTAAAGATTTTAGACTAAGTTCATGACAATTAAGTTCATTTAAACAATTTAATGAACTCCCACTCAGATAAACATCTCTCTAGTCATCTAAGTGAAACATGATCCGAATCGACTAGGCCGTGTCCGATCATCACGTGAAACGGACTAGTCATCAACGGTGAACATCTTCATGTTGATCGCATCTTCTATACGACTCATGTTCGATCTTTTGGTCTTCCGTGTTCCGAGGCCATGTCTGTACATGCTAGGCTCGTCAAGTGAACCCTAATGTATTGCGTGTGTAAATCTGGCTTACACCCGTTGTATGCGAACGTTAGAGCCTATCACACCCGATCATCACGTGGTGCTTCGGAACAACGACCTTAGCAACGGTGCACAGTTAGGGGGAACACAATTCTTGAAATTTTAGTGAGAGATCATCTTATTTACTACCGTCGTTCTAAGAAAATAAGATGTATAAACATGATAAACATCACATGCAATCAAATAGTGACATGATATGGCCAATATCATTTTGCTCCTTTTGATCTTCATCTTCGGGGCTCCATGATCATTATCATCACCGGCATGACACCATGATCTCCATCATCATGATCTCCATCATCGTGTCTTCATGAAGTCGTCGTGCCAAACATTACTTCTACTACTATAGCTAACTTTTAGCAATAAAGTAAAGTAATTATATGGCGTTATTCAGTGACACGCAGGTCATACAATAAAATGAAGACAACTCCTATGCCTCCTGCCGGTTGTCATACTCATTGACATGCAGGTCGTGATTCCTATTACATGAACATGATCAATCTCATACATCACATATATCATTCATCACATTCTTTTGGCCATATCACATCACACGGCACATGCTGCAAGAACAAGTTAGACATCCTCTAATTGTTGTTGCAAGTTTTTACATGGCTGCTATAGGTTTCTAGCAAGAACGTTTCTTACCTACGCCAAAACCACAACGTAATATGCCAATTTCTATTTACCCTTCATAAGGACTCTTTTCATCGAATCCGATCCGACTAAAGTGGGAGAGACTGTCACCCTCTAGCCACCTTATGCAACTAGTGCATGTCAGTCGATGGAACCTGTCCCACGTAAGCGTACATGTAAGGTCGGTCCGGGCCGCTTCATCCCACGATGCCGCTTGATACGTCCAAAACGTATCTATAATTTCTGCTTGCTCCATGCCTCTTTTGGGTGATATTGCTATCATATTTATACACTTCCATACACTTTTGATCATATTTGGACTAACCTATTAACTCAGTGCACCCCAGTGCCAGTTTATGTTTTCTGCTGTTTTTGTATTTCAGGTTTTCCCATTACGAGAACTGCCAGAAAAATCCCGGAAAAATTATATAAAAAATCAGCGTTCCAGAAGCTTCCCGGTAGCCAAAGTAGGGCCGGAGGGGGGCCACCAGGGCTCCAGGCGCCCTGGTGGCGCGGCCCCCTCCTGGCCGCGCCGGGGCGGGCGCCTGGGCCCCCCAGGCCTCCGCTGATGCCCTCCTTTGGCATATATTTATATCGTGTCCCGAAACCCTCGAGACGGGAACCCTTTTTCGCGATCTCATCTCTGTTCCGCCGCCGCCGCGCTTCCAAGATCGGGAGCGCCAGGAGAACTCTTCCCGACACCCTGCCGGAGGGGAGGATCACCACCGGGAGCTTCTCCACCACCATGGACGCCTCCCGGATGAGTTGTGAGTAGTCTCCCTTGGACCATGGGTCCATGACCAGTAGCTATGTGATGTTCTCCTCCCGTTCTTGTGCTTCACTAATTAGTCCTTGTGAGCTGCCCTACATGATCGAGGCACATATGTAATCCTTATGCTGTTGCTATGATGAGTTTGCTGGGATCCGATGGATTGTGAGATTATGTTCAGATTGTGTTTGAGTAATATATTTGATCTACCTCTTTTATATTTATGTTCGTAAGTAATTCTTGCATGTTCTCCGTTGTTATTTATTGCTTTGGCCAGGTAGTAGGTAGTGACTCCAAGAGGGAACGTTATGCTTGATTGTGGGTTCATGCCCCTCGATGACTAGCTTGAGTGACAGAAACATGAGTCTAGGGGATGTGCTGTTGCCACAAGGGGGAAAACAACGGTGCTTGTGCCCGCGGGTGCAAGGATTGTTTACTTTACGCAAAGTTCTTTTAATGCAGTTGTCTGTTGCTTTGAGTTCTGGATAGATATCTCAAGGTGGATGATTAGTAGTAGATGCAGATGGATTTCGGTCTACTTGCCTTGGCGTACCGCCCGTGCTTTGAACCTCTACCTTTCTTGTAACATAGTTAGCATTGGTTTGCGCACATAATTCTGTCAATTGCCCAGCTGTAATTCGTTTACCTCACATAGCTGTTTTATCGTCTTTTGGGAGAGAGACATCACTAGTGAACATCATGGGACTCCGGTCCATATTACCATCATTGATCACATCCGCTATTTACTTTCCGCTTTTTACTTACTATTGCAGCAATACCTATCACTATTATCACTTGCGTTTGATCCTTTGTAAACGACAAGGCCGGAGGGATTGACAACCTCTCTGTACTCGTTGGGAGCAAAGTTATTTGTATCTGTGTGCAGGTCCACGTTGATTGCTAATATCTGGCGCCGTTAGCAGTTGACACCTTCTTGTTGAAACTGGGAGTCTCAGGGAAATTGATCCTTGGTATCTTTGCCAAGGGAAAACTTCCGCTACACTGCATCTCAAACCTTCCACTTGGGGTAACCAACGAGGGGCGAGAAGCCATCAAGCAAAGTTTTCTGGCGCCGTTGCTGGGGACTCCACTCTTCAGGATAGGGGAGTTGCACGCTATCTTTTACCTTTGCTTTTTAGTCTTGTTAGTTTACCTTTCAGTTTTTTTGCTTTAGTATCTTTTATCGAAAATCACAAAAATAATTATCTTGCTTGCTTGCTACTATGGGTTCCACCGAGAACACCAAGTTGTGTGACTTCACTAGTCACAACAACGATGACTTTATCTGCACACCTATCACTACACCTGCCACTTCAGCACCTTCGTATGAAATTAAACCTGCTTTACTGAACCTAGTTATGAAAGATCAATTCTCTGGTGCTGGAGATGATGCTGCTTTACACTTAAACAATTTTGTTGAACTTTGTGATATGCAAAAGTACCAAGAAATATATGGTAATATTGTTAAGCTTAAGCTTTTTTCCTTTCTCCTTGAGAGGAGGAGCTAAAATTTGGTTTCAGTCTTTGCCTAGACATAGCATAGATTCATGGGACAAGTGCAAAGATGCTTTTATTGGAAAATACTATCCACCTGCTAAAATTATCCAACTAAGAAGTAACATAATGAATTTTAAACAATTGGATAACGAACACGTTGCCCAAGTTTGGGAACGTATGAAATCTCTTATCAAGAACTGCCCTACTCATGGTTTGACTACTTGGATGGTTATCCAAACTTTTTATGCAGGCTTGAACTTTACCTCGCGGAACTTGTTAGATTCGGCCGCGGGAGGAACCTTTATGTCAACTACACTTGGTGCTGCCACAAAGCTTCTCGATGAGATGATGACCAACTATTCCCAATGGCACACCGAACGCGCTCCAACAGGCAGGAAGGTAAACTCTGGCGAGGAGATTTCCTCCCTAAATGAAAAAGTTGACTTGATCATGTCTCTACTTTCGAAGCAGTCTTCTGTTGATCCTCGTGATGTTCCTTTAAATTCTTTGATTGCTCAAGAACAAGTAGATGTGAACTTTATCTCTAGAAACAATTTTAACAACAATGCTTATAGGAGTAATTTTGGTAGCAATCCTAGACTGTTCCCCTCTAATTCCTGTGGGAACAACAATGCTTATCCTATCACCAAGAACTCCACTACTGAACTAGAGATTATGCTTAAAGATTTCATCACTACCCAAAAAGCCTTTAATAAGAGTGTAGGAGAAAAACTAAAGAAACTAGATGATCTCTCTTTGAAGGTAGACAATTTAGCCAATGAGGTAGAATTGCTTAAAATTAGAACTTCTCCTCTTGAGGAGAGGAAGGTCACTCCTATGAATGCTATTCAAGTGCAAATTAATGAAAACATTAGGATGTTGGCTAAACTTAAAGAGAGATGGGCTAGAGAAAGGGAGGAAGAGGATAGAATTAAGAACCTTCCTACCCACCACACTGTTGCTACTATCCAAGTTGTTGAGGATATCCAAACTCTTAGCACCCAATGCACTCCTGGTCCCATTGGACCTATTAATGGTGATGCTATGACTATAGAAACTACCAAACAAGTGAACCTAAAGGACACCACTACCACCTTACTTGATAGTAGTGACCTTGATTTTGATAGTTGCACTCTTACCGAAGTTATTGATTTCCTTCACAAGATGTCTAGAGATCCCCGCACTAGCACACTTAACCTTGCCTTCACAGAGCATATCACTAATGCTCTCATCAAAGCTAGGGAGGAGAAACTTGGAGTAGAAGCCTCCATACCTAGAAAGCTAGAAGATGGTTGGGATCCTATGATTAAAATTAAGTTGAATAACTTCTCTTGCTATGCTTTATGTGATGTTGGAGCTAGTACCTCCGTTATGCCCAAAAGAATATATGATATGCTTAAATTGAAACCTTTTGATTCTTGTTCTTTTGGTGTTCTTCTCGTTGATTCTTCCATAAAGAAACCTTTGGGGAGGATCGATGATGTTCTTATCATTGTCAATGACAATTACGTTCCCGTTGATTTTACTATTATGGATATTGAATGTGAACCTCTTGTCCAATTATTTTGGGACGTCCTTTTCTACGCACCGTTGGTGCTATCATTGACATGAAAGATGGGTATATAAAATTCCAGTTTCCTCTCAAGAAAGGGATGGAACACTTCCCTCGAAAGAAGATTAAGTTACCTTTTGAGTCTGTTATACGGGCTAGCTATTCTTTTATTCTTGATAAAACTTGATCTCTATGCATTATGCCTAGCTTAAAGGCATAAAAGAAAGCGCTTTTGGGAGGCAGCCCACATGAATAAAAATTTTATTTTGCTTTTGTTGTGTCTTGATGTTGTTACTACAGTAGCATCATCATTGTATCTTTGCTTTTCAACTTTGTGCCAAGTGTAGCCTCTGATTGCAAGAAAGTTCAAAAGTTGTGACGTGTTGTCCAGGAAACAGATTCTGTCCTTGGACTGAAAAATTCATATAAAATCACCAGATCATCTTTTTGGTCTGAATTTTTTCGACAGCGTGCTCTATACAATTGTCTTTCGGGCGTCTGTTCTGAGTTTTTTGATTAGAGTTGCAGAAGTGCCCCGAAAAAATCATTAACTACCTGCTGGTCTGTTTTTCACAGATTCTGTCCTGTTTTGCCTTTCCTTCATTTTGCAAACCTTGAGCTTGTTTTTTCTTTGCAAAAACCTTTTGGCAATCTTGAGAAACAGTAGACCTTCAAGAATATCCTTATTTCCAGCAAGGAACAATTATTTTATTATGGGTACTAACCTCGGTAATCAGATTATGATGAGTTATGTACGAAGGGAGTTTTCAAGTGTGTGAGGGAAGATGATAAAAAGATTCAGGAGTGTCAAACGCCAAGCTTGGGGATGCCCCCATGCACCCCCAAGAAATATTCAAGAAGACTCAAGCGTCTAAGCTTGGGGATGCCCCCGTGCATCCCCTTCTCCATCAACATTATCAGTTCGTCTTTCGTTCCACTATATTTTTATCACTTCATGTGTTATGTGCTATGCTTGGAACGTCTTGCTTTTATTTTCCTTTTTAGTTTTCTTTAGCTTTTCATAACGAGTCGGAACTCAGCTTTCTTTATGTGGGAGAGAAACACGCTCCACTTCTACCTAGAACATAACATAGAATTTTCATGTCTATCTTTGCTGTGTGTGTTCTTTGTCTTTCAATAGCTACTATCATGCTTAGCTTTTAGTTTTCATGCTTATCTTTTTAAAGAGCTTTTGTTTAGTTGGTTGCTTGAACTCTCTTTATGTATCACGATTATCTTATTAAGAGAGTTTGCTTCTGTTGCATGGTTGATATGTCAATGATAAAAATGCTACGTGCATAATGGTGCTTAGTAGTTCATGTTTTCTTATGGTTAGTCTCAAATAGCTGGGGGGTTCCCAATGTGTTATTGGAGTACCAACATGATTTGTTTGCCTATGATGTGGTATGGTTTAGTAATATCTTCCTTGAAGAATTTATTTTGATTGACTTGGCGTATGCTCACGCATATTTAAGACTGTAAAGAAAGTCTGTCAAGCCTTGATGATCTTTTATTTCTGAGTAGCGATATAACTTCCATGCCTGATTCAATGTTGCTTTGTCGCTCTGCATGATTATGACCGTCATTGCTCTCTTAGTTGGTCGCTCCCAGTCTTTTGCTAACCTCCACCTGTACTAAGCGGACTGACTGCTTGTGCATCCAAATTCTTTTAAACCAGTTATGCCATATGAGTCCACCATACCTTCCTACATGGTATTTACCTGCCATTCCTAACGGAGACTTTCATGTACCATCTCGAAATTATTCAAAAAAAAATGCATTCCTATTTTGTGCCTCTTTTTTAAGTTCATGAGGAAGTAGTAGTGTCGGGGGAAACTGTCCACCACGAGCACCTATGGGACCGGAGCCCCTTGTTCGTGCGGTAACGGAGCGGAGGGAGCACAAAGAGCAGATCGTGGTGAGCACGCGGGCAGTTTACCCAGGTTCGGGCCGCGATGGACGCGTAAAACCCTACTCCTGCTTAGTTTGTATTTAGTTGGGGAGCTCGGGAGCTTGAAGAAATAGCTACACCGAGCGTATGAGCGATCTAGGTTCCGAACCCCCTCTACGTTGTACATGGGCCTCCTTTTATAGCTCAAGGGGTCACCGACAGGTGTCAACGTAGGAGAAAG
This sequence comes from Secale cereale, assembly GCA_902687465.1. Taxonomy (NCBI): domain Eukaryota; kingdom Viridiplantae; phylum Streptophyta; class Magnoliopsida; order Poales; family Poaceae; genus Secale; species Secale cereale. Next base: position 130,249,147 of record LR738712.1, read on the forward strand.
GGTAAAAATGTTATAGTGGTGGTAGTTGTAACAGTGCGGGAATAGTGGAGCAACAGTGGATGAACAGTGGTCGCTACCTACTTTGACAGTGGGGGACAAGAGCATTTAATGCCCATCGCCGTCGACCCCAAAAGCGCCCGCCCTTGCGTCTCTGTTTGCCACGGCGATGGCTTTACCACCGTGGAGTGCCACCGTGTCCCCCAGGCTGCACAGCCATCCGCCACGCATCCCTGGAGTGGCCCCAGGGCGACGCGTGGTTCGATGAGCTGGAGCGCGGGCACACAGCGTAACTCTCCCCGGCAAGCACCTTGCCGGGGTCTTGACCTTGCCGGGCCCGGGAGCTTGTCGGGCTCTGAAGCTTGTCGCCAGAGCTTGTCGCTCTCCGGGCCCTGCCGGGGCGCACGTCGCGCCGAGGCATGTCTTCTGAAGTGTAATCTTCTAGCCTTCCTGGCAAGCTTCTCTTGCCAGGGTCTTGTGCTAGTAAGGTAATCTTGAGCCTGGGACGGCCTTCCCGGCAAGCTCCACTTGCCGGAGCCTTGATCTTCTGTCTTGTATACTTTGTTTTTGAATGGTTTTATATGGAGCAGGAAGGTCTCCGGCAAGCACGTGGTAGGCCCTGCCGCGGGAAGCTGCTACTTCCCGTGCACAAGTTGGGGTACTGAGGTACCCCTACCTTAGTACACCGACAGGAGCCCCCGGGCCTGGGCCACACACGGTGTCGAGCGCTGTTGGGCCGGGCCCAAAACAGTGCACGGGCACGCGCGGCCCACGGCGCGCCGAATCCACTTCCGCATCCGCCACGTCCCTCCGTAACGGCACGCGTCGATTGCGGCGTCGTGGGATGGGACGTGGCCACGTTCTTTTAATGGAAAGAGCGAAACGTCCCCCACTTCCCCATAAAAGCAGAGGAAGCAGGAGCGGTTCCCCTCCTACGCCTTCATTGCTTCTTCTTCCATCTCCAGAAATTCCCCCTTGCGCTCCGCCTCCACACCTCCTCCGCCGTCTTCCGCATCCGCGGCGCCGCCGGACTCTTCGTCCCCCCTTCCCTCGCCGCCTCCGCCATGGCCCCGAAGACCGAGAAGTCGAAGGCGGAGAAGACCAAGAAGGAGAAATCCGAGCAGGCGGCGAGGCTTACTCTTCTGCGGAAGAGGAATGTCGTCTTCGCGCCGCGGCTCAGCGCGCGGGAACTCTGGAACAAGTACTACTTGTTCTGGGCCAAGGAGACCAAGGCGCATCCTCGGACCAGAGCTTATCCCGCCGCCGCCAAGGACAATTACCCCGGCGGGTATATCTTCTTCGCTGCTTTCTTCCATTGCGGCCTTTGTCCCCCTTTTTCTGAATTCTTCTGCGATATCATGCACACCTACGGCCTCCACCTTCTAGACTTCACCCCCAACGCCATCCTCACGATGGCGGTTTTCGCACATCTGTGTGAAAACTATATAGGGATCTATCCGAATGTAGCGTTGTTTAGGCACTTCTTTACGCCTAGAGTAGAGGCCGGCGCCCCCCTCTCCGGAGGAATCTCCTGGGTCTTCCGCTTGAACAAGAAGGAATCCTACCTGCCCGGGGAGCTCCGCGGCAAGTGGGAGGAGTGGCGCGCGGACTGGTGCTGGGTAGTTGAGGACGAGCCGCAACCTTTCACTGTGCCGCGCACAACAGCCATCGTGCGCGGCAGGGACTGGAGTGAGTTGGACTCGGATGACATCAAGCTCAACGTCGCCCTCATCAGAATTCTTCGTCTCCGGGTAGCAAAGTTGTCCGTCGGAGAGGTAGGAGCAGATTTCCTCCGCCGCCGCATTGCCCCTCTACAGGATAGGAAGAGGCCAGCATGGGAGTACGGCAACGCGGCGGACATAATGAGGCTGCGCCCAGGGCTAAATTACAACTTCACGGCGCTGGAGCTGAAGGGGATGGTCCGGGAACTTTTTAAGCACGACCCGGCCCATCCAGAGTGGTTCAGAGCTCCCCGGGGAGTGGTGCCCCTCTGCAACAGCACGGCCCGGGATCCTCTTCGCGCCATGATGCCCGCATGCGACTCGCATGGCGTGGACCGCACATGGATACCGCCCAAGGCAGCAGACATCATGAGCTTCTTCGACAACCTGGTGGAGGTGCCGAAGAACAAGGATGAGATCAAGGGGCTCTCCCGGGACACCACCGACCAGGAGAATGCTTATATAGCTTCTCGGGTAGAAGAGGCCGCTGCAGCCGCAGCGGCAGGAGAGTTTGGCTTCACCGTCGAGGAGGCAGAGGCTGCGGATGCGTCCTGCCAAGCAGAGGAGGCGGAGATCCGCAGGCTGCTGCAGCTTCCTCCCGACGAGCTCGCCGGGGTCCCTTCTTTGAGGCACTCCGGGATCCCCGGAATCGTGACCGAGGCCGCGGCGAGAGGCGGCGCTGCCGGAGGACACAGAGGCGCCGCAGGGAGCGGAGGCGCCGGAGGAGGGGGAGGCGCCGGAGGGAGAACGGCCGCAGGGCAGGGCGCTGGGCCCAGCGAGCCAGCCGAGGAGGAGGAGGACGTCGGGGCCGGCGAGGACTCCGATGGATCTCTGGGGCTCTACAACGACGACCTCTCTTCGTCATCGGAGACCTCCCCGCCTCGGGCAAGTCCCAGGCGATCTCCGCTGAAGCGCCTCCGCAAGGCGACGACGGGGACGAGGGCGCAGGCGCCCCGACAACAACCAGCTCGCCGGGCGGCGCGAGCTACCCGGGGGAGCCAAGCCGCGACGGGAGCGCCCGGTGCGCCCACCGTGCCGGAGGCGCACCGCACACAGGCTACGGCGGAGGCGCCCCGCACATCAGTGCCAAGCGGAGGAGGGTCTTCGCAGGGCGGAGCGGCTGCTCCGCCCGCTCCCCGGGCCTCGGCGTCCACAGGGGCCGGGTCTTCGCAGCCCCCAGCCCCGGGGACCGCCAAGCGCTCGAGGGAGCCTTCGCCTCCTGCTCCTCGCGCGGACGCGCCTCAGGTGGCGTTCGACTTCTCCGCCTTGAGCGACGACGACGACGACGAGGAACAGGAGTAAGAACTTGAGGTTTTGTATCTTCTTTAACTTTGTCTTGACTCTTGTTGATTCTGATCTTGCTTCTTGCTTTGATTTCAGGACCCTGGCCCAGCGAGTGGCGAAGAAGGCCAAGGTTCCCGTGGTCGAGGTCGCGGACGATTCGCCCGTCGCGGCGACAGGGGACGCCCCAGCGACGAGCTTGCCGGACCCGAGCGCTGCTCCGAGGAGCAGCCCCCAGCGCAGCCCCCAGCGTAAGTCTGGGTTTGATCTTTCCACTCATCGGGCGCGCTTGAGGATCTTGTTTATACTAACACCTTGTTGTTCTTGTTTTTGTCTTGATTGTCTTGTGCAGAGGTGGAGCCGCAGCCACAGGAGCATCCGGAGACCGCTCCCGAGGAGCCGCAGGCCCCGCCGTCTCCGCCAAGGATGAACTCTCCGGCAAGGGAGAGTGCTCCGCCAAGGGCGGGTACTCCGCCAAGGGCGAGTACCCCGCCAAGGGCGAGCAGCCCGGCGAGGGCGGCCACCCCGCCAAGGAAGAGCTCCCCGGCGAGGGAGCCCGCCGTCGACGAAGTCCGCCAAGGTAAGTTTTGTAATCTTGTCTTCTTGGATTCATCTTTTTTTTTATTTGCTTGAACTTCTTCTTCTTTTTCTTCTTCTTCTAGATCCTCCTCCCCCAGAACAGATGGAGACGGAAACTATCGTCGTGGAGGAGGGCCCGCAGGGCGACGGCGGTAACGCCCCTGTCGTTGAGGACACGACGGGAGCCGCCGAGCCGGCTGCGGAGGAGACTGCTCCGGCCGCAGACGCGGCGGCCGGGGAGGGGGACGGCGGCCATACTGCCGGCCCGGAGGCGGCAGGAGCGTCGAGCGCTGCGCCGGCCGCTGACCCCTCCATCGAGAAGGAGCCGTCCGCCTACTATCTTGAGGCCCCCAACGGCGTCTACATTCAGGTGCCGTGGGGATCTTCGTCGCGAGCCCCCGCGGAGGGAGAGGCCTTTGATGGGGAGGGCCTCGCCTCCGCGGGTCTGAAGGTTGTCGAGGCGCCCGGCGGGAGTGACGAGCCCGAGGAGGAGAAGCTGCTCCACCGGCTCCTGGCCCTTTACCGGGCCAGGCAGGCGAAGCTCGCGTCTCGGGAGGCCCTCACCGCCAAGGCCGCCGCTGACATGGAGAAACGCGCGGCGGAGCTCCGCGCCGCCAACCAGGCTGCCCTCCGCGACGTGGCGGAGGAGCGCGAGAGGCTCGCTGGGGAGTACCAGGAGTGGCTCCTGGAGAAGGCCGAGGCCGAGGAGCAGCAGCGACTCGCCGGGGAGGAGCTGTCCCGGCGAGAAGGAGAGCTCACCCAACGGAAGGTCAACCTCGACTGTCACGAGGAAGACCTTGCCGCCCGGGAGCAGGCCCTTGGCGGAGAGCTGAAGGAGGCGAAGGCCGCCGCGGAGACCGCCAAGAAGGAGCTCGAGGCCAAGGTTGCGCAGCTGGAGGAGTTCTTGAAGGCGAGCACGGAGAGGGTCAACGCACTCAATGTAGAGCGTGAGAAGGACGCCCACACTAACTCTGAACTCCAGGTGCGCCTCTCAAAGCAAGGCGACGAGCTGAAGGCCGCCAAGGATTCCATTGCAGATCTGGAGCTGAAGGTTTCCACGTTGAAGGACTCGCTCGACGCCGTCCGGGACCGGGAAACCAAGCTGAAGGAAGAGCTCCGCAAGGAGCGAGGCTTGGTGGAGAGCGCCACCATTGCGGCTGAGAACTTCCGCCGGACCGTCGAGGTATGGACCGATGACTTGGTGGCCTCTGCATCCAACATCGACAAGGAGCTGCTGGCGCTGAAGGTTGAGCATCTTATATACTCTCCGGATCCAAACCTCCCCCACAGCGCCAAGCTCAGCCTCTTCTTCAGAGGGATCGCGCCGGCTCTTGCAAATCTTCAGAAGAAGCTTCCCGCACAACTGGCCGAGGAGTCACGCCAGCTCTGCGCGGGAACCTTGGAGCGCGTTATGACGAAGATAGTGTACCGCAATCCTGGTATAAATCTCGTCAACGTTCTCCGAAGCTTGCCGGTCGACGCGGATATGGAGGCGCTGAAGGCGCAGGTCGCCCACATTATCGCCAAAGTGAACAAGATCTCTAGGATTGAGGGCGACCGCGTAGATTAGGCCTCCTCTTCTTCATCTCTTGTTGCTGCATAGTGTGCGATGAACTTATTAGTCATTGCGACAAGTTATCCCTTGTAAGATATTTATCTTATTTTTGATCAATTAGTGCGATGTTATCTCCCTTGTCTTGGTCTTTTACTTTGTATGCTTTTCACCCTACGCTTCCAGGGAGCTTGCCGGCAAGGGGCCCTTGCCGCGAGCGCTGAGTGCTGGACTCCGAGCAGCCTGCTGGCCAAGGCCTTACCGGCAAGCAACCTTGCCGCGGCTAGTCGCAACGCACTTAGCTTGCTGAGCGAACTCGAAAACGAAGTAAGGGCGCGACACTTGTCGCAGCTCACTTAAGTCGTTGAGCGTACTCGAAAACAAGATAAGGGTGCAGCTAGCTACGGGTAGGTTCCTCCGCGCACAGGTTTTCCATACAAAGGGTGGTTGTTCAAGGAAGACAACTAAAATTTAAAAATTTGAACTGCTCAAATTCTAATAACTTAGCTTTTATATATTGCTTGCTTCCCGGTAAGGCTTCTCTTTCTTGAACAGCACTTGGTTCATCTTCCATCC
>LR738712.1:130254862-130316074 GCA_902687465.1 Secale cereale
AAACTTGTGCGCGAGGAATATTCCTTCTGCTTAAGAGGCAAGGAAAAAGAAGAGGGAAACAAGTATATGGCCTTTCGGCGTGCTAATGCTTACCGGATACGTGTGTTGCACAAGAAATGCCAAATAACGCATGCAAATAGCGAAGAAAAGCATGGAAAAGGCAAATAGCGCAAAACACAAAAGCTTTACTGATGCACGGGATCTGCGCCCGGCTTTGTACAAAGGGTTACATGCAGCAGCGGCAAAGCTTGTACAAAAGGTGGTTGCCGGAGCGGATCACGGCAACCGCGCCTTATGGGTGAAACTTGCAAAGATGCTCTATGTTCCAGGAGTTGCTCACCGGTAAGCCTTCTTCGGTCTCAAGGCGGACAGCGCCCGGCCTTGTGACTTGTCTCACCCGATAAGGGCCTTCCCACTTCGGCGTCAACTTGTTGGAATTCTTGGCGGACTAAACACGCCGAAGAACAAGGTCGCCTTCCTCGAGACTCCTGGCTTTAACCCTGCGGCTATGATAGCGGCGCAAGGCTTGCTGGTATCGAGCAGCTCATACAGCAGCCTGGAGACGTACCTCCTCGAGGAGCAATGCATCATCTTGTCGCAGTTGCTCTTGCTCGAGCTCATCATAAGCGAGCACTCGAGGAGATCCGTATACGAGTTCCGTGGGGAGAACTGCCTCTGCTCCATAGACTAGAGCAAAGGGTGTCTGTCCGGTGGCTCGACTTGGTGTCGTTCTGATTGACCAAAGAGCCGCCGGTAGCTCCTCTATCCAGTTTCTTCCGCACTTGCGCAGCCTGTCAAAGGTCCTTGTCTTGAGTCCGCGCAGCACTTCAGCATTTGCCCTCTCCGCTTGACCATTGCTCCTCGGGTGAGCAACAGAAGCGAAACAGACCTTGGCGCCAAGGTCTTGGACGTAATGCATGAAGGTGCGACTAGTAAACTGTGTACCGTTGTCGGTGATGATCCTGTTAGGGATCCCGAAACGGCAAACAATCGACCTGAAGAACCTGACTGCTGACTGTGCTGTCACCTTTCTCACCGGTTCCACTTCTGGCCACTTTGTGAACTTGTCGATTGCAACGTACAAGTACTCAAAGCCCCCGACAGCACGGGGGAAGGGGCCGAGGATATCGAGCCCCCAGACCGAGAAGGGCCAGGACAAAGGAATCGTCTGGAGAGCTTGAGCTGGCTGATGAATCTGCTTTGCATGGAACTGGCACGCTTCACACTTGGTTACTAGTGCAGTTGCATCTTGGAGGGCTTCTTGCCAAAAGAACCCTTGCCGGAACGCCTTTCCGACAAGCGCCCTTGCGCCAATGTGGTGGCCACATATGCCTCCGTGTATATCTGCCAACAGCTTCTGTCCATCTTCTCTGGAAATGCACTTCAACCTGACACCATTGAGTCTTCTTCTGTACAGCTCGTTATCCACGAACTGGTACATACTTGACTGCCTGGTTATCTTCTCTATCTCTTCTGGGTCGTCGGGAAGTTCTCCAGTTTGCAGAAAACGGACGATCTGCTGTGCCCATGCCGGGGCCCGAGGCTCAACGGCAAGGACTAAAGGCATGAGGGCCGCTGCGGGAACCTCTGCTTCTACGGCAAGAACCTCTGGTTCTGCCGGAACAGATGGCCCCCCGGCAAGCTCGCCGGGGCGAGGCTTGTCGGGAACGTTTGCTTCAACTGTACAGATCCGGGGATCTGCAGGAGCAAGCTGTTCCTCAGCGTTCTGTTCGTTGATCTTGGGGACCTTGGCGGCGGCTTCGGAAAGATCCGCCGGCAAGTAATCGCCGGAGACCAACTTTCTCTTCTTGGACTGCCCAATTGATGGTATAACGGATGGTTGAGTCAGCTTGAGCAAGAAGGTCCCTGGTTCCACAGGTAACTTCATCGCAGCGCACTTTGAAAGGCCATCTGCTATGTCATTCTGAGCTCTCGGGACGTGCTCCATTTGCAGACCTTCAAAGTGCTCTTCAAGCTTTCTCACTTCATCTACATAAGCTTCCATCAAAGGGCTCTGGTAACTCTTGTTAACTTGTCGGACCACCAACTGAGAATCTCCCCGGACAATTAGCTTTTTGATCCCAAGTTCGGCCGCAATCCTGAGGCCGGCAAGCAAACCTTCATACTCAGCAGTGTTGTTAGTCGCTTGCTCCCTGGGAAAGTGCATCTGGATAACATACTTGAGGTGCTCTCCGGTGGGCGCGATGAGTACCACGCCGGCACCGGCGCCTTGCAGCGAGAAGGCACCATCGAAGTACATTACCCATTCACTTGTCGCTTCTTGTACGGGTACACTTGTCTCTTGGACTTCTTCATCGGGCGTCGGGGTCCACTCAGCTATGAATTCTGCCAAAGCTCGGCTCTGTATGGTTGAAGTACTTTCAAACTTGAGTCCAAAGCTCGACAGTTCCAGTGCCCACTCAACGATCCTGCCTGTTGCTTCCGGATTGAGCAATATCCTCTTCAGCGGACAGCGAGTGACCACTGTTATCTCATGTGCTTGGAAATAATGGCGCAGCTTTCTCGAGGCCATGAGGAGGCCGAAAAGCAACTTCTGCACCCCGGAGTATCTTGATCTAGCCCCCTGCAAGAGGGAACTTACAAAATACACCGGGCGCTGTACCATCTTTCTTCGCACTTCTCCTTGATCCTGCGCAGAGTTGTCCTTGTCGGGGCCAGAGCTTGTCGGAGGAGCCCCCTGCTTGTCGCTGGATTCGCTTGCCGGTGGTGCTGATTCCTCGTCGGCCTCTCTCTCCGCTACTAACGCAGCACTAACCACCTGGTTGGTTGCCGCTAGGTACAGCAGCAACTTCTCCTGTGGTCTAGGTGCGACAAGTATTGGAGTAGAGGATAGGTACCGTTTCAAGTCCTGCAGCGCTGCCTCCGCTTCCGGAGTCCATCTCATAGGACCTGCCTTTTTCAAGATTTTGAAGAAAGGAAGGGCGCGTTCTGCAGACTTCGAAATGAACCTACTGAGGGCAGCCACACAACCTGCAAGCCTCCTGACATCCTTGACGCGCTTCGGGGCGTCGATCTGCTCGATGGCTTTAATCTTGTCGGGGTTAGCTTCAATCCCTCTCTGTGACACAAAGAACCCGAGAAGCTTGCCGGAGGGGACTCCAAAAACGCACTTCTCGGGGTTCAACTTAAGCTGGATCTTGCGCAGGTTCTCAAATGTCTCTTCCAAATCTGGGATCAAGGTATCCTTGCTCTTGCTCTTCACCACGATATCATCCATGTAAGCCTCTACATTTCTGTGGATCTGTGGTTCAAAAGCAGTGTGCACTACCCTTGCAAATGTTGAGCCTGCATTCTTCAATCCAAATGGCATGCGTATGAAGCAATACGTGCCACACGGAGTGATAAATGCAGTCTTCTCTTCATCTTCCTTGGCCATGAAAATCTGATGGTAGCCTGAATATGCATCAAGGAAAGAGAGTAGCTCACATCCGGCAGTGGAGTCAACAATCTGGTCAATGCGCGGCAAGGGAAATGGATCCTTGGGACATGCTTTATTCACATCGGTGAAGTCTATACACAGTCTCCACTTCCCATTGGCCTTGCGCACGACGACTGGGTTTGCCAACCACGTCGGATGGATCACGCCTCTAACTAGGCCCGCTGCTTCTAGTTTCTTGATCTCTTCGGCAATGAATTCTTGGCGCTCCACGGCTTGCTTTCTGACCTTTTGCTTGACGGGCCGCGCATGAGGACAAACAGCAAGCTTGTGCTCAATCACCTTCCTGGGAACACCGGGGATGTCAGATGGTTGCCAGGCAAACACATCGACATTCGCCCGCAGGAAGGCAGCGAGCGCGCTTTCCTATTTGCTGTCAAGTGTGGCACTGATGGTGAAGGTACCACCAGTGCCGTCCTCCTTGGCGGACACCTTCTTGGTTGCCGGAGGAGCGGCCATCCCCTTCTTACACTTGCCGGTGGAGCTCGATGGAACGTCCTCGACGGCAGCGCAGCACTCCGAAGAGGTGCGGTTGCCGGAGTGGGCCCCAGAGCACTTGCCGGACTTGGTCTTCGTCTTCTTCCCCCCGGGAGCTTCAGTGGCAAGTGTGTCCTTCTCTGCTGCGGCTGCTGCGTCCCGGTAGATCTTGTCGGCGCAGACAAGCGCATCTTTCTTGTCGCCATGGACAGTGATGATGCTTATCGGCCCCGGCATCATGAGTACGTTGTAGGCGTAGTGGGAAGCTGCCATGAACTTGGCGAGGGCGGGACGGCCGAGTATCCCATTATATGGCAATGGGATATCGGCGACGTCAAATGTGATGCGCTCAGTTCTGAAGTTGAGCTCCCCGCCAAAGGTCACCGGCAAAGTTATCTTCCCCTTGGGCTTGCTCCTTCCCGGGTTTATTCCTTGGAAAGAACCGGTTTCTTCGAGCTCGCCATCTGGGATCTGGAGCTTCTTGATCACAGCAGAGGAGATCAAGTTCAGCCCGGCCCCGCCGTCAACCAACATTTTGGTGACCTTGAGGTTGCGGATGGTGGGTGAGACCAGCATCGGCAAACACCCGACCGCAGTGGTGCGGTCAGGGTGATCCTCAAGATCAAAAATGATGGGCGTGCTGGACCATTTGAGGAGCCTGCGCGACTCCACGGGCGGCTCTGCTGCATTCACCTCCCGCACCCACTGCTTGAGTTGGCGGTGGGAGGTGTGCAGAGAGGCGCCACCGTCGACGCACAGGACCTCCGTGGCCTTCTGGAACTCCTGCTCGCTGTTATCTTCATCCTCCATGTCATCGTCGTCGTCTTCTTCATCCTTGTCGCGGCCCCGGGGAGGTCGGTCACCCTGCCGCTGCTTGGCCTTGCCGCGGCGTCCTCCCCGGCCATTGAATGGCCGCTTCTTGCTTGGTTCTCCTCCGCCACCTTGGGCCTTCTCCTTGTCGCGCCACTCGTACTCAGCTTTCTGCTGCTCGACGAGGTATTCGACGCGTTTGCAGTTGGAGAGGTCGTGGCCCTTAGTGCGGTGGATCTTGCAGTATTGCTTGTCGGAGCCGTCCTGCTTGTCGGCTGCCGCTACAGGGGCAGGCTCCTTGCCGGAGCCGCCTACCTGTGTTTGCTTGGCGGGAGCCTCCTTGCCGGACTTCTCGACGGCAAGCACTTCCTTCTTGTTCTTCCTTCTGTTGTTCCGCCGCCGGTTCTTCTTTGCCGGGGCGGCGTCGTCGCTGTCGCTTCCCCCTGCACCAGTATCCTCTCCGGGGAGTCTCCTCCCCTCTTCGGCGCGTGCGCACTTATCAGCTAGAGCGTAGAGCTCGCTGACATCCCGTATCTTGGTCATGCCCATCTCCTCACGCATGCGGCGGTTACGCACGTTCTGATGGAACGCGCTGATAACCGCGGCAGGGTGGACGTCGGGGATGTTGTGCTGCACGCGGCTGAAGCGCTGGATGTACTTGCGCAGAGGTTCTCCTTCCTTCTGGGCCAGAATATGGAGATCACTCTCCTGGCCGTGGGGTTTGTGGCCGCCCGTGAAGGCGCCAACAAACTGATGGCAAAGATCTGCCCAAGAAGAAATGGAGCCTTCCTGCAAGTGCATAAGCCAAGAACGAACGTTCGGCTTAAGCACGAGCGGGAAGTAGTTCGCTAATATCTTCTCGTCGCGCCCCCCGGCAGCCTGCACTGCGATTGTGTAAATGCTGAGAAACTCCGAGGGGTGCGTCTTGCCGTCGTACTTCTCCGGTACGTCGGGCTTGAAGTTCTTCATGCTGGGCCACTGGACGCGCCGCAGCTCACGGGTAAACGCAGGGCAACCTGCCGCGTACGGCAAGTCGCCTTGTTCACCGGGCGCGTGCGTGTCGACAACGGTCCCAGCTCTCTGGTCTGATTGTCGCCGAGCTTCTCGGCGGCGCTCGATCGCCGTTCGAGCGTCTTCTTGTCGCCGGTCATCAAGGACCTGGCGCTGGTCCCGACGAGCCCACGGATCCGACGACGCTGTGGAGTCGTCGTCGACGTTGATCCGGTGGGGCGGCGTCTTCTACTTCCGCGGCGGGGAGTGCACCGTAGTTGCACCCCCGGCGGTCTTGTCGCCGTCGGCCTTCGTCTTCTCGACTTGCCGCGGCCGCGAGGTCGCCGGCTGCTGTGGAGAGTCATTGTTGGCGAAGGCGATCAGACTCTGAATGGTTGCCCTCCAGTCTTCGGCCTTGTCTGCCGCTGGAGGGAAGTCGAGGAGCAGTTGCGCCCTTGCGAGCGCTTCTGCTGGAGAGGAGGGGAGCAGGGGCAAGCGGTGCGAGGAGCGGGATATGCTCGGACTCCTAACTGGGTTAGAAGGAGCAGGGTCCCGCCCCGGCGACCGCGCTTTGCTCGTGCCAGGGCGATGGCCCGGAGCGTCCCGCGAGCCTCCGGTTTGCCCTTGGCCCAGCAAGCGGATGCCACCTCCTGTGGCATGGCGCTGCTGGGTCGTCGTTTGCTAAGATGGACGTGGCGCATCCACGGAGACCGAGGCTCGGTCGTCCATCTTGTCCTTGGATTTGGTGGTGCCGCGAGTTTCCTCGCCGGCGACCACCCTTCCGACGGCGTCTCCCCCGCCCACCGTGGGCTCCGGTGGCGGCGGATGAGACGCAGACGGGCCTGCGACCTCCGAAACCTTCTTCTTCGGGGCCATGTCGCAGTTGTTGATGAAGCTAACGAATTTGGAGAGGTTGATGAAGAATGCGCCCGCGTGAACGCCGGATCAGGTTCGCACAACCTCGACGCCCCCTACCTAGCGCGCCAAAGATGTCGGGGGTGTTGTGCTGCACGCGGCTGAAGCGCTGGATGTACTTGCGCAGAGGTTCTCCTTCCTTCTGGGCCAGAATATGGAGATCACTCTCCTGCCCGTGGGGTTTGTGGCCGCCCGTGAAGGCGCCAACAAACTGATGGCAAAGATCTGCCCAAGAAGAAAAGGAGCCTTCCGGCAAGTGCATAAGCCAAGAACGAACGTTCGGCTTAAGCACGAGCGGGAAGTAGTTCGCCAATATCTTCTCGTCGCGCCCCCCGGTAGCCTGCACTGCGATTGTGTAAATGCTGAGAAACTCCGAGGGGTGCGTCTTGCCGTCGTACTTCTCCGGTACGTCGGGCTTGAAGTTCTTCATGCTGGGCCACTGGACGCGCCGCAGCTCACGGGTAAACGCAGGGCAACCTGCCGCGTACGGCAAGTCGCCTGGTTCACCGGGCGCGTGCGTGTCGACAGCGGTCCCAACTCTCTGGTCTGATTGTCGCCGAGCTTCTCGGCGGCGCTCGATCGTCGTTCGAGCGTCTTCTTGTCGCCGGTCGTCAAGGACCTGGCGCTGGTCCCGACGAGCCCGCGGATTCGACGACGCTGTGGAGTCGTCGTCGACGTTGATCCGGCGGGGCGGCGTCTTCTGCTTCCGCGGCGGGGAGTGCACCGTAGTTGCACCCCCGGCGGTCTTGTCGCCGTCGGCCTTCGTCTTCTCGACTTGCCGCGGCCGCGAGGTCGCCGGCTGCTGTGGAGAGTCGTTGTTGGCGAAGGCGATCAGACTCTGAATGGTTGCCCTCCAGTCTTCGGCCTTGTCTGCCGCTGGAGGGAAGTCGAGGAGCAGTTGCGCCCTTGCGAGCGCTTCTGCTGGAGAGGAGGGGAGCGGGGGCGAGCGGTGCGAGGAGCGGGATATGCTCGGACTCCTAACTGGGTTAGAAGGAGCAGGGTCCCGCCCCGGCGACCGCGCTTTGCTCGTGCCAGGGCGATGGCCCGGAGCGTCCCGCGAGCCTCCGGTTTGCCCTTGGCCCGGCAAGCGGATGCCACCTCCTGTGGCATGGCGCTGCTGGGTCGTCATTTGCTGAGATGGACGTGGCGCATCCACGGAGACCGAGGCTCGGTCGTCCGTCTTGTCCTTGGATTTGGTGCTGCCGCGAGTTTCCTCGCCGGCGACCACCCTTCCGACGGCGTCTCCCCCGCCCACCGTGGGCTCCGGTGGCGGCGGATGAGACGCAGACGGGCCTGCGACCTCCGAAACCTTCTTCTTCGGGGCCATGGCGCAGTTGCTGATGAAGCTAACGAATTTGGAGAGGTTGATGAAGAATGCGCCCGCGTGAACGCCGGATCAGGTTCGCACAACCTCGACGCCCCCTACCTGGCGCGCCAAAGATGTCTGGGGAAACTGTCCACCACGAGCACCTATGGGACCGGAGCCCCTTGTTCGTGCGGTAAGGGAGCGGAGGGAGCACAAAGAGCAGATCGTGGTGAGCACGCGGGCAGTTTACCCAGGTTCGGGCCGCGATGGACGCGTAAAACCCTACTCCTGCTTAGTTTGTATTTAGTTGGGGAGCTCGGGAGCTTGAAGAAATAGCTACACCGAGCGTATGAGCGATCTAGGTTCCGAACCCCCTCTACGTTGTACATGGGCCTCCTTTTATAGCTCAAGGGGTCACCGACAGGTGTCAACGTAGGAGAAAGGGTAAAAATGTAATAGTGGTGGTAGTTGTAACAGTGCGGGAATAGTGGAGCAACAGTGGATGAACAGTGGTCGCTACCTACTTTGACAGTGGGGGACAAGAGCATTTAGTGCCCATCGCCGTCGACCCCAAAAGCGCCCGCCCTTGCGTCTCCGTTTGCCACGGCGATGGCTTTACCACCGTGGAGTGCCACCGTGTCCCCCAGGCTGCACAGCCATCCGCCACGCGTCCCTGGAGTGGCCCCAGGGCGACGCGTGGTTCGATGAGCTGGAGCGCGGCCACACAGCGTAACTCTCGCCGGCAAGCACCTTGCCGGGGTCTTGACCTTGCCGGGCCCGGGAGCTTGTCGGGCTCTGAAGCTTGTCGCCAGAGCTTGTCGCTCTTCGGGCCCTGCCGTGGCGCACGTCGCGCCGAGGCATGTCTTCTGAAGTGTAATCTTCTGGCCTTCCTGGCAAGCTTCTCTTGCCAGGGTCTTGTGCTAGTAAGGTAATCTTGAGCCTGGGACGGCCTTCCCGGCAAGCTCCACTTGCCGGAGCCTTGATCTTCTGTCTTATATACTTTGTTTTTGAATGGTTTTATATGGAGCAGGAAGGTCTCCGGCAAGCACGTGGTAGGCCCTGCCGCGGGAAGCTGCTACTGCCCGTGCACAAGTTGGGGTACTGAGGTACCCCTACCTTAGTACACCGACAAGTAGTTAATTCATGATCTTTTTAAGTTGGACAAGCTTCACCCCGGGATTGCATGTCTAATGTGCAAACCCATAACACGAGAAGGAACTGGCATTGAGTGCGCCCGGCTCAAAATTAATATAACAAACAAACCCTCCTTCACGCTTTGTTCATGAGAAATCAGAAAACTTTGGCAGTGATAGACAAAGGAGATTAAGAGGATGTGATCGTCCTCATTCGGGAGCCGTTCCCCGAAACTTGTCCATCTCAAGAAGTAATTGAGTTATCTGCTAGCATTCGTTGACGAAACATGCATAATCTGGAAAAAAATTATTACCTCTGTTTTTAAAACCAAGAGCTCCGGTACATGTTTTCTCTTTGTTTCCGACTACGGGTTTTCAACCTTGCCAACAAAAGCCATGGTTCGAGAGTCTCCACCTTCTTTTAAAGCACCAACTACTGAGAGCATGATTTTCATTCTGAGTGTAATGTGCATTGTCCCAAAGTAGCATTGTCTTTTGCATGATTGTGATATCGTTTATTCTGAAATTATTGTATCTAGTCATCACTTAAACCTTGGAGGTGCCCCTGCATTTATGTTTTGCTTCACTAATGGGGGCAAGCGAGATATCACTTTATCATATTTTCACACCATGCTCATTACAAATCTATTTGATGTTTCAGTATCATGTTGTAAAACTTTCAGTTCTTTGTGATTTTCTCATGATGCAACTTAATTACTACAGATTCATTGTCTCAGTAAGCTTTTGTCATATGACTATGAAAAAGTCCTATATGGTTAATAGCATGTCACCACAGAAATTATTCTTGTTATCATTTACCTACTCGAGGACGAGCAGGAATTAAGCTTGGGGATGTTGATACGTCCAAAACGTATCTATAATTTCTGCTTGCTCCATGCCTCTTTTGGGTGATATTGCTATGATATTTATACACTTCCATACACTTTTGATCATATTTGGACTAACCTATTAACTCGGTGCACCCCAGTGCCAGTTTCTGTTTTCTGCTGTTTTTGTATTTCAGGTTTTCCCATTACGAGAACTGCCAGAAAAATCCTGGAAAAATTATATAAAAAATCAGCGTTCCAGAAGCTTCCCGGTAGCCAAAGTAGGGCCGGAGGGGGGCCACCAGGGCTCCACGCGCCCTGGTGGCGCGGCCCCCCTCCTGGCCGCGCCGGGGGGGCGCCTGGGTCCCCCAGGCCTTCGCTGATGCCCCCCTTTGGCATATATTTATATCGTGTCCCGAAACCCTCGAGACGGGAACCCTTTTTCGCGATCTCATCTCTGTTCCGCCGCCGCCGCGCTTCCAAGATCGGGAGCGCCAGGAGAACTCTTCCCGGCACCCTGCCGGAGGGGAGGATCACCACCGGGAGCTTCTCCACCACCATGGACGCCTCCCGGATGAGTTGTGAGTAGTCTCCCTTGGACCATGGGTCCATGACCAGTAGCTATGTGATGTTCTCCTCCCGTTCTTGTGCTTCACTAATTAGTCCTCGTGAGCTGCCCTACATGATCGAGGCACATATGTAATCCTTATGCTGTTGCAATGATGAGTTTGCTGGGATCCGATGGATTGTGAGATTATGTTCAGATTGTCTTTGAGTAATATATTTGATCTACCACTTTTATATTTATGTTCGTAAGTAATTCTTGCATGTTCTCCGTTGTTATTTATTGCTTTGGCCAAGTAGTAGGTAGTGACTCCAAGAGGGAACGTTATGCTTGATTGTGGGTTCATGCCCCTCGATGACTAGCTTGAGTGACAGAAACATGAGTCTAGGGGATGTGCTGTTGCCACAAGGGGGAAAACAACGGTGCTTGTGCCCGCGGGTGCAAGGATTGTTTACTTTACGCAAAGTTCTTTTAATGCAGTTGTCTGTCGCTTTGAGTTTACACTATGGGTGGGACTCGCAACTTAATACCAGCGAGATGTTCTGGATAGATATCTCAAGGTGGATGATTAGTAGTAGATGCAGATGGATTTCGGTCTACTTGCCTTGGCGTACCGCCCATGCTTTGAACCTCTACCTTTCTTGTAACATAGTTAGCATTGGTTTGCGCACATAATTATGTCAATTGCCCAGCTGTAATTCGTTTACCTCACATAGCTGTTTTATCGTCTTTTGGGAGAGAGACATCACTAGTGAACATCATGGGACTCCGGTCCATATTACCATCATTGATCACATCCGCTATTTACTTTCCGCTTTTTACTTACTATTGCAGCAATACCTATCACTATTATCACTTGCGTTTGATCCTTTGTAAACGACAAGGCCGGAGGGATTGACAACCTCTCTGTACTCGTTGGGAGAAAAGTTATTTGTATCTGTGTGCAGGTCCACGTTGATTGCTAATATCTGGCGCCGTTAGCAGTTGACACCTTCTTGTTGAAACTGGGAGTCTCAGGGAAATCGATCCTTGGTATCTTTGCCAAGGGAAAACTTCCGCTACACTGCATCTCAAACCTTCCACTTGGGGTAACCAACGAGGGGCGAGAAGCCATCACCGCTGAATCAAGATTAGACTAGTAGCGGTAAGAGAATTGAACAAATCTACGCCCACAACTTCTTTGTGTTCTACTCGTGCAAGATACTACGCATAGACCTAGCTCAGATGCCACTGTTGGGGAACGTAGCAGAAATCAAAAAAACTCTACGTTCACCAAGATCAATATATGGAGTCATCTAGCAATGAGGGAGAGGGGAGTGCATCTACATATCCTTGTAGATCGCGAGTGGAAGCGTTCAAGAGAACGTGGATGATGGAGTCGTACTCGTCGTGATCCAAATCACCGATGATCCTAGCGCCGAACGGACGGCACCTCCGCGTTCAACACACGTACGGTTCAGCGACGTCTCCTCCTTCTTGATCCAGCAAGGGGGAAGGAGAGGTTGATGGAGATCCAGTAGCACGACGGCGTGGTGGTGGATGCAGCGGTTTTCCAGCAGGGCTTCGCCAAGCAGCGCTGGAGGAGGGAGAGGTGTCACAGGAGGGAGAGGGAGGCGCCAGGGGAAAGGGTGCGGCTGCCCTCCCTCCCCCACTTTATATAGGGGGCCTAGGGGGTGCGCCGGCCCTAGAGATGTGATCTCTAGGTGGGGCGGCGGCCTAGGGTGGGGGCTTGCCCCCCAAGTCACGTGGGGCGCCCCCCACCCCTAGGGTGCCCAACCCTAGGCGCAAGGGGAAGGCCCAAGGGGGGCGCACCAGCCCACTATGGGATGGTTCCCTTCCCCTTTCAGCCCATGGGGCCCTCCGGGATAGGTGGCCCCACCCGGTGGACCGCCGGGACCCTTCCGGTGTCCTGGTACAATACCGGTGACCCCCGAAACTCTCCCGATGGCCGAAACTGGACTTCATATATATAAATCTTTACCTCAGGACCATTCCGGAACTCCTCGTGACGTCCGGGATCTCATCCAGGACTCCGAACAACATTTGGGTTACCACAAGCATATATCTCTACAACCCGAGCGTCACCGAACCTTAAGTGTGTAGACCCTACGGGTTCGGGAGACACGTAGACATGACCGAGACGACTCTTCGGTCAATAACCAACAGCGGGACCTGGATACCCATGTTGGTTCCCACATGTTCCTCGATGATCTCATCGGATGAACCACGATGTCAAGGATTCAATCAATCCCGTATACAATTCCCTTTGTCTATCGGTATAGTACTTGCCCGAGATTCGATCGTCGGTATACCGATACCTTGTTCAATCTCGTCATGGCAAGTCTCTTTACTCGTTCCGTAATACATCGTCCCATGAAAAACACCTTAGTCACATTGAGCTCATTATGATGATGTCTTACCGAGTGGGACCAGAGATACCTCTCCGTCATATGGAGTGACAAATCCCAGTCTCGGTTCATGCCAACCCAACAGATACTTTCGGAGATACCCGGTGTGTACCTTTATAGCCACCCAGTTACGTTGTGACACTTGGCACACCCAAAGTATCCCTACGGTATCCGGGAGTTGCACAACCTCATGGTCTAAGGAAAAGATACTTGACATTGGAAAAGCTTTAGCATTACGAACTACACGATCTTGTGCTAGGCTTAGGATTGGGTCTTGTCCATCACATCATTCTCCTAATGATGTGATCTCGTTATCAATGACATCCAATGTCCATGGTCAGGAAACCGTAACCATCTGTTGATCAACGAGCTAGTAACTAGAGGTGTACCAGGGACATGTTGTGGTCTATGTATTCACACATGTATAAACTGTTTTCGGATAATACAATTCAAGCATGAATAACAGACAATTATCATGAACAAGGAAATATAATAATAACTATTTTATTATTGCCTCAAGGGCATATTTCCAACAGCTGATACGTCTCCAACGTATCTATAATAATTGATTGCTCCATGCTATTATTTATGAAGTCTTGGATGTTTAATGGGCTCTATTATACACTTTTATATGATTTTTGGGAGTAACCTATTAACCTAGAGCCTAGTGCTAGTTTCTGTTTTTCTCCTGTTTTGGGGTTTTGCAGAAAAGGAATATCAAACGGATTCCAATTGAAGAGCCAATTTTTTATGATTTTTTCTGGACCAAAAGAAGCCCCCGAAGCAAAAGAGTTGGGCCAGGAGAGCCACGGGCTGCCCTCGAGGGTGGAGGGCGCGCCCTGGGAAGGTGGTGGCGCCCTCCTATCTCGTAGCTCCCCTTTACTTGGCCCCGACTCCAAAAAATCCTATAAATACTAAAACCTCCAGAAAGAAACCTAGATCGGGAGTTCCGCCGCCGAAAGCCTCTGGTGCCACCAAAAACCAATCTAGACCCTGTTCCGGCACCCTGCCGGAGGGGGGAATCCCTCTCTGGTGGCTATCTTCATCATCCCGGCGCTCTCCATGACGAGGAGGGAGTAGTCCACCCTCGGGGCTGAGGGTATGTGTCAGTAGCTATGTGTTTGATCTCTCTCTCTCTCTCGTGTTCTTGAGATGGCATGATCTTGATGTATGGCGAGCTTTGCTATTCTAGTTGGATCTTATAATGCTTCTCCCTCTCTACTCGCTTGTAATGGATTGAGTTTACCCTTTGAAGTTATCTTATCGGATTGAGTCTTTAAGGATTTGAGAACACTTGATGCATGTCTTGCACGTGTTTATCTGTGGTGACAATGGGATATCATGTGATCCACTTGATGTATGTTTTGGTGATCAACTTGCGGGTTCCGTGACCTTGGGAATCTATGCATAGGGGTTGGCACACGTTTTCGTCTTGAGTTTCCGGTAGAAACTTTGGGGCACTCTTTGAAGTTCTATGTGTTGGTTGAATAGATGTTTCTGAGATTCTGTGATGCATATCGTATAATCATGCCCGCGGATACTTGAGGTGACATTGGAGTATCTAGGTGACATTAGGGTTTTGGCTGACTTGTGTCTTAAGGTGTTATTCTAGTACGAACTCTATGATAGATTGAACGTTACTACGGACTCTTGAATAGATCGGTCAGAAAGAATAACTTTGTGGTGGTTTCGTACCCTACCATAATCTCTTCGTTTGTTCTCCGCTATTAGTTACTTTGGAGTGACTCTTTGTTGCATGTTGAGGGCTAGTAATATGATCCAATTATGTTATCCTTGTTGAGAGAACTTGCACTAGTGAAAGTATGAACCCTAAGCCTTGCCTACTATCATTGCAACACCGTTTATGCTCAATTTACCACTTGCTACCTTGTTGTTATATATTTTCTTATTACAAAAACCTATATCTACCATCCATATTGCACTTGTATCACCATCTCTTCGCCGAACTAGTGCACCTATACAATTTACCATTGTATTGGGTGTGTTGGGGACACAAGAGACTCTTTGTTATTTGGTTGTAGGGTTGTTTGGGAGAGACCATCTTCATCCTACGCCTCCCACGGATTGATAAACCTTAGGTCATCCACTTGAGGGAAATTTGCTACTGTCCTACAAACCTCTGCACTTGGAGGCCCAACAACGTCTACGAGAAGAAGGGTGTGTAGTAGACATCACTAGTTAGTCGTTGATCTTCTCGGGTGCTCTGCATTTATGTTTTGCGGTCTCAGAAAGGGCTAGCGAGATACCACTTTGTCATATTATATCATGATTGTTTTTAAAAAGTGTTGTTATCCAAGACTTGTTATTATTACTCGCTAGTTGATTGTGTCATTGATATGAGTAAATGTGAGACCTAAGTGTTATTGTGGATGTGGTTAGTTTATAATCTTTGCTGAAAACTTGAATGCTGGCTTTACATATTTGCAACAACAAGATCAAATAGAGTTTGTAAAAGTATTTATTTATCACTTTCGGTTTATCAACTGAATTTCTTGAGGACAAGCAACGGGTTAAGCTTGGGGGAGTTGATACGTCTCCATCATATTTACTTTTCCGAACTCTTTTGCCCTTGTTTTGGACTTTAATTTGCATGATTTGAATGAAACTAACCCGGACTGACGTTGTTTTCACCAGAATTGGGTTGGTGTTATTTTTGTGCAAAAGTAAAAGTTCTCAGAATGACCTGAAAATCCACGGAGAATATTTTTGGAAAATATAAAAAATATTGGCCAAACAATCTACAGGAGGGGACCCACCGGCTATCCACAAGGGTGGGGGCGCGCCCCTGCCTTGTGGGTCTCCCGCGGCTCCACCGACCTCAACTCCAACTCCATACATTCACGTTTGGGGAGAAAAAATCAGAGAGAAGAATTCATTGTGTTGTACGATACGGAGCCGCCGCCACCACCGGTTCTTCCTCGGGAGACCAGATCTGGAGTTCGTTCGAGGCTCCGGAGAGTGGAGATCGTAGCCGTCATCATCATCAACCTTTCTCCATCACAAATTTCATGATGCTCACCGCCGTGTGTGAGTAATTCCATCGTAGGCTTGCTGGACGGTGATCGGTTGGATGAGATTTATCATGTATTCGAGTTAGTTTTGTTAGGGTTTGATCCCTAGTATCCACTATGTTCTGAGATTGATGTTGCCATGACTTTGCTATGCTTAATGCTTGTCACTAGGGCCCGAGTGCCATGATTTCAGATCTGTACCTATTATGTTTTCATGAATATACATGTGTTTTTGATCCTATCTTGCAAGTTGTAGACACCTATTACGAGTTATGATCCGTATACCCCAAGGTCACAATAATTGAGATTCTTTCCGGTGATTGCCGTAGTTTAAGGAGTTCATGTATTCACTAAGTGCCAATGCTTTGGTCCGGTACAATATTAAAAGGAGAACTTAATATCCCTTAGTTTCCATTAGGACCCCACTGCCATGGGAGGGTAGGACAAAAGATGTCATGCAAGTTCTTTTCCATAAGCACGTATGACTATATACGCAATACATGCCTACATTATATTGATGAATTGGAGCTAGTTCTGTGTCACCCTAGGTTATAACTGCTACATGATGAATATTATACGATGCCTATCATTACTGATCCATTACCTACGAGTTTGTTTCATATTGATACTTGCTTCGTTACTTTCACTACTGCTGCTGTCACCATCACTGCAAAACTACTACTGTTACTTTTGCCATCGTTGATGTTACTTCCATAGTACTTTGCTACTAAATACTTTGCTGCAGATATTAAATCTTCAGGTGTTGTTGAATTGACAACCCAGCTGCTAATACTTGAGAATATTCTTTGGCTCCCCTCGTGTCAAATCAATAAATGTGGGTTGAATACTTTACCCTCGAAAACTGTTGTGATCCCCTACACTTCTGGGTTATCAGACTGCTCCTCCTCCAAGTCAGGCACCATCTCAGCAACAACAAAAGAGTGGCTTCGCATCTACGACGGCGGCTAGCGGTACAAGAGCTGGAAAGAAATACAAATATGGTCCAAGCCTCAGGAGTCCTCCAAAGTTATCATATGAGAGGACTGAGGAGGAAACCAAAGAGATTGTGAAATCCGAAGTGGAGGCCCATTTTGCATCGAAACTGCCCCCGCCGCCAAAGGAGAAAGTAAATGAGCATCTCATTAAGCACTTTCTTGATATGGCTCAACCACCACCTGCCAAGCAGAGGGACTCAAACTATGAGCGCCAAACCAGGAAGTCTTTTCAAGCACAAAGAAAGAAGGAGTTGAGCTTGAGATCTAGCCAAGCAACTGCCAAAAAGCGGGAAAATTGTTCCCCAACTGGGAGAACTGGCGGCACAATTGAGCCCCCCGCTCAATGTACCAACACATGTGAGTACCGCCGATCAGCTGGTAATAACCGACGATCATATAAGGCAGGCTAAAGAGGCTAGTATCACTGTTGAACAACTCTTAGGGATCGAAGAAACCCCCAGGTTTATAGAGGCGGAACTAAAACGGAAATATGTCTGAGGCGACCCTATGCTCAAGCCTGAGGAGCTCCAGCATCTATCAACGAGAATGTATGAATTGCATAACTAGTACATGAGAGAAGCAAAGAATTCCGATCGAGACTCCCTCATGGTGAGAGTCCACGCAGGGCATTACTTTCATGAAAAAGCTCTGTGGGTTGAGTTTCAAAAAATGTTTCGGTTATTCAATCAAGACTGACTCGACAAATCTCTCGTCAGTTTTTTTTGACTATGTACTGCACGGCAACAGCCTCACAGTTCTTTATTGAAAGAACTAGAGAAATTACAAAGTTACAAAGTTACAAGTAAAACAGAGAGAAATACTTACACAGAGAACTATGGGAGGGAAGCTATCCAGGAGGTAAGACTATCACTATATTTACATTTGATTCTATGAGCTAAGAAAGAAATGTCATGGACAAATTTTTTCCTCCAAGATCTAAAGGAAGGCAGCACATTTCTGAAGATCTTCCCATTCCTTTGAGTCCATATATTCCATGTGGCGGTGAAGACAACCTCAGTGAAAAAGGGGAAACCAAAATCCTTCTGAGCAGATAAAGCCATCTCATAGGTAGTCTGATTTGGTAGCACAATCCAAGATATCCCAAGATAATTCCAAACTTGTTGACCAAAGTTACTTGCAAAGAAGAGGTGAACTCGGTCCTCATGATAGGCAGAATGACACAATACACATGTGGCATCTTGGATGTTATAGTGATGTCGTTGCATCATATCTCTGGTGTTCAACCGATCCATCAAAAGGAGCCAACCAAACACCTTGAACTTGAGGGTGCACAAACATTTCCAAATCCACTTAAATATGGGTTCAACCACAAGATGTGAGTATCGAGATTCATAGTAGACCCTTGACTGAAACTCTCCAGATTTCGATGGCCATTTCCATATATCTTTCCTTTCCTCATCAAGGTTGATCAGTGACAGCAAAGATTAAAGTTGGATGAATTCTTGGAAAGCTTCTGACGACAGAGAAGGATAGAAGTTATCGGTTAAATCAGGCAGTTCTATAAATTCCTTAAATCTGATTGTATCATCAATCATAAATGAGTGAAACCTTGGAAACCGATCTTGCATCAGGACAACACTATTCCCCAGCTGCCAGCAGTCAAGCCAAAAGACCACCGTGTCACTAGAATGCACTTGTGGTACACACAACGTACAAAAATTATCATATATGACATCTCGCCACCAAAAAGAACCATAACTTTGAGTGACTCTGGTGGAGAGGAGGCATAATAATTGGCCCAAATTAGGGTGACCCAAGGCACATCCAACTGGTTAAACAACTTGAAGTGATGCTTGAGCAACAAGGCTTTATTTTGAATACCTAGATTGAGAACACCAAGACCTCCAAACTTCTTAGGCTAACAGGCCAGATCCCAAGCAGCTAATGATTGGCGTGGTGTATCTGTGTTCCCCCTCCTCAGACACTGACGCATAATTCTCTCAATCTGCTTCAATATGCCTTAAGGTAGAGAAAGTATGCACAAGAAGTAGATAGGCATGGAACTCAGCAACGAGTGCAACAGTGGAAGACGGCTTCCTTGATTGAGTAGACATGAAGATGCAGATAAACGTCGCTCAATTCGATCCACCAGCGGCATTAGATCATAGATCGTGGGTCTAGATGTTTGATACGTCCAAAACGTATCTATAATTTCTGCTTGCTCCATGCCTCTTTTGTGTGATATTGCTATGATATTTATGCACTTCCATACACTTTTGATCATATTTGGACTAACCTATTAACTCAGTGCATCCCAGTGACAGTTCCTGTTTTCTGCTATTTTTCTATTTCAGGTTTCCCCCATATTAAAAGTGCCCCAAAAATTCCGGGAAAAATACAGGAAAAATCAGCGTACAGGAAGCTTCGCGAATAACCAAAGCAGGGCCAGAGGGGAGCCAGGGGTGGCCCAGGCGGCCACCTGGCGCGGCCCCATCCCTGGCCGCGCCAGGGGGGCGCCTGGGGCCCCGGCTCCGCCTCTGGTGACCCCCCTTCGCATATATATTCCTATCGTCCCGAAACCCTCGAGGACGGAACCCTTTTTTGCGATCTCGCCTCTGTTCCGCCGCCGCAGCGCTTCCAAGATCGGGAGCATCAGGAGAACTCTTCCCGGCACCCTGCCGGAGGGGAGAACCACCACCGGGAGCTTCTCCACCACCATGGACGCTTCCCGGATGAGTCGTGAGTAGTCCACCTTGGACCATGGGTCCATGATCAGTAGCTATGTGATGTTCTCCTCCCCTCTTTGTTCTTCATGGTTTAGACCTCGTGAGCTGCCCTACATGATCGAGGCACATATGTAATATTTCTGCTGTTTCTATGCTGAGTTTGCTGGGATCCGATGGATTATGAGACTATGTTCAGATTGTGTTTGAGTAATATATTTGATTCACCTCTTTTATATTTATGTTCTTGAGTAATTCTAGCATGTTCTCCGTTGCTGTTTATTGCTTTGGCCGAGTAGTAGGTAGTAACTCCAAGAGGGAGCGTTATGCTTGATTATGGGTTCATGCCCCCTGATGACTAGCTTGAGTGACAGAAACATGAGTCTAGGGGATGTGTTGTTGCCACAAGGGGGAAAACAACGGTGCTTGTACTTGCGGGTGCAAGGATTGTTTACTTTACGCGAAGTTCTTTTAATGCAGTTGTCTGTTGCTTTGAGTTTACACTTTGGGTGGGATTCGCAACTTAATACCAGCGAGATGTTCTGGATAGATATCTCAAGGTGGATGATTAGTAGTAGATGCAGATGGATTTCGGTCTACTTGCCTTGGCGTACCGCCCATGCTTTTGAGCCTCTACCTTTCTTTGCAGCATAGTTAGCACTGGTTTGCGCACATAATCCTGTCAATTGCCCAGCTGTAATTTGTTTACCTCGCATTGCTGTTTTATCCTCTTTTGGGAGAGAGACATCACTAGTGAACATCATGGGACCCCGGTCCATATTACCACCACTGATCACACCTTCTATTTACTTCCTGTTTTTATTTCCTAGTTGCAGTCATAGCTATCATTATTACCTCTTGTGTTTGATCCTTTGTAAACAACAAGGCCGGTGGGATTGACAACCTCTCTGTACTCGTTGGGAGCAAACTTATCTGTATCTGTGTGCAGGTCCTGTCAACCGCTAAGTTTCTGGCGCCGTTGACACCTACTTGTCGACCCTCGGAGTCTCACGGGATTCGATCCTTGGTATCTTTGCCAAGGGAAATTTGCCGCTACGCTACATCTCAACCTTCCACTTGGGGTAACCAACAAGGGGCGAGAAGCCATCAAGCAAAGTTTCTGGCGCCGTTGCCGGGGACTCCACTCTTCAAGATAGGGGAGTTGCACGCTATCTTTTATCTTTGCTTTTTAGTCTTGTTAGTTTATCTTTCAGTTTTTGCTTTAGTGTCCCTTATCAAAAATCACAAAAATAGTTGTCTTGCTTTTAGTTGGCATTATGTCTGGTCCTTTTGCCTTTGGTGAGGCAGAAGTGCTCACCTCTAAACAAAGAGGTGGTGAAAGTCTAAAAGATGCTTGGTAAAGAATTAATGATTCTCAAAAAAGAGCCAACAAGAAGCAATCTACTATTATCCTGCTTAGAAATTTTTATGTTGGAATTACTTCTTGGAATAGGTTTATTCTAGATTCTGCTATCAATGGAAATTTCCTAGAAGCCCCAGTTTGGGAATCTCTTAGTATTATGGAAAATCTTGTTGGAAATCCCCCTGTTGTTAGCATTCAAGGGGACATTACCCTAGCTCACATTATGAAAAAACTTGAAAAGATAGAGCTAGAGATGCCAAGCATTAATAAGATAAATGAGTTGGACCGTAAGACCCAAGGGAATTTGAATAGGCTTGATAGCTCCATTCATAAAATTCTAAAAACTTTGGAGACCATCAAATCCCATGACTTGGATTCTTCTAGGATAGACAAGATTGAGGAAATCTTTGACACTTTAGGAACTACTATCTCCTCAATCAAAGCCAAAAAGGTAGAAACTCCGGCAAAGAAGGAACCTAAGTTCGTTTACGTTCCAAAGGCTCCTCGTTCCCAAAGTAATCCATCTATTGCCAAAGGGGTTGAAACTGTGAAGACTTTGGAAGAAATACCTCTCTTTGATAAATTTATAAATGAATCTCCCATTGACTTTCCACCTTTTGGTTTTCTCCCTAGAAGTATCTTTATTAGGCCTTTATTTGAAAGTCCTCTTAAGACTAGTTGTACTATTGAAGAGCTTTTTGATGATCTTGATGATGGTTCAATTGATACAACTTGATCTTTTTGCATCGTGCCTAGCTTAAAGGCATAAAAGAAAGCGCTTTTGGGAGGCAGCCCACAACGAATTAGGTTTTATTTTGCTTTTGTTGTGTCTTGATGTTTGTTACTACAGTAGCATCATCATTGTATCTTTTCTTTTCAACTTTGTGCCAAGTTTAGCCTCCGATTGCAAGAAAGTTCAAAAGTTGTGACGTGCTGTCCAGAAAACAGATTCTGTCCTTGGACAGAAAAATTCGAATAAAATCACCAGATCATCTTTTTGATCTGAATTGTTTTGACGGCGTGGTCTATACAATTGGCTTTCGAGCATCTGTTCTGAGTTTTTTGATTTGAGTTGCAGAAGTGCCCCGAAAAAATCATTTACTACCTGCTGGTCTGTTTTTCACAAATTCTGTCCTGTTTTGCCTTTTCTTCGTTTTGCAAACCTTGAGCTTGCTTTTTCTTTGCAAACACCTTTTGGCAATCTTGAGAAACAGTAGCTCTTCAAGATTATCTTTATTTCCAGTAGGGAAAAGTTATTTTATTGTGGGTACTAACCTCGCTAATCAGATTATGACGAGTTATGTATGAAGGGAGTTTTCAAGTGTGCGAGGGAAGATGATAAAAGAAGGTTCAGGACGGTCAAACGCTCAAGCTTGGGGATGCCCCCGTGCACCCCCAAGAAATATTCAAGAATACTCAAGCGTCTAAGCTTGGGGATGCCCCCATGCATCCCCTTCTCCATCAACAATTATCAGTTCGTCTTTCGTTCCACTATATTTTTATCACTTCATGCGTTATGTGCTATGCTTGGAGCGTCTTGCGCTTAGTTTCTTTTTTTTAGTTTTCTTTAGCTTTGCTTGTTGTTCATAAAAATTTAGAACCCAGCTTTCTTTGTGTGGGAGAGAAACACGCTCCACTTCAACCTAGAACACAACATAGGATTTTCGTGCTTATCTTTGTTGTGTGTGTTCTTTATCTTTCCATAGCTGCTGTCATGTTTAGCTCTTAGTTTTCATGCTTTTCTTTTTAAAGAGCTTTTTCTTTAGTTGGTTGCTGAACTCTCTTGAGTTTTCATGTTTATCTTCTTAAGAGAGTTTGCCTGTTGCACTGAGTTGTGTGTCTTAACTTAAAGTAGGTAATTGAGGTTGCTATTTAATTTTAGTAGTAACTTGCAATAGTTTTGAGGTATTGCCATGAGTAATGTCTGAACTTTTGGTGTCAAGAGCTTTAGCCTATTAGTGATAGATGTTGTATTTTGGGCAATCCGTGTTTATTTTCGAAAACCTACAAAATAGTTGAGAACTTTAGCTACTAGATGGATCACTAATCTTTGGAGGGATCGAATATTAAAGTACACTCACGTACCATGAGTCGAGGATGCGCAAGGATAACCAAACCCCCATACACTCCTCCTCGGGGTACTTGTCTCTTTGTGAACCTCCCAATTAGATTGAGAGTTACCGATAATAAGTGCATGAGTTCTTCGGACTAATGTGAGTATTCGAAAGTTGACACTTCCACCTAGCCATATTTTTCTAGCCTCTTCGGTACCATGCATTGCCCTTTCTCACCTCAAGAGTTGGCGCATACTTCGTCGGTGCATCCAAATCTTTAGCACGATACGCTCTGTCATCATAAGCCTCATTATATCCTTCCTCAAAAAAGCCACCATACCTACCTATCAAGGCATTTCCATAGCCTTTCCGAGATACATTGCCATGCAACATCCATCTTCTCATGACTTGATCTTCATGTCATACATGCTTTTTGTTTGATCGATGAGCCGCATGTTAGTTGGGCCTTGCCCTAATCATTGCTACATGACGCGCTAGTATCATTGCATATCCTGCTACACTGGCAGAGGCATACATTTGCATACATCATGATAGTTTCATTTTCTTTATGTTGAGTACTTTTGTAAAGTGTGAAAGATCTTCTATACTTCTTGTAATACATAGAGTGTTGCCCCTAAAGTGAGGAAAAGATCCCAAAGAGGACAAAATCAAAAGATCCCAAAGAGGACAAATGAGAGTTAAATAGAAAGAGCCATTGAGGCCACAAAAAAAAAGAGAGAAGGGGCACACTACTATTCCTTTTGAGAGATCCACACTCGTACTCCATCTTATACCTTGTACTCCATAGAGATTATCATTCATGCATATAGCTATGTGGGGACCTTCACACTATAGAACTTGGCTTGAATATTCCAATGATGAGCCTCCTCAAAAGAGCTCTAGGTCTTCTTGAGCAAGCAAGTTGGATGCACCCCCACTAGTTCCATTGGAGAGCTTACCTTAGCTCATATGTGCATCCGTTGCATGGCAATCCCTACTCCTCACATCATATCTATCATTTGGCTTTCTCTCGCCTATGATTGTCATCATTGATGTGAGCCTTTCACACCCTTTTTTGTCTTCCCCCTTCATCATTTTTCTCTTTTTTCCATCCTAAGTGTCGACTTTCTTGCTTACGCTCATCCATTGCATGAGTGCTCAAAATATCGAAAGGGAGTGGATCATTTTGACTTGTACCTGACTGTTGGTCTGGGGATGAGTCAAGATAAGATTCCAAAGAAGACCAAGTGTGAAACTTTAGTAGATTAAGTTCTCAACAATACAAAAACTATGTTTTACTCTCTCATATATCCCTATCCCCTTTCTTGCACGCAAACACCATTTGGAGACATTCGAGTCACGGACAGCGAGAGCTCTTGCACCTTTATGTTCTTATGTTGCTTGTTACAATGCTAATATAGACTCTTGCTTGTTATGACTTGAATTGAATTACATGCCTTGATTGCTTTACTTAAAAGTTCTTATATGGTTGGTAGCATGTCACCACAGAAATTATGCTTGTTATCATTTACCTACTCGAGGACGAGCAGGAATTAAGCTTGGGGATGTTGATACGTCCAAAACGTATCTATAATTTCTGCTTGCTCCATGCCTCTTTTGTGTGATATTACTATGATATTTATGCACTTCCATACACTTTTCATCATATTTGGACTAACCTATTAACTCAGTGCATCCCAGTGCCAGTTCCTGTTTTCTGCTGTTTTTCTATTTCAGGTTTCCCCCATATTAAAAGTGCCCCAAAAATTCCGGGAAAAATACAGGAAAAATCAGCGTACAGGAAGCTTCGCGAATAACCAAAGCAGGGCCAGAGGGGAGCCAGGGGTGGCCCAGGCGGCCACCTGGCGCGGCCCCACCCCTGGCCGCGCCAGGGGGGCACCTGGGGCCCCGGCTCCGCCTCTGGTGATCCCCCTTCGCATATATATTCCTCTCGTCCCGAAACCCTCGAGGACGGAACCCTTTTTTGCGATCTCGCCTCTGTTCCGCCGCTGCAGCGCTTCCAAGATCGGGAGCATCAAGAGAACTCTTCCCGGCACCCTACCGGAGGGGAGAACCACCACCGGGAGCTTCTCCACCACCATGGACGCTTCCCGGATGAGTCGTGAGTAGTCCACCTTGGACCATGGGTCCATGATCAGTAGCTATGTGATGTTCTACTCCCCTCTTTGTTCTTCATGGTTTAGACCTCGTGAGCTGCCCTACATGATTGAGACACATATGTAATATTTCTGCT
Source organism: Secale cereale (assembly GCA_902687465.1). Classification (NCBI taxonomy): domain Eukaryota; kingdom Viridiplantae; phylum Streptophyta; class Magnoliopsida; order Poales; family Poaceae; genus Secale; species Secale cereale. Next base: position 130,280,133 of record LR738712.1, read on the forward strand.
GTTGCTATGCTGAGTTTGCTGGGATCCGATGGATTATGAGACTATGTTCAGATTGTGTTTGAGTAATATATTTGATTCACCTCTTTTATATTTATGTTCTTGAGTAATTCTAGCATGTTCTCCGTTGCTGTTTATTGCTTTGGCCGAGTAGTAGGTAGTAACTCCAAGAGGGAGCGTTATGCTTGATTGTGGGTTCATGCCCCCTGATGACTAGCTTGAGTGACAGAAACATGAGTCTAGGGGATGTGCTGTTGCCACAAGGGGGAAAACAATGGTGCTTGTACTTGCGGGTGCAAGGATTGTTTACTTTACGCAAAGTTCTTCTAATGCAGTTGTCTGTTGCTTTGAGTTTACACTTTGGGTGGGATTCGCAACTTAATACCAGCGAGATGTTCTGGATAGATATCTCAAGGTGGATGATTAGTAGTAGATGCAGATGGATTTCGGTCTACTTGTCTTGGCGTACCGCCCATGCTTTTGAGCCTCTACCTTTCTTTGCAGCATAGTTAGCATTGGTTTGCGCACATAATCCTGTCAATTGCCCAGCTGTAATCTGTTTACCTCGCATTGCTCTTTTATCGTCTTTTGGGAGAGAGACATCACTAGTGAACATCATGGGACCCCGGTCCATATTACCACCACTGATCATACCTTCTATTTACTTCCTGTTTTTATTTCCTAGTTGCAGTCATAGCTATCATTATTACCTCTTGTGTTTGATCCTTTGTAAACAACAAGGCCGGAGGGATTGACAACCTCTCTGTACTCGTTGGGAGCAAAGTTATCTGTATCTGTGTGCAGGTCCTGTCAACCGCTAAGTTTCTGGCGCCGTTGACACCTACTTGTCGACCCTCGGAGTCTCACGGGATTCGGTCCTTGGTATCTTTGCCAAGGGAAATTTTCCGCTACGCTACATCTCAACCTTCCACTTGGGGTAACCAACGAGGGGCGAGAAGCCATCAATGTTCCCATAGGCAATTCAAGATATGTGAATGACATGGAGCCAACGTCACACCCAAGAAAACTGGCTATTCGATTGCCCTCATCTTTACTCATATTGATTGGTATAAGAGATAATTTACTGAAGTTGACCCGCACCCCTGTTTAAACCACAAAGGTGTCAATCATCTCTTTGAAAGCAATTATCTGACTATCAATCGCAAGTAGAACAATGAGGGTATCGTCTGCATATTGGAAAATCGGGTAGTCATTAGAGCTTGTTGGGATTGGCAATGTAAGAATGTTCCTGGAGCACATCTCATGCACTACTGACTGAAGCAGATCAACTGCAATCACAAAAAGGAGCGGAGATAAAGGATCTCCTTGACGAACACCCGTTCTTCAGACAAAATGATTACCCGACACGTCATTGAAGAGAATCGAAGAAGAGCCCGTAGACAAGATGTTATTAATCCAACATGTCTAACGACTATCAAAACCCTTGCATTGCAAGATTCTGAGAATAACTTCATGCTAGATAGTATCAAAAGCCTTCGTAAAGTCAAGCTTGAGAAGGATGATGGGCCTCTTGGAAGCTTTACACTGGTGAATATATTCAAAACACCATGCCAGACAGTCCTGGATAGACGGCAGCGTAGGAAACCATATTGGTTACGATGGATGCATCTCGGGATCACTCTCTGGAGGCGATTAGCCAATAGTTTTGTTAAAAACTTCAAACATGTGTTCGTCAGAGATATAGGACGAAAATCACCAACAACTTCAGGGCTTAGCTTCTTGGGGATGAGAGTAACTAGAGATGTATTGAGTGTTGGAAATATGCCCTAGAGGCAATAATAAATTGGTTATTATTATATTTCCTTGTTCACGATAATCGTTTATTATCCATGCTAGAATTGTATTGATAGGAAACTCAGATACATGTATGGATACATAGACAAACACCATGTCCCTAGTGAGCCTCTAGACGACTAGCTCGTTGATCAATAGATGGTTACGGTTTCCTAACCATGGACATTGGATGTCGTTGATAACGGGATCACATCATTAGGAGAATGATGTGATGGACAAGACCCAATCCTAAGCCAAGCACAGATCGTGTAGTTCGTATGCTAAAGCTTTTCTGTATGTCAAGTATCTTTTCCTTAGACCATGAGATTGTGCAACTCCCGGATACCGTAGGAATGCTTTGGGTGTACCAAACGTCACAACGTAACTGGGTGGCTATAAAGGTGCACTACAGGTATCTCCGAAAGTGTCTGTTGGGTTGGCACGAATCGAGACTGGGATTTGTCACTCCGTATGATGGAGAGGTATCTCTGGGCCCACTCGGTAGGACATCATCATAATGTGCACAATATGTAATCAAGGAGTTGATCACGGGATGATGTGTTACGGAACGAGTAAAGAGACTTGCCGGTAACGAGATTGAGCAAGGTATCGGTATACCAACGATCGAATCTCGGGCAAATGCTATACCGATAGACAAAGGGAATCGTATACGGGATTGATTGAATCCTTGACATCATGGTTCATCCGATGAGATCATCGTGGAACATGTGGGAGCCAACATGGGTATCCAGATCCCGCTGTTGGTTATTGGCCGGAGAGTTGTCTCGGTCATGTCTACATGGTTCCCGAACCCGTAGGGTCTACACACTTAAGGTTCGATGACGCTAGGGTTATAGGGAAAGTATGTACGCGGTTACCGAATGTTGTTTGGAGTCCCGGATGAGATCCCAGACGTCACGAGGAGTTCCGGAATGGTCCGGAGGTAAAGATTCATATATGGGAAGTCCCGTTTTGGTCACCGGAAAAGTTTCGGGCGATATCGGTAATGTACCGGGACCACCGGGAGGGTCCCGGGGGTCCACCAGGTGGGGCCACCAGCCCCAGAAGGCTGCGTGGGCTAAGTGTGGGAGGGGACCAGCCCCAAGGGGGCTGGTGCGCCCCCCCACCAAGTCCCTAGGCGCAAGGAGAGGGGAGGGGGGCAAACCCTAGGTCCAGATGGGCCTTAAGGCCCACCCTAGGGCGCCCCCTCTCTCTCCCCCCCTTGGCCGCACCCTAGATGGGTTTTCTAGGGCTGGCCGCACCCCTAGGGGTGGGAAACCCTAAAGGGGGCGCAGCCCTCCCTTCCCCCTATATATATGTGAGGTTTTAGGGCTGCTAGAGACATGAGAACGTCTCCCTCTTGGCGCAGCCCTACCCCTCTCCCTCCTCGTCTGTTGCAGCGCTTGGCGAAGCCCTGCTGGAGTCCCGCGCTCCTCCACCACCACCACGCCGTCATGCTGCTGTTGGATGGAGTCTTCCCCAACCTCTCCCTCTCTCCTTGCTGGATCAAGGCGTGGGAGACGTCACCGGGCTGCACGTGTGAAGAACGCGGAGGCACCGTCCGTTCGGTGCTAGGATCTTCGGCGATCTGAATCGCGGCGAGTACGACTCCATCAACCGCGTTCTTGAACGCTTCCGCTTAGCGATCTACAAGGGTATGTGGATTCAACTCTCCTCTCGTAGATGCATCTCCTAGATTGATCTTGGTGAACGTAGGAAAATTTTTGTTTCCCATGCGACGTTCCCCAACAGTGGCATCATGAGCTAGGATCTTGCGTAGATGCTTTCACGAGTAGAACACAAAAGGGTTTGTGGACGTTGATGTTTAGATTGCTTCCCTCCTTAGTCTTTCTTGATTCAGCGGTATTATGGGATGAAGCGACCCGGACCAACTTTACATGTCCATGTACATGAGACCGGTTCCATCGACAGACATGCGACTTTTGTTGCATAAGATGGCTGGCGGGTGTCTGTCTCTCCTATCTTAGTTGAATCGGAATAGACAAAGGCGGTCCTTGTAGAAGGTTAAATAGCAACTTAAATATCACCGTTGTGGCTTTGCGTAGGTAAGAAGCGTTCTTGCTAGATACCCATAGCAGCCACGTAAAACATGCAACAACAAATTAGAGGACGTCTAACTTGTTTTTGCAGGGTATGTATGTGATATGATATGGCCAAAGACATGATGAGATATATTTGATGTATGAGATGATCATGTTGTAATAGTTAATATCGACTTGCATGTCGATGTATACGGCAACCGGCAGGAGCCATAGGGTTGTCTTTAATTTTTGTATGACCTGCGTGTCAATCATTAAGCGCTATGTAATGCTTTACTTTATCGCTAGACGGTAGCAATAGTAGTAAGAGCATGGTGGGCGCGCGACAACCCCGATGGCAACACGATGATGGAGATCATGATGATGGGGATCATGGTGTTACGCCGGTGACGATGGAGATCATGCCGGTGCTTTGGAGATGGAGATCAAAAGCACGAGTTGATGGCCATATCATGTCACTTATGATTTGCATGTGATGTTAATCCTTTTATGCATCTTATTTTGCTTAGGACGGCGGTAGCATTATAAGATGATCCCTCACTAAAATTTCAAGATAAAATTGTGTTCCCCCGAGTGTGCGCCGTTGCGAAGGTTCGTCGTTTCGAAGCACCACGTGATGATCGGGTGTGATAGACTCTACGTTCACATACAACGGGTGCAAGCCAGTTTTGCACATGCAGAACACTCGGGTTATACTTGACGAGCCTAGCATGTACAGACATGGCCTCGGAACACGGAAGACCGAAAGGTCGAGCATGAGTCATATAGTAGATATGATCAACATGAAGATGTTCACCATTGACACCACCTCATCTCACGTGATGATCGGACTTGGGTTGGTGGATTTGGATCATGTCACGCTCGGATGACCAGAGGGATGTCAATTTGAGTGGGAGTTATAAGTAATTTGATTAGTTAAACTCACTTGTCATGAACAATAGTCTAAGTTGCCTTTGCAAATTATGTTGTAGATCAATAGCTTGCGTTGTAGCTCCCTGTTTAATACGATCCTAGAGAAAGACTAAGTTGAAAGATATTGTAAGCAAGGATGCGGACTGGGTCCGTAGTCCGAGGAGTGTCCTCACTACTGCACAGAAAGCTTACGTCTTTGATGCACCGCTCAATGTGCAAACCCCTACAACGTTGTCTGTGGATGTTGTGAACACCTGAGAGACACGTCCTGATGACTACTTGATAGTTTAGTGCACCATACTTTACGGCTTAGAGACGGGATTCCAATGACGTTTTGAACGCCATAGAACATATGAGATGTTATAAGAGCTGAAATTGGGATTTCAGGCTCATGCCCGTGTTGAGAGGTATGAGACCTCTGACAAGTTCTTTTGCCAAAAAGGATGGAGGAGAATGGCTCAACTAATGAGCATGTGCTCAGAATGTCTGGGTGCTGAAATCACTTGAACCAAGTGGGAGTTAATCTTCCAGGTGAGATAGTGGTTGACAGAATTCTCTAGACACTATCACCAAGCTACTAGAACTTCGTGATGAACTATGACATGCAAAGGATGGAGATGATCCCGGTGCTGTTAGCGGTTCTTAGTACCGCAAAAGTAGAAATCAAGAAGGAGCATCAAGTGTTGATGGTTTAGCAAGACCACTGGTTTCAAAAGGGGCAAGGGCTAGAAGGGAAACTTCATGAATGGCAAACCAGTTGTCGCTCTAATGAGGGAACCGAAGGTTGCACCCAAACCTCGAGACTAAGTGCTTCGATTGTAAGGGTAACGGTCACATGGTAGCGGAATTACCCCAAATACATGGTAGATAAGAAAAGCTAGCAACTTCAACAAAGTATATTTGATATACGTGTTATTGATGTGTACCTTAGTAGTACTCCTTGTAGCACCTGGGTATTGGATACCGGTTCAGTTGCTATTATTAGTGACTTGAAGCAAAAGCTACGGACTGAACGGAGACTAGCTAAGGGCGAGGTGACGATGTGTGTTGGAAGTGTTTCCAAGGTTGATGAGATCACCATCGCACACTTCCTCTATTTTCGAGATTAGTGTTGAACCTAGATAAATGTTATCAGGTGTCTGCGTTGAGCATGAAAATGATTAGATCATGTTCATTACAATACGATTATTCATTTAAGTCAGAGAATAATGGTTATTCTGTTTACATGAATAATACCTTTATGGTCATGCACCCAATGGTTTGTTGAATCTCGATCATAGTAATACACATGATGATAATATTAATGCCAAAAGATGTAGAGTTAATAATGATAGTACCACTTTCTTGTGGCACTGCCGCTTAGGTCATTTTGGCATAAAATGCATGAAGAAACTCCATGCTGATGGATGTTTTGAGTCACTTGATTTTGAATCGCTTGACACATGCGAGCCATGCCTCATGGGCAGGATGACTGAGATCCCGTTTTTAGGTACAATGAAATGGGCAAGTGACTTGTTGGAAATCATACATGCTGATGTATGTGATCCAATGAGAGTTAAGGCGTGTGGTGGATATCGTTATTTTCTCATCTTCACTGACGATTTGAGTAGATATGGTATATTTACTTAATGAAGCAAAAGTCTGAAACGTTTGAAAGGTTCAAAAATTTCAGAGTGAAGATTAAGAATCATCATAACAAGAAGATCATGTTCCTACGATCTGATCAAGGGGATATTATCTGAATTATGAGTTTGGCAATCACTTAAGACATTGTGGAATTGTTTCGCAGTTGAAGTCCCCTGGAACACCATAGCGTAATGGTGTGTCCGGACATCGTAATCGAACCTTATGAGATATGGTGCGATCTATGGTGTGTCTTACCGATCTACCGCTATTATTTTGAGGTTATGCATTAGAGACAGCTGCATTCACTTTATATAGGGCACCATCTAAGTCCGTTGAGACGACGTCGTATGGTTTGGCAAGAAACCAAAGTTGTCGTTTTCTCAATGTTTGGGGCTGCGATGCTTACGGCTTCAGCCGAGAAAAGCTCGAACCCAAAGCGGACAAATACATCTTCATAGGATACCCAAAGGTAACAGTTGGGTATACCTCCTATCTCAGATCCAAGGGCAAAAATGTTTGTCCCTAAGAATGGGTCCTTTCTCGAGAAGGAGTTTCTCTCGAAAGAATTGAGTGGGAGGAAGATAGAACTTGATGAGGTCGTTGAACCCTCACTTCAACCGGAGAGTAGTGCAACACAGAAAGATGTTTCTCTGGAATCTACGACAGTTGAAGAGGAAACTAATGATAGTGATCATGAAGCTCCAGATCAAGTTGCTATCGAACCTCGTAGGTTGACAAGGATATGTACTACTCCTGAGTGGGAGGAAGATAGAATTGTTGATCCTGTCTTAGAGGTCATGTTGTTGGACAACGATGAACCTACGAACTATGGAGAAGCGATGGTGGGCCCATATTCCGACAAATGGTTAGAAGCCGATAAATCCGAGATAGGATCCATGTATCAAAACAAAGTATGGACTTTGGTGGACTTGCCCTATGATCGGCAAGCCATTGAGACAAATGGATCTTTAAGACTAAGACGGACGTGGACGGTAATGTCACCGTCTATGAAGCTCGACTTGTGGCGAAGAGTTTTCCACAAGTTCAAGGAGTTGACTACGATGAGATTTTCTCACCCGTAGCGATGCTTAAGTCCGTCGGAATCATGTTAGCATTAGCTGCATTTATGAAATCTGGCAGATGGATGACAAAACAAGTTTCCTTACCAGTTTTCGTAAGGAAAGGTTGTATGTGATACAATCAGAAAGGTTCTGTCGATCCTAAGGATGCTAAAAGATATGCTAGCTCCAACGATCCTTCCATGGACTAGAGCAAGCATCTCGGAGTCGGAATATACACTTTGATGGAGTGATCAAAGTTTTTAGGGTATACAAAGTTTGGTGGAAACTTGTATTTGCAATAAAGTGAGTGGGAGCACTACAACGTTTCTGATAAGTATATGTGAATGACATATTGTTGATCCGAAATGATGTAGAATTTCTGGAAAGCATAAAGGGTTGTTTGAAATGAGTTTTTCAAAGGAAGACCTGGATAAAGCTGCTTACATATTGGGCATCAAGATCTATACAGATAGATCAAGACGCCTGATGATACTTTCAAAAGAACACACACCTTTGACATGATTTTGAAGGAGTTCAAAATAGATCAGTCAAAGAAGGAGTTCTTACCTGAGTTGTAAGGTGTGAAGTTGAGTAAGACTCAAAACTTGACCACGGCAGAAGGAAGAGGAAGGACGAAGGTCGTCCCCTATGCTTTTGTTATAGGCTCTGTACGGTATGCCATACTAAGTACCGCACCTGATGTGTGCCTTGCCACATGTCTGGCAAGAGGGTACAAAGGTGATCCAGGGGTGGATTACTAGATGGTGGTCAAAATTATCCTTAGAGGAATAAGGAAATGTTTCTCGGTTATGGAGGTGATAAAGAGTTCGACGTAAAGAGTTACGTCGATGCAAGCTTAACACCTATCCGGATAACTCTAAGTGGAGATACCGGATACGTATAATGGAGCAACAGTTTGGAATAGCTCCAAGTGGAACGTGGTAGCAGCATCTACGATATGACATAAAGTTTTGCGAAGAACATAGGGATCTGAATGTTGCAGACCCGTTGACTACAACCTCTCTCACAAGCATGACATGATCAAACCCAGAACTCATTGAGTGTTAATCACATATTGATGTGAACTAGATTACTGACTCTAGTGAACTCTTTGGATGTTAGTCACATGGCGATGTGACCTATGAGTGTTAATCACATGGCGATGTGAACTAGATTATTGACTCTAGTGCAAGTGGGAGACTGTTGGAAATATGCCCTAGAGGCAATAATAAATTGGTTATTATTATATTTCCTTGTTCACGATAATCGTTTATTATCCATGCTAGAATTGTATTGATAGGAAACTCAGATACATGTATGGATACATAGACAAACACCATGTCCCTAGTGAGCCTCTAGACGACTAGCTCGTTGATCAATAGATGGTTACGGTTTCCTAACCATGGACATTGGATGTCGTTGATAACGGGATCACATCATTAGGAGAATGATGTGATGGACAAGACCCAATCCTAAGCCAAGCACAGATCGTGTAGTTCGTATGCTAAAGCTTTTCTGTATGTCAAGTATCTTTTCCTTAGACCATGAGATTGTGCAACTCCCGGATACCGTAGGAATGCTTTGGGTGTACCAAACGTCACAACGTAACTGGGTGGCTATAAAGGTGCACTACAGGTATCTCCGAAAGTGTCTGTTGGGTTGGCACGAATCGAGACTGGGATTTGTCACTCCGTATGACGGAGAGGTATCTCTGGGCCCACTCGGTAGGACATCATCATAATGTGCACAATATGTAATCAAGGAGTTGATCACGGGATGATGTGTTACGGAACGAGTAAAGAGACTTGCCGGTAACGAGATTGAGCAAGGTATCGGTATACCAACGATCGAATCTCGGGCAAATGCTATACCGATAGACAAAGGGAATCGTATACGGGATTGATTGAATCCTTGACATCGTGGTTCATCCGATGAGATCATCGTGGAACATGTGGGAGCCAACATGGGTATCCAGATCCCGCTGTTGGTTATTGGCAGGAGAGTTGTCTCGGTCATGTCTACATGGTTCCCGAACCCGTAGGGTCTACACACTTAAGGTTCGATGACGCTAGGGTTATAGGGAAAGTATGTACGCGGTTACCGAATGTTGTTCGGAGTCCCGGATGAGATCCCGGACGTCACGAGGAGTTCTGGAATGGTCCGGAGGTAAAGATTCATATATGGGAAGTCCCGTTTTAGTCACCGGAAAAGTTTCGGGCGATATCGGTAATGTACCGGGACCACCGGGAGGGTCCCGGGGGTCCACCAGGTGGGGCCACCAGCCCCAGAAGGCTGCGTGGGCTAAGTGTGGGAGGGGACCAGCCCCAAGGGGGCTGGTGCGCCCCCCCACCAAGTCCCTAGGCGCAAGGAGAGGGGAGGGGGGCAAACCCTAGGTCCAGATGGGCCTTAAGGCCCACCCTAGGGCGCCCCCTCTCTCTCCCCCCCCCCCTTGGCCACACCCTAGATGGGTTTTCTAGGGCTGGCCGCACCCCTAGGGGTGGGAAACCCTAAAGGGGGCGCAGCCCTCCCTTCCCCCTATATATATGTGAGGTTTTAGGGCTGCTAGAGACATGAGAACGTCTCCCTCTTGGCGCAGCCCTACCCCTCTCCCTCCTCGTCTCTTGCAGCGCTTGGCGAAGCCCTGCTGGAGTCCCGCGCTCCTCCACCACCACCACGCCATCGTGCTGCTGTTGGATGGAGTCTTCCCCAACCTCTCCCTCTCTCCTTGCTGGATCAAGGCGTGGGAGACGTCACCGGGCTGCACGTGTGAAGAACGCGGAGGCACCGTCCGTTCGGTGCTAGGATCTTCGGCGATCTGAATCGCGGCGAGTACGACTCCATCAACCGCGTTCTTGAACGCTTCCGCTTAGCGATCTACAAGGGTATGTGGATTCAACTCTCCTCTCGTAGATGCATCTCCTAGATTGATCTTGGTGAACGTAGGAAAATTTTTGTTTCCCATGCGACGTTCCCCAACATTGAGGACATTCTAAATTACATCTCCCATCATAAAACTCATGGACAAGTTGCATAAAATCATTCTTCAGAATAGACCAAAACTTCTTTATGGAAATTCCAGTGAAGCCATCGGAGCCCGATGCACGATTAGAAGGCATGTTTTTAATTACTGCCTCCACCACAGAATCGGAGAAAGGCTGGGATAAATCCTCCAGACCATCAATTCTAGCAATCAAAGTGTCCAAATCAAAGCCCATTTGAATTCATTTATCTTGGCTCATTCGCTGGTTAAAATCGGCACAAAACATTCCAGCTAACTATTGATGATCAGTGACAACATCTCCTGCTGAATTCTTGATCGAAGAGATAGTATTCCTCCTGAACCTTTCAGCCGCCATAACGTGATTTTTTTTGGAGTTTTCCTCACCAACTTTAATATTTCTGATTGTACAACGTTGCTTTCAATATATAAACTGCTAGTGAAGGATGTCCTCAAGATGTAATTTAACAATTCTCCTAAAGTTTGATTTCGGCCAACTCAAGGGCCTAAACTCCTCCAGGACATCTAAAAAAGAATAACTTTGTTGCAATCAGCAATGAGGGCTTTGACTTTGGAAAAATTATGGTGCCACTTCTTAAGGGCATAACAGAGAGCTTTAAATTTAGCGGAGATAGATAAGGCAATAGAAGATTTGCCCACCGGCCTATTCCAAACTTCAGAAACACAATATGTAAAACCAGGAAAATCAACCCAGTAGTTTTCAAAACGGAAAACCTTTGCCTTAGGTATAAAAGTAGCAATTGTGACCACACAACGCACATGATCGGAGGCAGTACGTACAAGAGGTATAACGGGAGTGTTGGGATGATCTGAAGTCCATGCAACCGAAGTGAAAAACCAGTCAATCTGCTCCAGTAGTGGTGAAGATTGCATATTGGACAGTGTGTACTGACGACCTTTGATTGGCAGTTCAACAAGACCCAAATGGCCAATGATTTCATTAAACAAAAAGTTGTCATTGACGTTGCCACTTGGTAAATTACGATTCTCAAGCGATCTCATGAAGTTAAAATCACCCAAGAGAAGCCAGTTATCATCAAAATGAATGTCAAGATTGTATAACCACTGCAAAAACTCATCACAGGTAGGACCTTGACACGGGCCATAAACAGAAACTAAAGTCCAAATTTCAGAAGAGTGTTTAGATCTGAATTTCACAGTGATACCATAAGGTCTTGCCTCAATTAATTGACCCTCAAAGAAAGAAGAATTCCATATAATCACCATTCCAGCAAAAGCTCCAGTCGAAGGCATATAAACAAAGTTATCAAAGCGTCGCGGGCAGAATTTCCTAATAAACCTTTGATCAATATGCATGCACTTTGTTTCTTGAAAGCAAACAACAGAACAACCACTTTCATCTATCTTTTTCCTAACAGCAAGTTGTCGTGCTTCGGAATTAAGACCACGCATATTCCAACATAAAACCTTCCAGTCTTTAAAACCAGACTGATTCATTACAAACCAAAAGGAAGAGCAGCAAAAGTAGATCACACAATGACCTACACAGTCCAACTAAGAAAAGGAGGAACATATAGTTCCATACACGGACACGTAAATAAAGATAAATGGTGATTAGAACGGTACGTCATGGACCTAAATCCTGCATGAAGGAGCTAATCATCGGAACTCTTGGTGCTATTGGACTTAGCAAAATCAGCAACAAGCATATCCACTGTAAGATTCTCCGGAGCAATGCGCATATGAGCCCCAATACGCTGGAGATCGGCAATGGCAGTTGGGGGAGGCACGAATGGGCTATCATCTGTCTGAGATGGTTTGGTCTTGCGCTTCTTCATAGTATCAGACTTCCTGTGAGGGCTTGTGACGTTGCTTGGTTCCTTAGGAAAACCACCACGTAAAGCACTTAGCTGTGCGCTGTTTTGAACCTTAGTGTCCACCAGGATTTTCGTAGTCCTCGACTTCCGGTCACGCTTCATAGTCACTTGAGGTACAGAAGATAACTCAAAGCTTCAGTGACAGGTTCAGAAAGATCATCAAAGCAGAGTGCTCTGGCAACAAGCCTTTTAACTAGCGAATTGCGTCGAGCATTGCTGCGGGAAGAGTCAGATACTGGCTGCAAAGTGAAACTGAGTGCTGAATCAGAATAGTAGATTTCCCAAGAGCGTTTGGCAAGCAACAAGGTTCCAATCTCAGGCTTGAACACGAATGGTGAAATCTCAGACGTCCACAAGAGTGGCATCACCTTCTCAAAAGATCGCTGCCACAGCATTACACTCGTCAGTTGCTATTGTATGTAAGTGATTTATTTCTTTAATTTAAGTCTCTAGCTAGCTGTAGTGCCGTTCATTACCTGTAATTATCCTCACTATATTCTTTTCTATGGTATTATACAGAATGAAGATCTATGAAATGAAAAGAGCTAGATGTTATGGCGTCGGGTTCACTAACCCAGATACTATTAATCAAGAGACATGCTCACAACCATGGTCAAAAAAGGACACATAGGATTTCTTGCTAGAGTTCTTGAAGAAACTAAATACCAACCCAGACATACTACTTCCTTACAACTTTGGGTGAGTGGTTACTATATCTTGTACTACAAAATCTTTTTTTGCTTACTAGATGTTAATAAGTGTAGTTGTTGAGTTATATATATGCACATGCACGCTTAATTATACAAACGTGTGCGCATGCAGTTTCCACTGGATCCTACTAATCATTGAAGTTGACGAGGGAAGAGTTCGTACTGGACTCACTACTTAAAGGCATTCAGAACTACTCAATCGTGAAGGGGATGGTCAACAGGTAATGCACTATGTCACCCTCTTTAATTCATTTACTGATATCAACTAATTAATAACTCTTTTATTCATTTTCTTTCCCGGCGGATGGGGCTTGGGAAAAGTTCATCAAAGAGTTTGACGGCGCATGGAAACAAAAGTTCAAATGGTGCGACCCAAGGTACTTAATTAAGTAGAACTAGCTAATTACCATCTCCTTAATTCTAGTTTCAATACCATTATCATGCTTGATTAATTATTATCTGATTGAATTCTATTCTCGTAAAGGCATTGAGGCAGGCGCCGGGGACTAATTTATGTGCATACTACGTTTGCAAGAACGTTCACATGATGACGTCTGAAAGGACCAGAAGTGACAAACAAAGATGGTTACGTTTGCCAGAACACTATTCACAATTCTTTTTTGTCATGATCTTATATATATACACACAACTAATATATTCATATTGATCTCCTTCTTTAAAGTTGTCGGAGATGTGGGGTGAGCAACTGATGGCTCGCGTACGAGCAATTCAAAAGGAAATAGCGATATTTTTACTCGACCAGGTCATAGAACCCCAAGGAGAATACCATCACCCGATGTAATATGCCTCAATGTAATAATCTGCACGGGCTCGTGCCACGTGGTGGGCCTTTGGTCCTGGTTCGTGTTCAACAGGCACTAAACTGTCGATTGCAGAACCGGCACTAAAGGCCCTTACCACTAATAGGGAAAAGCCTAGCAGTAGCGTGGGTTTTAGCTATATCAGTAGCGCGGGCCGCCGCACTACTGACAAGGTGCTACAGCTAACCTGTATCAGTAGCGCGCTCAGCCAACGCTACTAATATACATGTATAGCAGTAGCGTGCTTTGTAGAAACGCGATGTTGATAATAGCTGCAGCGCTTTTAGTGAAGCCACGCTGCTACTAATCTAACTAGTAGTAGCGTGCATTCTGTCCAGTGCTAATAGTATAGTATTTTTCATTTTTTAGCATATTTATACGTCGTTATACAAATTTTGATATAGTACCAATTAAGAGGTTATGAGGAAGAAACATGGATTAGATTCATTTGGATGAATCAAAAGTTGAATCAGGACGACGATCCTACTAATTCAACTTTTGGTCACTTTTAATCCATCCACATGAATCTAATACACGTTCCTTCCACCAACACTAGCTAATAACAAATCATCATGATAATCATGATCAACATCAATATCATATTAATATAAAAACTCTTGCATCATAGTCATTACCACCAACACTATTTAATCATCATAGTCATAGTGTAGCTATCTAATCACCACCAACACTAGCTAATAATAATCATCATAGTCATTACCACCAACACTAGCTAATAATAATCATCATAGTCATTACCATCAACACTAGTTATTTAATCATCATAGTCATAGTGTAGCTAATCACTCCTGCTGCTCTTTCTTAGGTAAAATAGCATAGAACATGTGTAGCACTCCTGCTTCATTATGTTGGAGCATGCAGATGAAACTGTCTCCTAATTGTTGGTCGCGCTTCTGATTGCTGCCCCCTAGTACTTCTCTGCCGCGATTCTTCAAAATTTTGCTCCAGTCTTTGACTATTAAGACTTGCTCGCTTCGAGAAATCTTAAATGCACTGAAGTGCAATGTAGGATGTCTTGCCCGTAAGCTCACCATTGTCATGCGACCTTGGTGCTCGATTCATTGAGGCACAACTATCATCGGGAGTCCCTATTGAAGAACATCGTAGTAACATACTTAGCAATGAAGTTCAGCTTAAAAATAATGTTTGCAAAAGATGCACTCAGGACAAATAGTAAGAATCTTACCATCTTTCCTAAATAGATGTGACCGTTGTCCAATACGCATGCTAGTGGTCGCACGTTTTGAGTACAAATATTTTTTAGTCCAGGAAAATAATTTGTCTTGACAGTATCAAGTTCAATACGCTGCTGCTACACCTTTCTCCTTTATTTTTATTTTTCATTTATTTTCCTTCACATTTTCTTTTTTCCATCCCTTTTTCTATTTTTTTCATTTTCATTTACTTTATATATGTTTTCTATTTTATTTATTTTTATTAGCAGTAGCGCTTTCTGCGTAAAACACGTTGCTACAACAATTTTAGCAGCAACACAGTTTGCATACTATTGGTAGCCTGACGAGAACAGTAGGGGAATTGTAGTTGTAGCGCTTCTTCCCTGAGGCGCGCTACTGCTATAAACTTAGCTGCAACGCGTTTGTTTGCCGCGCGCTAGTGGTAAATAGTAGTAACGCTTCTTTTTGATCTGCGCTACTAGTAAGTTTCTGTGTATAAGGTTTTCCCTAGTAGTGCACGAACCAGGATAATAGACCGATTCTGCACGCGTGTAAGTGAGGAACATCCAAATTTATAAAAGGTAGCATGCATCATTATTTCATATGTATACTGTTTTTGCAAGCATTCAAGTTATTTGTTAATATTTCGTATACACACAGTCATTATTATTACTATATTGTTTATACTAAGGGCCCGGAGCTTTTGTTTCGCCCCAGGCCCCAAAATCTTAGGACCAGCACTGGTCGTAGTCATCACATTGCCAGCCTTGCCGACCACTTGATCGTGCTCATGGTGAGTACGCGGTTGTTTCTTCTCCCCTTGCTCTAATCCTAGTGCCTCGTAGTCTCTTGTCGTTCTGACCCGCCACTCGCCGCCGCCTCTTTGCCGTCGTGCCCAAAGCTCTATCCAGCCAGGTCCAACACCCAGCCAGTCCAGTATAGGAAATACATGCCCGTATAGACACCTGCCTGGTCTCGGTCTAGCTTGCTCACAGGCGGTCAAATGGTCGACAATGCTGAATTGGGAGCGATTAAGACCGCGTCCAGCCTACTCCCGACAGACGCCGACGGTGAGTGCCCTAGCCAGCTAGGCTCGGATGTGATTATGCCAGTTCTTTTGGGCGGATTAAAAAATAAACTGCCTCTCCCCAACTTAAAAAATAAACCGCTACTAGAATTTGTTGAGGCTCCTATATTAGTGATCCCATAACTAGTACAGAAGCCTCGATGAATGAGAGAGATGGCTTATGGAGAAAAGATGGGGAAGAGGCAGCTTATTTTTTAAGCCGCCAAAAGAACATGCCATAAAGCAAGGGAGTAGGAGAATGGGGCGTCGACCCGGTGGCTGGGCATCTAGGTTAGATGCCAGCCCAACGCGTTCGAGCCTTGACTCTAACGCGTGTTGCTCGTGGACTTTTCTCCTATTAAAAATCCAACAAGGGTTAGCCATAGGTTCTTTTTTTTTCAAAAACAAACAAGGAAGGAGGAGGAGAGAGAGAGAGAGAGGAGGGTAGCAAAGGAAAAAAGTGACCTTTAATTTTTTTCTTAAAGAAGCAACAAAAGAAGAAAAGTGTGCGAACCAACCTGTAGTTGGATGGTTAGAGTGATAGATGCAAGGGGCCCAATATTTTGATGAGATGATAACTATCAATTTGGTGGAGACGACTACAAACGTGCACAACGTCGCGCCTTAGCAATCGCTAGACCAATCTCTTGGGGTTACTGACGATGCCATAAGCACGATCAGTCTGACCAAGAAGGTCTATTTCTGCATGCAATCAAAGAACAAGCAAGAATATGATAAAGCAATCTGAATATTGCAAATATAGATGAACTATTGATAAATATAGGGATCCGAAAGCGGTCTTGGCCTGGTCGTTGGACACAAACGAAGTACACGAAGTTGCAATGCCTAACTTTTGAATAAACAAATCTCAAGGGAAAAGCTATTAGATGGATCTACTTATATAGGAGCAATAAGTGGTGGCCCAGGAGGTGGGAGGACGTGCCAAGGCTGCCTAAACTAACCCTAGGTCGTATAAGGCTCATGGGCCCAAGTGGAGGTAATACAACATCTTTGGACTTGTAGTTTGACTCGGATTCTACTTCAACATTATATTGTTTTGTCCATAACTCAACGCTCCAGGCGAATTTGAAGGTGAATCCAATTGGGTTAGAAAGTGCACGAAATCTACTTCCCAACAAAAAAACCACCCAATTCGGAGTCCGTATGATAGAGATCTTTGCATTTTGAGTCAGGTATGTCTGTGCAGTCCGAATATGAGTTCAGAACATGAGAGACTTGGACTCTATCTTCTCTTGGCCCAAAGTTGACGTGAGAGTACTTCTTGAACATCACATAAACTTCTCTTTTTGCCTTATCTTCATATGTGGATTGTCCAAATGTCCCATACATCTGCAATTACACATGGCACAAAAGTGTGTGAAGTATTTTTGTCCTGCATAACATTAATAAAGTATTGCGTACTTCGCATTAGAAATCACCTCCCAAATATGCGTGTATGCAATATTTTTGGTCGTATCCAAGGTAGTCTTGTCCTCATCATCCTCCCTTTCTTGAAAACAAAGCCATCCTCGGCGTTGCTTAATCTGAAATGTGGCTAACAAAAGAGACAAGGTGTACATGTTGTATATGTATATGTCATCTATTTTTACTTCTCTTGATTTTGCACATATGAGACATGTATACTTGAGTAACTTTCATAGTTCATAAAATATAAAGCCAAAATATTATCACAAGAAGTAGAAGGTATGAAAATATTGCAACTCAGTTTGCACATATAAGTGAAGCTCTTATTCATATCAAAAGATTGACAATGTTCATCATTAAACCATCCCAACATTGGTGAATAAACCTTACTTGCATCAAATTTACATGCTACAACATGCTTAAATAAGCAAACATGCAACAGATCATTTAACACAGAATCATCACCAAGATTAGAGGTCAGATCAAAATTGTTAAACATTGACACAATTATATTCAAATGTATTTGATCCAAACCTGGTTTATTCCCTGATTCACATGGTTCTTTTGCATCAACAGTTAATTCAATGGGTGCACTCGATATTGTTGATATTGCATCTGTTTGATTACATGGAAAAGTCAAATCATCAACAGAGTCCTATAAAATAGGTGGTGTGATCAAAGTAGTGGGTAAGTCATCACATAGTGCATTGAAATTGACAAGGCATTCATTATAGTCATGTGGAGGTGGAAGATCAATACCTTTGTCATTGATACGTCTCCATCGTATCTACTTTTGCTAACACTTTTCCTCTTGTTTTGGACTCTAACTTGCATGATTCAATGAAACTAACCCGGACTGACGCTGTTTTTAGCAGAACAACCATGGTGTTGTTTTTGTCTAGAAATAAAACTTCTCGGATTGGAACAAAACTTTGCAAGGATTTTTTTATTCAATAAAATAAAATTACCGGAGCCAAGAACCACCGAAGGGGGCACCTGGGCGGGCACAACCCACTAGGGCGCGCCCCCCTCCTGGGGCGCCCAAGTGGGTTGTCCCCACCTGGTGGCCCCGCAAACTCCAACCCTAACACTATAAAATCACATTTTCAGAGAAAAAATCAGGGAGGAAGAATTATCTCGTTTCGCGATATGGAGCAGCCGCCACCTCCTGTTCTTCATCGGGAGGCCGTATCTGGAGTCTGTTTGGGGGCTCCGGAGAGGGGAATCTTCGGTCTTCGTCATCACCAACCCTCCTCCAACGCCAATTCCATGATGCTCTCCATCGGAAGTGAGTAATTCCTTCATAGGCTCGCTGGTCGGTGAGGAGTTGGATGAGATTCATCATGTAATCGAGTTAGTTTTGTTAGGGCTTGATCCCTAGTATCCACTATGTTCTGAGATTGATGTTGTTATTACTTTGCTATGCTTAATGCTTGACACTTTGGGTCTGGGTTCCATGATTTCAGATCTGAACCGTTTATGTTATCACAATTATATCTATGTTCTAGATTCGATCTTGCAAGTCATAGTCACATATTATGTGCAGTGACAATATGCGGGATACTTTTCGTTGATGACCGTAGTT
This sequence comes from Secale cereale, assembly GCA_902687465.1. Lineage (NCBI taxonomy): Eukaryota > Viridiplantae > Streptophyta > Magnoliopsida > Poales > Poaceae > Secale > Secale cereale. The sequence goes on from LR738712.1 coordinate 130,299,243, forward strand.
TGAGGAGTTCATGTATTCACTATGTGCTAATGCTTTGTTCCGGTAATCTATTAAAAGGAGGCCTTCATATCCCTTAGTTTCCTTACGGACCCCGCTGCCACGGGAGGGTAGGACAAAAGATGGCATACAAGTTCTCTCTATAAGCACGTATGACTATTTACGGAATGCATGCCTACATTATATTTATGAACTGGATGAAGGAAATATGCCCTAGAGGCAATAATAAAGTTGTTATTTATATTTCCTTATATCATGATAAATGTTTATTATTCATGCTAGAATTGTATTAACCGGAAACTTAGTACATGTGTGAATACATAGACAAAACAATATGTCCCTAGTATGCCTCTACTAGACTAGCTCATTGATCAAAGATGGTTATGTTTCCTAGCCATAGACATGAGTTGTCATTTGATCAACAGGATCACATCATTAGGAGAATGATGTGATGGACAAGACCCATCCGTTAGCATAGCACTATGATCGTTTAGTTTTACTGCTATTGCTTACTTCATGACTTATACATGTTCCTATGACTATGAGATTATGCAACTCCCGAATACCGTAGGAACACCTTGTGTGCTATCAAACGTCACAACGTAACTGGGTGATCATAAAGATGCTCTACAGGTGTCTCCAAAAGTATTCGTGGTGTTGGCATAGATCAAGATTAGGATTTGTCACTCCGAGTGTCGGAGAGGTATCTCTGGGCCCTCTCGGTAACACACATCATAATAAGCCTTGCAAGCAAAAGACTAATGAGATAGTCACGAGATGATGTGTTACGGAACGAGTAAAAGAGACTTGCCGGTAACGAGATTGAACTAGGTATAGAGATACCGACGATCGAATCTCGGGCAAGTAACATACCGATGACAAAAGGAACAACGTATGTTGTTATGCGGTTTGACCGATAAAGATCTTCGTAGAATATGTAGGAACCAATATGAGCATCCAGGTTCCGCTATTGGTTATTGACCGGAGATGAGTCTCGGTCATGTCTACATAGTTCTCGAACCCGTAGGGTCCGCACGCTTAACGTTTGATGACGATCGGTATTATGAGTTTATGAGTTTTGATGTACCGAAGGATTTCGGAGTCCCGGATGAGACCGGGGACATGACGAGGAGTCTCGAAATGGTCGAGACGTAAAGATCGATATATTGGACGACTATATTCGGACATCGGAAAGGTTCCGAGTGATTCAGGTATTTTTCGGAGTATATGGGCCTTATTGGGCCATACGGGAATAGAGGAGAAAGGCCAAAAGGAAGGAGGCGCGTGCCTCCCCTCTGGTTCGAATTGGACAAAGGGACAAGGGGTGCAGCCCCCTTTTCCTTCTCCCTCTCCACCTCTTTCCTTCTCTCCTACTCCGGAAAGGAAAGGGGAATCCTACTAGGACTTGGGAGTCCTAGTAGGACTCCCCACACTTGGCGCGCCTCCTCTAGGGCCGGCCTCTCCCTTGCTCCTTTATATACGGGGGCAGGGGGGCACCCTAAGACACGAAGTTGAATTGTTCTAGCCGTGTACGGTGCCCCCCCTCCACAGAAACACACCTCGGTCATACCGTTGCAGTGCTTAGGCGAAGCCCTGCGTCGGTAGATACATCATATCCGTCACCACGCCGTCGTGCTGACGAAACTCTCCCGTGAAGCTCAACTGGAGCAAGAGCTTGTGGGACGTCATCAAGCTGAACGTGTACTGAACGCGGAGGTGCCGTACGTTCGGTGCTTGATCGGTTGGATCGTGAAGAAGTTCGACTACATCAACCGCGTCACTTGACGCTTCCGCTCCCGGTCTACGAGGGTACGTAGACACACTCTCCCCTCTCGTTGCTATGCATCTAGTAGATAGATCTTGCGTGATCGTAGGAAAATTTTGAAAATACTACGTTCCCCAACAGTGGCATCATGAGCCAGGTCTATGCATAGATGATATGCACGAGTAGAACACAAGTGAGTTGTGGACGATACTAGTCATACTGCTTACCAGCATGTCATACTTTGATTCGGCGGTATTGTTGGATGAAGCGGCCCGGACCGACATTACGCGTACGCTTACGCGAGACTGGTTCTACCGACGTGCTTCGCACACAGGTGGCTGGCGGGTGTCAGTTTCTCCAACTTTAGTTGAATCAAGTGTGGCTATGCCCAGTCCTTGTGAAGGTTAAAACAACACATACTTGACGAAATATCGTTGTGGTTTTGTATGCGTAGGTAAGAACGGTTCTTGCTAAGCCCGTAGCAGCCACGTAAAACTTGCAACAACAAAGTAGAGGACGTCTAACTTGTTTTTGCAGGGCATGTTGTGATGTGATATGGTCAAGACATGATGAGTTATACGGTTTTGTATGAAATGATCATGTTTTGTAAAGTTATCGGCAACTGGCAGGAGCCATATGGTTGTCGCTTTATTGTATGAAATGCAATCGCGATGTAATTGCTTTACTTTATCACTAAGCGGTGGCGATAGTCGTAGAAGCAATAGTTGGCGAGACGACAACGATGCTACGATGGAGATCAAGGTGTCGCGCCGGTGACGAAGGTGATCATGACGGTGCTTTGGAGATGGAGATCAAAAGCACAAGATGATGATGGCCATATCATGTCACATATTTTGATTGCATGTGATGTTTATCTTATTATGCTTCTTATTTTGCTTAGTTCGACGGTAGCATTATAAGATGATCCCTTACTAAATTTCAAGGTATAAGTGTTCTCCCTGAGTATGCACCGTTGCGAAAGTTCGTCGTGCCGAGACACCACGTGATGATCGGGTGTGATAAGCTCTACGTTCAAATAAAACGGGTGTAAGCCAGTTTTGCACACGCAGAATACTCGGGTTAAACTTGACGAGCCTAGCATATGCAGATATGGCCTTGGAACACTGGAGACCGAAAGGTCGAGCGTGAATCATATAGTAGATATGATCAACATAAGATGTTCACCATTGAAACTACTCCATCTCACGTGATGATCGGACATGGTTTAGTTGATTTGGATCACGTGATCATTTAGATGACTAGAGGGATGTCTATCTAAGTGGGAGTTCTTAAGTAATATGATTAAATTGAACTTTAATTTATCATGAACTTAGTCCTCGTAGTATTAGCATATCTATGTTGTAGATCAATAGCTCGCGATGTTGCTCCCCGTTTATTTTTTATATGTTCCTAGAGAAAACTAAGTTGAAAGATGTTAGTAGCAATGATGCGGAATTGTTCCATGATCTGAGGATTATCCTCATTGCTGCACAGAGAATTATGTCCTTAATGCACCGCTAGGTGACATACCTATTGCAGGAGCAGATGTAGACGTTATGAACGTTTTGACAAAAGCTCGGTATGATGACTACTTGATAGTTTAAGTGCACCATGCTTTATGGCTTAGAACCGGGACTTCAAAAACGTTTTGAACGCCACGAAGCATATAAGATGTTCCAAGAGTTGAAATTAGTATTTCATACTCATGCCCGTGTCGAGAGGTATAAGACTTCTGACAGTACTTTGCCTACAAGATGGAGGAGAATAGCTCAACCAGTGAGCATGTGCTCAGATTGTCTGGGTACTACAATTACTTGAATCAAGTGGGAGTTAATCTTCCAGATAAGATAGTAATTGACAAAGTTCTCTAGTCACTATCACCAAGTTAGTAGAACTTCGTGATGAACTATAATATGCAAGGGATGACAAAAGGAATTCCCGAGCTCTTCGCAATGCTGAAGTCGGCGAAGGTAGAAATCATGAAAAAGCATCAAGTGTTGATGGTTAACAAGACCACTTGTTTCAAGTAAAGAGCAAAGGGATAGAAGGGGAACTTCAAGAAGAATGACAAGCAAGTTGTCACTCCCGTGAAGAAACCCAAAGCTAAAACTCAAGCCTGAAACTAAGTGCTTCTACTGCAAAGGAAATGGTCACTGGAAGTGGAACTGCCCTAGATACTTGGCGGATAAGAAGGATGGCAAAGTGAACAAAGGTATATTTTGATATACAAATTATTGATGTGTACTTTACTAGTGTTCATAGCAACCCCTGGGTATTTGATACCGGTTCAGTTGCTAAAATTAGTAACTCGAAACGAGAATTGCAGAATGAACAGAGACTAGTTAAAGGTGAAGTGACGATGTGTGTTGGAAGTGGTTCCAAGATTGATATGATCATCATCGCACACTCCCTATATTTTCGGGATTAGTGTTGAACCTAAATAAGTGTTATTTGGTGTTTGTGTTGAGCATGAATATGATTTGATCATGTTTATTGTAATACAGTTATTCATGTAAGTTAGAGAATAATTGTTGTTCTGTTTACATGAATAAAACCTTCTATGGTCATACACCCAATGAAGATGGTTTGTTGGATCTCGATCGTGTGATACACATATTCATAATATTGAAGCCAAAAGATGCAAGGTTAATAATGATAGTGCAACTTATTTGTGGCACTGCCGTTTAGGTCATATTGGTGTAAAGCGCATGAAGAAACTCCATAGTGATGGACTTTTGGAATCACTTGATTATGAATCACTTGGTGCTTGCGAACCATGCCTCATGGGCAAGATGACTAAAACTCCGTTCTCCGGAACCGTGGAGCGATCAACATAGTTGTTGGAAATCATACATACTGATGTATGCGGACCAATGAGTGTTGAAGCTCGCGGCAGGTATCGTTATTTTCTGACCTTCACTGATGATTTGAGCAGATATGGGTATATCTACTTAATGAAGCACAAGTCTGAAACATTTGAAAAGTTCAAAGAATTTCAGAGTGAAGTGGAGAATCATCGTAACAAGAAAATAAGAGTTTCTACGATATGATCGTAGAGGTAAAATATTTGAGTTAGCGAGTTTGGCCTTCAATAAAAACAATGTGAAATAGTTTCACTACTCACGCCACCCGGAACACCACAGTGTAATGGTGTGTCCGAACGTCATAACCGTACTTTATTAGATATGGTGCGATCGATGATGTCTCTTACCGATCTACCACTATCGCTTTTGGGGTTATGCATTAGAGACAGCTACATTCACGTTAAATAGGGCACCATCTAAATCCGTGGAGATGACACCGTATGAACTGTGGTTTGACGAGAAACCTAAGCTGTCATTTCTTTAAGTTTGGGACTGCGATGCTTATGTGAAAAAGTTTCAACATGATAAGCTCGAACCCAAATCGGAGAAGTAAATCTTCATAGGATACCCAAAAAGAAACTGTTGGGTACACCTTCTATCACAGATCCTAAGGCAGGGTCTTTGTTGCTAAGAGTGGATCCTTTCTAGAGAAAGAGTTTCTCTCGAAAGAAGTGAGTGGGAGGAAAGTAGAACTTGATGAGGTAATTGTACCTTCTCCCGAATTGGAAAGTGGAACATCACAGAAATTAGTTCCAGTGATTCCTACACCAATTAGTGAGGAAGCTAATGATGATGATCATGAAACTTCAGATCAAGTTTCTGCTGAACTTCGTAGATCAACCAGAGTTCGTTCCGCATCAGAGTGGTACGGCAACCCGGTTCTGGAAGTCATGTTACTGGACCATGATGAACCTACAAACTATGAGGAAGCGATGATGAGCCCAAATTCTGCAAAATGGCTAGAGGCCATGAAATCTGAGATGGGATCCATGTATGAGAACAAAGTGTGGACTTTGGTTGACTTGCCCGATGATCGGCAAGCCATCAAAAATAAATGGATCTTCAAGAGGAAGACTGACGCTGACGTAATGTTACTGTTTACAAAGCTCGACTTGTTGCGAAAGTTTTTCGACAAGTTCAAGGAGTTGACTACGATGAGACTTTCTCACCCGTAGCGATGCTTAAGTCTGTCCGAATCATGTTAGTAATTGCCGCATTTTATGAAATCTGGCAAATGGATAACAAAACTGCATTCTTTAATGGATTTATTAAAGAAGACTTGTATATGATGCAACCAGAAGGTTTTGTCAATCCTAAAGGTGCTAACAAAATGTGCAAGCTCCAGCGATCCATCTATGGACTGGTGCAAGCATCTCGGAGTTGGAATATACGCTTTGATAAGTTGATCAAAGCATATAGATTTATACAGACTTGCGGCGAAGCCTGTATTTACAAGAAGTGACTGGGAGCACTACAACCTTTCTGATAAGTATATGTGAATGACATATTGTCGATCGGAAATGATGCAGAATTTTCTGGAAAGCATAAAGGAGTGTTTGAAAGGAGTTTTTCAAAGAAAGACTGTGACGCCCGAGACCGACGTCCCAGAAGATTCCAGAAGATTCCAGATGTTCCGGGGTGCCCGTGGGTTTCTTTTGAGCTTGTGTTATTTATTTTTTTGCATTGCATCATGTCATCATGCCATCATGTCATATTTTATTTTTGCATCTCAACCTAAATAATTCGTGTGGACCTTCGGTCCATTTAAATCGAGGGAAGATGACTTCTCTTTATAACATATAAAAGCCTCCTAATAATTATGGAGCTATATTTAAAATATTCCATTTGTTGGAAATCACCGTAACACACTTGCAATATTTTCTCCATGCATTTCTATCTCAATTCTTGCCTCAAACCTTGCCAATAATTCTTTCCGTTGTTTCGAGGTTCCTCCAAAAATTTAAACATTTTTGGAGACTTCAATATTCAAGTCTTAGTTCAAACTATTTGAATTAAAATTCAAATATGTTTGAATTATTTCTCCGTTCACGTCTTTTTCTATTTTCTCGGACAATACTCTTTTTATGCTGCCCGAGAAAAATACCTCCTTGTGTGCTATCTTTTTCCTCTTCCCTCCTCTTTTCTTTCTTCTCTTTCTTCTCTTTTATTTTCTGCTAAAGAAAATAAAAAGAAGAATAAAGGCAGCCTTCCGGGCCATTCCCTGGCCCATCCTTCCCTCCAGCCATCCAACTCCCTTCTCCTCCCTCTTTTGGCCCAGGCCCCAGCGGCCCATGCTCCACCAGGCCAGCTAGCCCGCATACTCCCCACCGAAACCCTAGCCCTTCGCACTCACCTCCCGCATCTCCCTCTCCCCCTCGTGCGACGCCGCCGCCACCCGTTCCCTCGCACGCTCGATCTGGCCCGAGCCCGTTCCCTTCTCCCTCTGCCTCGACCTCCCCTTCTCCCTCGCTCTGCCCGATCTAGATCGGCAGCCTCCCTCTCTCCCTCGAGCCTGCTGGCTCCCTCCTCCCTAGCGACGCGAAGCCAGGCGCCCCTCCGCCCTGAGGCCGCGACCCTCCGGCGCGGTTCCTCCTCCCTGCGCCAGGAGCGCTGCCCCGAGCGCCATGGCCGTCCATGCTTCCCTTCCCGCGAGCTGGCCAGAGGCCTCCTGCCGAGCGCCTCGGCTGCCTCCTCGTCCCGACCGTCCGCCCCAGATCGGCGCCTTCCCGCCGCGGATCCAGCCAGAGCGCCCGGCGGCCCCCTCCCGGCCTCGTTCTGCCCGCGGCCAGGCCGCCTCCCGGAGCCCGGCGCCGCCCCGTCGTCCTCGCGCCTCTCCTCCAGCGAGCTCCAGCGCCGCCTCGCCTCGCCATCCGGCCAGGAGCCCAGGCCGGCGCCCCCCTTCCTTCCAGAGCGCCCGCAGCCGCGGCCGGAGCTGCTCACTCCGTTCCTCCCTTCGCCACGACGCCGTCCAGAAGCCGCGCCGCTGCACCTCTCCTCGCCCGAAGCTCCGATGGCGCCCCTCCACTTCGTCCCGTCTTCCGGTTCCCGCTGCTGCTGCTGTGAACGTGGCCGTGCCCGCCTTGTTTTGTTTTGTTGTTTGTGCACTGTTGTTGTTTTTGTCAAGTGCACCGCAGGCAGACCCGATCTCCGAATACGCCAAGTTCCTCTACGGTTTTGTGTACATCTACGGGAGTGAGCATGTCTACGAACAAGATCCGTGAACATCTACAAAACGCTCCGTGTACGACACGTGTACCACGACGACCAAGTACCTCTACGACCCGAACGACTACCGTCGCGTGTACCACTACCGTCGCCCGGAAGCACCATGTACCACAACCGTCGCCGAAACCTCAAGTACCTCTACGAACGAACGGAACGAGTACATCTACCGTCGCCCGAGAACAACTACTTCCTCTACGAGTTGCGAGAACGACTACTTCCCTCTACGGAACGACTCCTTCCTCTACGAACTCGAACCGCCCCGAAACGCACGCTTCAAAGGTATAACCCCGTGCCCGTGACCCGTGGATGCTTGCTTGTGTTGTATGAAATGCCTCCCTTGTGTGCTTCGTGCCCGTTCCACCTTTGTCATGTCCTCGGTTGCCTCGCCACCCACTCGTGGGAACCCGGCAACGGGATCACCCCATCATCTTGTTCAACTCGTTCACTCCACCTTTTGTTTTGCACCGGTCCCTCACCGAGTTACCGGTACCGATATGATGCCATTGCCTCATTTCGGATCGTTGCCGTGGCACCCCTTTCTTCCACCACGGTGACAAATGCTTCTTATCTCTTAATGTCAACCCTTTTAAGAAAACTTGCATAAACTTGTTCATGTCATCCGCATCATGTTAACAACATAATAATGTTGAATTGTTGTTTGCTTATAATTATTAAACATGCTCATGGGGATTTTTCCCGGAATTGTTGTTGTTATTTTCCGGCCTCATTTAAAATGCCTAAATAGTGTAGTTTCTTTATGCCTCACCTCTTGCCATGCTAAAAAACATTTAACCTTGTCTTGTAAATAACGAGAGTCAACTAAATAATTATTATGTGGTGTTTCGTCAATATGCAACTCGTTGCATATTGATCTCCACTTAACTTGTAGTGTTGTTTGTGCACTTTGCCATGCCATGCATATTTAAACCGGACATGCATCATGCTTGCTTGTGCATCGTATGCCATGTTTATGTGTGTGTGTTTACCGTGTTGTTTTGCTTCTTTCCGGTTGCTTCTCTTGTTAGCTTCGGTTTCGTTCCGGAGTTGTGAGGTTTCTCTCGACTGTTGCTCCGTCTTCTTCTTGGATCGTTCTTCTCCCTTGTGGAATCCCAGGCAAGATGACCGAACCCGGATACCATTACTATTTTTGCCTATTGCTAGTAGTCTCGATCTTTAGTTTTGCCTCGATGCCCATGTCTTTCCTGTCAGCCTCCTACTTGTAACCTTTTGCCATGTTTAACCAACCTACCTACGCAAACCGTTGTTTGGCTAAGTACGCTTCGCTCAGCCCTTCTTATAGCATTGTTAGTTGCAGGTGAAGATTGAAGATGTTTGCTTCATGTTGAAGTTTGGTTGGGTTATATCACACTATATTAATGCTTAAAAATGAAATCATCTATATACTGGCAGGGTGGAAGGCTAAGCCTTTTGCTTGGTGTTTTGTTCCACTCATGCCGTTAGGATCTGTATAAGCCGGTATTATGTTCCTTGATTATGCGTTCCTAACACGGTTGGGGTGTATGGGACCCCCTTGATAAACCGCTAAGTGCTAAGTCTTTTCCAGCAAGTCCCAACATTGGTACTATTTGCTTAATAACAAACTAATAAAACTTGAATGGGACTAGCTACCCCTTTCATCTTAATTCCACCCCCTGGGCCAGTGCTCGATTTGAGTGTTGGTCCAAACTAGAGTCGTGTGCGGGGCCCCCCTTGGCAACTTGGGTTTCGGCCACTGTACGCTGTGCTCATCCGGTCGTGGCCTGAGACGAGATACGCGCGGCTACTATCAGGGTGTCGGCACGCCGGGAGGATTTGCTGGATTAGCCTTACCTTAGTTCGGTTTAACTCGAGCACGGGATTCCGAGAATACTCGGGTCTTCCCAACTATGGAGTTGCGACTCCGCGGATCGTGGGCTTGTGATGGGCCAAGTTGGAACACCCCTGCAGGGTTTGAACTTTCGAAAGCCGTGCCCGCGGTTATGTGGCAGATGGGAGCTTGTTAATTCCGGTTGTAGATAACTTGACACAATGTTTCTAATACACTACCAGCGTGTGTACCGTGACTGTCAATTTCCGAATAGGGATTCGGGAGTTGAACACGGTGGGGTTATGTTTGACCGGCTTTAGTTAGGATCACTTCGTGATCATCTTTCGACCGATGCTCTCTCTTCTCGCTCTCTTTTGCGTAAGTTAGTGCTAGTTGCTGCTGCAGACTCTTGTTTGTTCCTTCACCTCATATTTCTTTCTTCAGCCTTGTCCTCACCCAAGGCTTAAATAGTCTTGTTACCCGGGAACGGGATTGCTGAGTCCTCTGTGGCTCACAGTTACTTCACCACACCAGATGCAGGTTCAGCCGAGTTTGATGCAGGAGCTGGTTCAAGTACTTCATCGGGAGCTCGATGAAGCTTGTGGCCGTTGCTTGTGACGTTTCGATGTTCAGTAGTGGTTTCTACTAGGATTCGATCCTGACCTGTGGCTTTTGTTGTTTTGGTATCTTTCTTTGGTTCTTCACCCGTAGTCGGGTTGTGATGTTCTGAATGATGTATTGCTTATGTATTGTATTGTGTGAAGTGGCGAGTGTAAGCCAACTATCTCCTTTTGCAATTTAATCCCTCTTTTACATGAGTCGTGCAAAGATACCAAACTTGAGATCATTCTAGGATGGATTTATGCCTTTAAGTCGTGCCTCGACACGTAGGAGGTATAACTCCATCCTGGGCATTACAAGTTGGTATCAGAGCCTTCTCCGACCTAGAAGCCCCCACTGATTGATCGAATCGTTGACGGTTGAGTCTAGGCACACACTGAAAACTTTTTGAGTCCTATATATTATATCGGAGAGTAGGATTTCTTTGCTTCTCATCCCCTTTCTCTCTGGTGAGGACTCCTGACGTCTACTTTTTTCTCTTCTACTTTCAAAAATTGCACCAAATTTTTTTTTAGGATCCCGCGAGTATTCTGGGATTGTTTCGATGTTCTTGTGACAAGGATATTGTTCCCGATGCCTCCTGTTACCGAGGAGTTGAGCTTCGGGGTATCTTTGTAACAAGCATATCGCGACAGTACTAAATACTTAAGACGGCCGACATCGAAAATCTCTCCTATACGGCCAGTGGCAAGATAACCCCGACATCACCCAGTACTGGGGAGGTAGTTCGAGAGTATTGCCATAGCTTGTCATAGTGGATGCGTTTTCGAAGGTCCGAGGTACACAGTTTCCGAGAAAGACTGGTTATGTGTTGAAGGATGGATACACCTGGATGTAGGTTTAGAGTTGATTGCGCGGTGCTTCCCGTGTATCCCCAACACCTGATTGCATAACTGGGAACTTTCGGAAATCTATAGGTGGGTTCATCTAGTAGTTCTAGGCATTCTTCCAACGGATGCATGATTGAAGTTCGGGGTTCTACATTGAGTGAAGTGGTTTTATGGACTTGTTCTGATCGGGAGTTGCATCTTAAAGGATCCTTGGCTATGCTGATCCGGGGATTGCAAAACCCTTTTGTAACATGTTCCATGAGCTTTCAGCACAAAGATGTCGAACGAAACTTCTATCTTGTATTTGTTCTATCTGATCCTTGTTTCTTTTTATTTATCTTTTGTTCTCCAAGTGGCTTCTCGACAAGTGATGTACCTGCAGAATTCTTTCGTTCAATTCTCTGTTCGGATGATATTGTGAAGATTAGGCTGCTACATATCTACCCTTTGTTTTCGTTTTGATTCTGGTATTCGAGTTGCTTCGATGTCAAATGTTGATTCCATACCTTTCCTATTCGGTGTTCTCATATTTCTATGGGAGTGCTAATTCCTCTTGATCATCAAGATGGTCATGTTAAATTCTTTTTCAACCGGTGTCCATTTTGCTCATCCCAAGTTATCTTTGTTTTTCCCCACCCTCCCTCCCTTTTCTTTATGGAGCCAGTAATCTCAAATGAAGTATCCTTTTTATTCATGTGATATTTCTCCATTCTTTTTCCTTCAATGTTCTTATCCGGTGATTCTCAGGAAGATGCTCAAGAGCTTCAAGTTCATCATTCTTTTGTTCTCAGATTCTTCCGGTGGATGTAATTCAAGATTTCGGTGTTGATCTTATCCTTTTCCTCTTTTCACAATGCTTTCTTATTCCGGCGCACCAATTAATCATTCTCCTCTTGTTATTCTTATCCGGAGTGCTGAAGATTCATAATTCCATTCTTAACCCGTTCAAGCTATTCTTGAGGATTGTTATCTTATTCAAGCCATTTAATTCAACCGGTGATATATCTTTTAAGCAATCTTTTCCAACGGTGATTTCTTTGAGTGGGCCCTAACCCACAGGTCTTTTCCAGGATCTTACCTGACTCTTCTTTCTCCGGAGAATTCTTTCAAAGTGTGACGTAAGAATGATTTCCATCAGTCACATGTCTTCTCCAAGTTTACTTTCAAATTCTTTTGTCGTTGGTTCAACCTTTTAATTCTTCATTCCGGAGTGCTCAACAATTCTTCATGGCATTTCTCGTCTTCATTCTCAACATTTGAAGACCGGAGACGTGTTTCTCTTAAATCTTGGCCCGTTCTCTTGAAGATTTGTGGTTCTAGCTTCTTGCCATCCTCATTATTGTTTCGTTTGTGAGGAATCCTTTTATACCCTTCCGAAGCATTTCATGAATTCTTTTCTTTGTGTTCCTCCGAAGGCCATCATTTCAAAATATTTCTTCGTTCTCAGTTTTCAACTTCGTCCTCCTAAATATTCTTCATTTATGTCTCTTCGTTCGTCTCCATATTCTTACGGTGGTTCTCTCAAGTTTACTCTTCCGTTGTTATCGTGTTAATTCATTTGTTCTTTTCATAATCCTACCGGTGCTTTGTTGAAGATTTACCCAAGCTTGTGCTAGATCTCTCTTTAATTCCTTGCAACGAGAATAAGTAGTATGCCAAATCCTTTGGTTGTCATCAATTTAAATTGGTGAAGGAGATGCATGACATAATTCTTGTTCTTGTTCCTTCAGGTGATTTAATTCTTTTGTCTGGAGCTTGTTCATCATATCATATTCTCGGTTCTAAGTTGTTCATCTTGTTTTTCCGGAGCTCCAAGCTATTTCAATGATATCATTTCAACCTCAATCTAATTCATCGCAGGCCTTGAATCTTATTCTTTTCATCTTTCACTTCTAATGCTTTCATTACCGGAGTTCTCTTGGTGGTTCATCATCATGTTTTAATTCATCCTTGAAGTTTTCTTCAAGATTCTTGTTGGAGCTCAAGCATTCTTCATCATGCTTCCAATTGCAATCCTTTCTACCTTATCTTTTCTGATGGTGTTATGTCATTCTTGTCAATTCCTTCATGTTTTATGATTCACGAGTTGTCAAGTATGAGATAATTAAAACCATCATTTCCTTCTCTTTAGGAGATCCTTTCAACCCCTCTTTTATCTCTGGAGTAATCTTGGGTTCTATTTCACCTAAAAGCTTTCCTTGAGAATTGTTGCTATTGTGGTGCTTATAAATGTCCCAAGTTCTTCATTTTTCATTCCGGTGAATAAGTTTATCGTCTCCTTGTTGATCTCAATCCAATCAATTGTTTTCCATTAGTGGCCGGTTGTCACCTCTTAATTTTGAGATGTTCTCCATAAGCCCACATCGAGCTTATTCTTTTCGTTGTTGATTTTTCCAACAACTCCGTTCAACCCTTCTTCGTAAGGATGCTCTTTCAATTCATTTGCCGGAGAAGTTGTTTTTTTCTTCTCCATTCTTTTCTTTCTTGGATATATATGCTATTCTTTCATTCCGGAGGCTTTCTGATGTTGCTCTCTCCAAACCATCATCTCGTTTTTATCGAGATCATGTTTTTTTCCCTTGCTTATCATTTAACTGGAATGTTGTCACCTACATTCTAGTTCCCTCGTCTTATTTAGTTTTGCATATCTTTTAACCGGAGTGCTGTCTGAATCCTTCTTACCTCTTGTGCCATTCTTTTAATTGTTCCGGAGGTTGTGTGTTGTTGTTTTCATCAAGTATCACTCCATCTTCTCTAGTTCTTGTTAATTCCTTCCATTTTCAGACGGAGTGCTGTCCAAATTCTGTCATTCTTATTCCTTGGCTATACCATTGCAGTTGCATATTCTTTTGGTCCGTGAGCTCTTGTTTCCTGTCTTTCAACCTACAAGGTTCTCATTATGTTCCTTGTTCCTCCTTTTACCGGAGTGCTCTTAACTTCGTTCATCTCTGTTCTATTCTTTCTTCCAAGATTGTTCAATCTCTCAAGGTTCTTTGGTTTCACTCGTCTGTCAAAGAAGCAACTTTGTTTTACCTCTTCCTCTTCCGTTTTTACCCGGTGATATCTCTAGGATCTCGGGTCGAGATCCTCTGTTAGTGTGGGAGAGTTGTGACGCCCGAGACCGACGTCCCAGAAGATTCCAGAAGATTCCAGATGTTCCGGGGTGCCCGTGGGTTTCTTTTGAGCTTGTGTTATTTATTTTTTTGCATTGCATCATGTCATCATGCCATCATGTCATATTTTATTTTTGCATCTCAACCTAAATAATTCGTGTGGACCTTCGGTCCATTTAAATCGAGGGAAGATGACTTCTCTTTATAACATATAAAAGCCTCCTAATAATTATGGAGCTATATTTAAAATATTCCATTTGTTGGAAATCACCGTAACACACTTGCAATATTTTCTCCATGCATTTCTATCTCAATTCTTGCCTCAAACCTTGCCAATAATTCTTTCCGTTGTTTCGAGGTTCCTCCAAAAATTTAAACATTTTTGGAGACTTCAATATTCAAGTCTTAGTTCAAACTATTTGAATTAAAATTCAAATATGTTTGAATTATTTCTCCGTTCACGTCTTTTTCTATTTTCTCGGACAATACTCTTTTTATGCTGCCCGAGAAAAATACCTCCTTGTGTGCTATCTTTTTCCTCTTCCCTCCTCTTTTCTTTCTTCTCTTTCTTCTCTTTTATTTTCTGCTAAAGAAAATAAAAAGAAGAATAAAGGCAGCCTTCCGGGCCATTCCCTGGCCCATCCTTCCCTCCAGCCATCCAACTCCCTTCTCCTCCCTCTTTTGGCCCAGGCCCCAGCGGCCCATGCTCCACCAGGCCAGCTAGCCCGCATACTCCCCACCGAAACCCTAGCCCTTCGCACTCACCTCCCGCATCTCCCTCTCCCCCTCGTGCGACGCCGCCGCCACCCGTTCCCTCGCACGCTCGATCTGGCCCGAGCCCGTTCCCTTCTCCCTCTGCCTCGACCTCCCCTTCTCCCTCGCTCTGCCCGATCTAGATCGGCAGCCTCCCTCTCTCCCTCGAGCCTGCTGGCTCCCTCCTCCCTAGCGACGCGAAGCCAGGCGCCCCTCCGCCCTGAGGCCGCGACCCTCCGGCGCGGTTCCTCCTCCCTGCGCCAGGAGCGCTGCCCCGAGCGCCATGGCCGTCCATGCTTCCCTTCCCGCGAGCTGGCCAGAGGCCTCCTGCCGAGCGCCTCGGCTGCCTCCTCGTCCCGACCGTCCGCCCCAGATCGGCGCCTTCCCGCCGCGGATCCAGCCAGAGCGCCCGGCGGCCCCCTCCCGGCCTCGTTCTGCCCGCGGCCAGGCCGCCTCCCGGAGCCCGGCGCCGCCCCGTCGTCCTCGCGCCTCTCCTCCAGCGAGCTCCAGCGCCGCCTCGCCTCGCCATCCGGCCAGGAGCCCAGGCCGGCGCCCCCCTTCCTTCCAGAGCGCCCGCAGCCGCGGCCGGAGCTGCTCACTCCGTTCCTCCCTTCGCCACGACGCCGTCCAGAAGCCGCGCCGCTGCACCTCTCCTCGCCCGAAGCTCCGATGGCGCCCCTCCACTTCGTCCCGTCTTCCGGTTCCCGCTGCTGCTGCTGTGAACGTGGCCTTGGCCGCCTTGTTTTGTTTTGTTGTTTGTGCACTGTTGTTGTTTTTGTCAAGTGCACCGCAGGCAGACCCGATCTCCGAATACGCCAAGTTCCTCTACGGTTTTGTGTACATCTACGGGAGTGAGCATGTCTACGAACAAGA
The DNA here is from genome assembly GCA_902687465.1 of Secale cereale. Classification (NCBI taxonomy): domain Eukaryota; kingdom Viridiplantae; phylum Streptophyta; class Magnoliopsida; order Poales; family Poaceae; genus Secale; species Secale cereale. The sequence continues at coordinate 130,315,091 of LR738712.1, forward strand.
TCCGTGAACATCTACAAAACGCTCCGTGTACGACACGTGTACCACGACGACCAAGTACCTCTACGACCCGAACGACTACCGTCGCGTGTACCACTACCGTCGCCCGGAAGCACCATGTACCACAACCGTCGCCGAAACCTCAAGTACCTCTACGAACGAACGGAACGAGTACATCTACCGTCGCCCGAGAACAACTACTTCCTCTACGAGTTGCGAGAACGACTACTTCCCTCTACGGAACGACTCCTTCCTCTACGAACTCGAACCGCCCCGAAACGCACGCTTCAAAGGTATAACCCCGTGCCCGTGACCCGTGGATGCTTGCTTGTGTTGTATGAAATGCCTCCCTTGTGTGCTTCGTGCCCGTTCCACCTTTGTCATGTCCTCGGTTGCCTCGCCACCCACTCGTGGGAACCCGGCAACGGGATCACCCCATCATCTTGTTCAACTCGTTCACTCCACCTTTTGTTTTGCACCGGTCCCTCACCGAGTTACCGGTACCGATATGATGCCATTGCCTCATTTCGGATCGTTGCCGTGGCACCCCTTTCTTCCACCACGGTGACAAATGCTTCTTATCTCTTAATGTCAACCCTTTTAAGAAAACTTGCATAAACTTGTTCATGTCATCCGCATCATGTTAACAACATAATAATGTTGAATTGTTGTTTGCTTATAATTATTAAACATGCTCATGGGGATTTTTCCCGGAATTGTTGTTGTTATTTTCCGGCCTCATTTAAAATGCCTAAATAGTGTAGTTTCTTTATGCCTCACCTCTTGCCATGCTAAAAAACATTTAACCTTGTCTTGTAAATAACGAGAGTCAACTAAATAATTATTATGTGGTGTTTCGTCAATATGCAACTCGTTGCATATTGATCTCCACTTAACTTGTAGTGTTGTTTGTGCACTTTGCCATGCCATGCATATTTAAACCGGACATGCATCATGCTTGCTTGTGCATCGTATGCCATGTTTATG
>LR738712.1:130318802-130473708 GCA_902687465.1 Secale cereale
TTCTCAGCTTTTGCGTACACGAAATAAGCCATGCCGGGTGGATCGGGGCTGCCCACGGTGAAAACCCTAGCAGCCAATCCCTCTCGCCCTCGAGCCACCAATCACTTCCCTCCACCAAGCCCGCTTCCTCTTCTCCGTCTCCACCTCGCCGCCGCCGCCGCCTCCGCCTGCCGCCGCCTCCTCCCTTCGGTTCTCTCCTCAAAGCGCCTGCCGCCGCTCCTCCCTCCCGCGCTGCTGAACTGGGTGGAAGTTGCGGCCATGGGGAGTAGTGGCGACATGAGGAAGACGACGATGGGGGTAAAGGAGTAGCGAGGCCGGAGCTCCTCAAATCTGTCTCCCCGTCTCCTTCCCCAATTCTTAATTTAGTTTTTGGTAGTCTGATGTCAATTTGTTGATTTATGGTTTTTCTAAGTTGGTGGAGGAGAAGGTGCCGTGGTCACCGTCCCAATCCGGGCTGCCCATTTGTGTCTCGCCATCTCCTTCCCCAATTTTTTATTTAATTCTTTGATAGTCTGATACTCTGATTTTAATTTGTGGATTTATGGTCTTTGTGAAGGAGAAGGTGAATTCTTAATCTCAGCCATGTTCATTACTGCATTTTAATTTTAATGTTATGATTTCTTCTATACCTGTTTACATCAAATTCTTTGAACCGTTTCTTGCACTGGAATATTTCAATGGAGAATTTACTTGCAAGGTTTGTCTTGTCGTGTGTAGGCACCAGGCAGCACAAATGTACACAGATTTGACCAGGTTATTTCATACAAAATAGGTACTCGTGTTTGTCCAAGCATCAAGGTAATGGATAAGAATTTGTGTGCTTTCTTGCTACTGTATTGAAATGCATCTTATTACTATAGCTATAAATTTGAGATATGCTCCAATTTGTCACTTCTGATCGATTTTGAATATGCTCCAGTTTTCTCACCTTTGAGCTTCAATCAGATAAAGGATGCTTCTTTTCCTAATCAGAAAAGATATCTTATATGCAGGTTGGGGACATAGGCATGAAGCTGCTGAGTTATCAGCATAGTTTTGATAAGAAAACATACACCCTCGCCATGCTATACCAAAGAGTTTCAATATATAAGTGAGGGTTAGACAGCGTGTGAGAACTTTTACTTTGTGCTGACATGTAGAAACAATGCTTGGAGTTAGAGCTATATAAACCAGGCTATGCTACCCGCATAGCCAAGGCCCTTGCGAGCGCTAGCGATTTTGGGTCGGTCGATTTGCCTCGCTGGTGGTTTTTTACCGTGCTGTCAATAATCCCGCGGTTTGTTTTTTCCCACGCACCTCTTTCTTGCTTGTTAGGCTGACGGGTGGGCTTCCATCTGTTGCTGGCCCAGCTTGATGGTCTGCGGGCTGTGTGCATTCTCAGCTTTTGCGTACACGAAATAAGCCATGCCGGGTGGATCGGGGCTGCCCACGGTGAAAACCCTAGCAGCCAATCCCTCTCGCCCTCGAGCCACCAATCACTTCCCTCCACCAAGCCCGCTTCCTCTTCTCCGTCTCCACCTCGCCGCCGCCGCCGCCTCCGCCTGCCGCCGCCTCCTCCCTTCGGTTCTCTCCTCAAAGCGCCTGCCGCCGCTCCTCCCTCCCGCGCTGCTGAACTGGGTGGAAGTTGCGGCCATGGGGAGTAGTGGCGACATGAGGAAGACGACGATGGGGGTAAAGGAGTAGCGAGGCCGGAGCTCCTCAAATCTGTCTCCCCGTCTCCTTCCCCAATTCTTAATTTAGTTTTTGGTAGTCTGATGTCAATTTGTTGATTTATGGTTTTTCTAAGTTGGTGGAGGAGAAGGTGTCGTGGTCACCGTCCCAATCCGGGCTGCCCATTTGTGTCTCGCCATCTCCTTCCCCAATTTTTTATTTAATTCTTTGATAGTCTGATACTCTGATTTTAATTTGTGGATTTATGGTCTTTGTGAAGGAGAAGGTGAATTCTTAATCTCAGCCATGTTCATTACTGCATTTTAATTTTAATGTTATGATTTCTTCTATACCTGTTTACATCAAATTCTTTGAACCGTTTCTTGCACTGGAATATTTCAATGGAGAATTTACTTGCAAGGTTTGTCTTGTCGTGTGTAGGCACCAGGCAGCACAAATGTACACAGATGTGACCAGGTTATTTCATACAAAATAGGTACTCGTGTTTGTCCAAGCATCAAGGTAATGGATAAGAATTTGTGTGCTTTCTTGCTACTGTATTGAAATGCATCTTATTACTATAGCTATAAATTTGAGATATGCTCCAATTTGTCACTTCTGATCGATTTTGAATATGCTCCAGTTTTCTCACCTTTGAGCTTCAATCAGATAAAGGATGCTTCTTTTCCTAATCAGAAAAGATATCTTATATGCAGGTTGGGGACATAGGCATGAAGCTGCTGAGTTATCAGCATAGTTTTGATAAGAAAACATACACCCTCGCCATGCTATACCAAAGAGTTTCAATATATAAGTGAGGGTTAGACAGCGTGTGAGAACTTTTACTTTGTGCTGACATGTAGAAACAATGCTTGGAGTTAGAGCTGGTATATGTCCTTTTTAAGCCCCAGTTCCCTCAGATTGTTGTTCTTCTCTACATTAGTTAAGGTTCAGTTTTGCGCTCGAAACAATTTTGCTCTTTGCCGTTCCAACTCTTTAGGAGGGACCTGAAATGCCTAATGTCTTTGATAGAGACCGTCCCCGGTCCTTGGTTTCTTAGGTACAGTAGCTTCGCTATTTGTTGTTGTCATCTAGCTTAAAAGGATTTACCTTCTGGCTTTATGCACGTAATTTCTACCTTTCCAGTGTCTAGCTGTGACCATCAAGGAAAAGATATGCCGTGAAAATCTAGGTATGAGATGCCTTTTTTGCATCTGGTGCCCTTGCATATGCATATTAGTGTGTTTTGGCAGATTTTATGACAATAACATATGTAAGTCCTGAAGCATAGATAAATTTACATTTGCTTTTCTTTGGCTCATTTTTGTTATGTGTTTTGTTCAGGGAATTTCTTATGTACATATCAGGAGCTGAGTTTAGGTTCAGGGGACATGTATGTTGCCTATTCTTAGAGCACACAAAAATCTTTCTTTTAATATCTTCAAGTGAAACAACATGCTCCCATTTTTTTATCATCGGTGGATCTGACTAATACATATATGTTTGTGAGACATATTATTCATGTGTCAATTTTGTAATTCGAGTAAGCTGAAATTGATGGTTTCAGATGGTCTGTGTATTAACTTTCATCAGAACCTGCATCTAAAAGAGGATTGCCATTTGTGCAGGAATTTGCAGCAGGTCTGATCACTTCCTCGTGTTCTCTATTTGTCCTCATGCCCTAGACCTTCCGTCTGCTTGCCGGTTGTCGCCGTACATTTTGTTCAGATTGGTGTCAAGACGCATCTCCTCGGCCTAGATGGCGCGCAAGGGGCCTAAGCCCTAGGTGAGCTCCTCCCCACCCTGCCAGTGTTATATTTTGTATGATGTATTCATTGTTAATCTTTGCAATCTAAAGCCTTGCTCTGCTATTTTTATTGTCTCAACATTTTCAGTTTTATCAGTCCGAGATTACTTGAATGATTCATGGGAATTCGAATGTGGGGATGAGAATTTTTGTAAAGAAAAATCCAATACAACAAGTTATAATCTCACTTGATGGTCGAGGGCATGTTGGAATAAAGTATTAGACTGACAATTTGTCCATTTAAGTTGACCCAGTCTTCACTTGCCTAGGCCGTCTCTCGGCGCGGCGCAGGCGGGAGCTGGCTGCTCAAGTGTCCATTGACGGCGGCGAGCCGGAGCCGGCGAGGTAGGTCTTACCGATGGACTGTCGGTCGTCGACGCGTTGCCTCGGGCTCCCACAGACACAGCCGCAGCCGCAGCAGAGGATGGCCACCTAGGTATGCCCTCCTCTCCATCCTCCCCTTTGTTGTCATATATTCTTAAAGATTGGAACTTGAGGACCATGCCGCTCCCCTCATGGTTTGGTTGCCAAGTACTTCCTCCGTTCCTAAATATACGTCTTTGAAGAGATTTCACTATGAACCACATAGGGAGCAAAAGGAGTGAATCTACACTCTAAAATGCATCTATATACATCCGTATGTGGTTTATAGTGGAATTTCTACAAAGACTTATATTTAGGAACGGAGGGAGTACGTACGTACACATATACTTGGTCGGCCATGGGTACTTGCTGTGTTGCCTTCTGCAAGCATTTGTTTTTCCACTTTTGCTTTGAAGGCAACGATTTAGGACTCATCCTCTGTTTGTGCTTCATTTACTCGTTGGGCTTTGCAGTTACGTGAGTTGTTGTAATATTTGTAGATGGGCAATGAAAATTCCTTCTTTCGAACGATGCTATCTGTAGTTTTCGTGTTCTTCCTCTTGTTTTGTTTTCGTTTGTAGGATTGTTGATGCTAATTTGTTGCTTCTTCTTCTGCTCTGTGTTTACTCACTGCGTTTGTTTCTTTGTAAGGAAAACCTCAGTATGTGGATATCACATTCAGTTGCATTGACACGGGAAACAAATTGAAAAGGCAATTAGATATCTTTTTTCATTGAAGGGGTCTGTAATTAGATATCATGAGCTGGGAGGAAACAAGTCCAGTTAATTAGATATCTTTTTCATCGAACGGGTCTGTAATTAGATATCATGTGTTGTGAAGAAGCAAATCCAGTTAAACAAATAATTACTCAATATTTCATAGCTGTGAAATGACTGGCTGTGATATTGAGTCATTATTTTCCTTTTTCCCATGCTTTTGACCTTCTGATAGTGGAGTATGGTCACAGCTGGTTCCTAGATGTACCATTGACATGTCTAGACTATGAACTCATTTTTTACCAGCTCTGAGATTTTACATAGTGATGACTCATGATTAAGATTATTATTATGAAAAAGAATGTGCTTCATGTTATTATGTACAGTGGTACAACCTTCACATAAGAAGCTCCACACTAGAGGCAAGGTCGTCTCTTCCAACAATCTTAGCCAGCCCTGTTTACTTGTATTGATATGATTGTTTTATGGAATTACAGGGTCTGACGAAACACCATCAAGAGATAACTGAATATTTCAACCGAAGGGGTGTGTCTTTAATTTTCCTTGTAAGAAGAAATAAAACTCCTGCAGCAAAATACCAGGAAACTAAATGGAACTCATAAAGCTCAGGAGCATCATGGAGGCCAGGTTCACCTTTTTTTATTTTCTTGGTCATACTCACAGCCCAGGGTGTGATAAATTTCATCAAGGAAAATAATGACTCAATATCACAGCCTGCCAATTCACTAAATGCTAGATTTACAATTTACTTGATATAAAAAGGCAACACTGTTTATTTACGACCTGACACTAGCAGGTTAACCCATTTTATTCGGCTTATGAGCAGTATCGGTACACTATGAAATAAATAAAACATTATGTGTTTTTCTAGCAGACCCAAAATAACAAACTTAGTGAAGATCCTAAAAGTAACAATGGAATGATTTGTAAGAAAATCTAACCAAACAAACAAACATAACCAAACTTGCCTCATTTTATAGCGTGTAGATAATGTACAACCTTGTACAATTGGTATTGTACAACTATTTATTGGGTAGGTTAGCGTGAAAACAACATAGTGCTGTTTTCGTTTATATTACAATTTATTTGATTCACAGAACCCTGGTGGTGACATGATTTTGGCAGGAGAAAGGAGGATTATCATTTCTAGAGGTTGATTTTTTTTATTTTAATGAATGGCAAATGCTAAATTCTGTTACCATGAATTAGATATTATAATCCTCTAGCTATCCAGTGTTAGAGGATTATGCTTTAACATTTCTACTGAATATCAAATATCAGTTAGGGCTTACCATTCTACATTTCTACTGAATATCAAATATGAATTAGTACTTACCGCGTAAAATAAATTAGTATTTACCATTCTACGTTTCTCGTGAATATTAGTATCACAGGTTTATACTAATTTTCCAACCAGGGGAACTCCAGTTCCGAAAGGTTTATACTCACCGGTGAGCTATTCCCAGTAGAAATTACTGGATAAGAGCAAAATTTGTTTTTCAAGATCATGTCAGTAATTTTTTATAATAGAACCATAGGCTACACCAAACAGATTGGATTGTTTTGATTTCATTGTGTGGTTGTGCTTGCATCCAGGTTAGTTGAGCTGCGGTTTGGTTGGAGATGTTGGTGTTATTCAAGAGGCCTGTTGGGTTCGCCCTTTTCAAGGTTCTTAACAAGGGCAAACTCTTGGCGTGGTTTGGATTGCTTGCGTTTAATCTGATCTCTGCATGTTTCATGGATCGTCGGAACTTTGTGTTCATCTTTATTTGTAGGATCTATGGAAGGAGTTCATGAATCTGTCTCGACGAGAAAGGTTTGTGCTTCATCTTTTTTTAATGGCAAAATAACTTCTCTTTTAGAAACAATTAGTACGTCATATATCTATCACATTGTAATAGAGTAAGTAAAAAGCCCTTTTATGTGAATGAACAACAATCCGTTGTGTGCTTCTCAGCTATGTGCCCCTTTTCCAAATGTTATCTTAACTTAGTTGTCACATAGAAGTTGGTTTGGGCTACTAGGCTCATTTGATGTTTGCATGACTTATTTGAACCCGATGCCGGCATCACTCGCATCCTGAGGTGACACAGCGACGGCCGCACTCGACACCCTCTTTTGCGACTCGACGACAGCCTAGCGTCATAGGCAGCTCATACAGTGGTCCAGCGGATGGCTACCCATTTGGGTGGGCGACGACAACCGCAGCTGGTGCATGAGCTCACACTCAACCCGTCTATACTCAACTCTTCGTCTCGGTATGAGCCCCTTGCAGCATGTTTGAAGTTTTCTCTTTTCCCCCTTCTCCGTTTGTTTGACCTGGTTCTGCTCGGGTGGATGCAGGGTGCGGACTAAGAGTTGGATGCTCTGTGCCAGCATATGGAAGTGTTGTGACCACTGTTGTTCCGGCCGTGAGGTATAATGCTAATTGGGCTTATGAATTTATCGTGTCTTGGAATGGATTGCCGAATTGTTGGGGTTTTCTCAGTATGTAGTTTCTTTTACTTATTTTTATTCTTATAATTCAGTTGTCCTTGATTGCAACCTGGTGTCATCATGTTCCTACTCATAGGTTACAATACCGCACGAGCTGACACGAAGAAATCTTGGTTTCAAAGTTCTCTCTGTTCGTGGTCAGCTGAGTCGGGCCTACTTAACTTTGCTATCCGACAGATATAGATTTTTATTTTCCCATTCAATTAGGCAACCTTTTGAGGAGGTTAAAATGAGTTATATTTTGGGCATGCTTGATGGCTATTTGTATGTTGGGTCATGTTAGTGGTGTTCTTTATTTGTTCATGGGTTAGATTGTTTGTCTGGTCTTATGTTTTTTTAGTTTACACATTCATTCTAAGAATCTTGATATCCGGCTGTGTTGTTGTAGATTTGTAATATTTTTGCTTGGGATCCATCTATTCAGCCATGTTGGAGTAGGCTATATGATTTTTTTAGTTCTAACCACATATGCTTCTTCCTTGGTCTGTTCACCAAGGTTTGCTCCCTCCCATTCTCACTGTTGATGCATTAGCTTTGTTTCATTATACTCTTATGGTGCTCTGCGTCTATGGTGATCCAGCACCAACTGAGGTATATAAATAAGCTGTGTTTCCTACATTTGTGTTGATCCACACCATTTGTTGGTCTCCAACTTATTTCTTTTCTGACCATCGGCATTTGTGTATGTAGTCATGGACACTGACTTAAAAAATGAACAAGGCTACCCCTTCAGCTGCAGGTGCAGGGTACTATGTCTGGACTTGGCTTTTGATTTCAATTCGTCTTGCTTTTTTGTACTAAATCTTTGATTCATGATTTTTCTCTCTTCAATAGTAAATCATCTTGCAATACCCATAGTGCCACACGTGTTTTATTCACCAATCATGTCTAGAGAAATCAAAATGAAGACGCCGATCAGCTTAGCCTTGGGCTGCTCCTTTACTGCCTTCTGTTTCCTTTATACCCTCATATTTCTTTGATGTACCTGAATTTCTTATTGTTGTGTTAGGTTGACAGTGACACTGCACATGGAGCTTCTCTAGCCGCTACTGAAGACACCGCTGAACAGCTTAACCAGACAAAGACAAGGTGTGCTATTATGTAGGCATGGTTTAAAAACTGAGACTTTGGTTGGTCAAGTGGCCTTTCCAAAGCGTTTGTGTGATCTCTTTAAGTGGTATGAAGCAAATTCTATGTATGTAACACCCAGTAAGAATATTATAATAATTATGTAGAAGCAGAGAATCAACCTTGCTAGAGCGTTTGTCAAATCTCTGCTCGAGTAGCCTTGCCAAACTGTATCTGTTGTGTTCTTTACATGTTGTTTCAGTACATTCTCTAGCGTAAAATTTCTTTTCAGTCAAGAAAAGTTTTCTTTACGATTGTTTTTCGAACTTAAGTTTTCTTTCATGTAGTTCACTTATAGTCGCTCACTAGGCTCGGTATCAGTTGATGACAGATACCCCATTGTGGCCTCTCCTGAATCAGCAAATGATGTGGTGATATACTCACCCCCAATATCCACAAAAACGACTTGATATATATCACAACCCCTTTTCACTCGTTACGCCTGGCCCAACAAATGTCAGTGGGCCGTATGAGCTCTGTGTGAAATCTATAGCATTTGATCTGAGATAAATAGTTAGGTTCTTTTACTCATCATAGAGCATCCAACATAGCAAAAGCCGAAAAGACCTTTAAACCATGCCTATATACCATATCATACAGATTCTTGGTTTTTATTAGTTTCGCATGCTACAGTATATAGTTTGAACATATGCATTCCTTAATTTTCCATATAAAAGGTTTAGAATTATTACCCTCAGTGCTCTCAAAGTTATTAACAAATGCAAAGATTTCTGTTATAAAAAGTTTATAATCATTACCCTTGACGCTTGAATTTGGACCTTGCACCTTACTTGGTTAACATAGAGCCAAATGGCACATTGTCCAAATACACGTTCAAAACACTTCGGGTTTGATATGGTCTCTATCCTTGATCAAACATAAAGTTAATAAAAAAAGGCAAATATTTTCAACGTGAACATGGTTTCAAATGGGTCTCTGCGCCATTTGGCGCACCGGGTCATCTAGTAGAGGAGAAAGGCCAAAAGGAAGGAGGCGCGTGCCTCCCCTCTGGTCCGAATTGGACAAGGGGTGCAGCTCCCTTTTCCTTCTCCCTCTCCACCTCTTTCCTTCTCTCCTACTCCGGAAAGGAAAGGGGAATCCTACTAGGACTTGGGAGTCCTAGTAGGACTCCCCACACTTGGCGCGCCCCCTCTAGGGTTGGCCTCTCCCTTGCTCCTTTATATACGAGGGCAGGGGGGCACCCTAAGACACGAAGTTGAATTGTTCTAGCCGTGTACGGTGCTCCCCCTCCACAGAAACACACCTCGGTCATACGTTGCAGTGCTTAGGCGAAGCCCTGCGCCGGTAGATACATCATATCCGTCACCACGCCGTCGTGCTGACGAAACTCTCCCGTGAAGCTCAACTGGATCAAGAGCTCGTGGGACGTCATCAAGCTGAACGTGTACTGAACGCGGAGGTGCCGTACGTTCGGTGCTTGATCGGTTGGATCGCGAAGAAGTTCGACTACATCAACCGCGTCACCTGACGCTTCCGCTCCCGGTCTACGAGGGTACGTAGACACACTCTCCCCTCTCGTTGCTATGCATCTAGTAGATAGATCTTGCGTGATCGTAGGAAAATTTTGAAAAAAACTACGTTCCCCAACACTGGAGAGAGTGCCGTATCGCCCTAGGTTATGACTATTACATGATGAATATCATCCAACAAATTGCCAATCCAATGCCTATGAATTTCCTACATATTGATCTTACTAAGTTACTACTACTGTTGTTACTATTGCAACTGCTAGAAAACCACTGCTATCACTGTTACCGTTACTATTGCTCCTACCGCTACTATCAAAACTATCATACTACTGTGCTACTGATCACTTTGCTGCAGATAATTAATCTCTAGGTGTAGCTGAATTGACAACCCAGTTGCTAATACTTGCAAATATTCTCTGGCTCCCATTGTGTCAAATCTATAAATTTGGGTTGAATACGCTACCCTCGAAAACTATTGCGATCCCCTATGCTTTTGGGTTATCATTCATTACCTTTTTTGATCAACTCAGATGATGTAGGCACTCTCGGTAGTGATTTGTCACATGGTGGAGGTGATGTAGTACTCACAACAACGGATTTGGTTGTCATAGTATGCCTAGTAGTTGAAGGAACAATCGTACCAACTCTTGGAATGTGCACCGTGCGCTTGTTCTCCTCGTGGTACCGTGCGCTTTAGTTTGGTTGTCATAGTATGCCTAGTCGTTTTATTTCCTGTTCAACTTTACAAGCAAGAAAAAACAAATGGTCCATAGGATAACACTCTTCATGAATTAGTATCTCTTGAATATCACGGTTTAATCCTCCCGAAAATCTATCCATAAAATCTTCTTCACTTTCTTCTAAAAATGAGTGCTGCAAAGTAGATTGTAAATCATCATAATATTTTGATACGGTGCCAGTGCCTTGTTTTCAATCTTGTAATTTTTTAATCATGCCATGTGTATAATAAACATCAACGAATCTATCTCTCATGACAAGTTTTAAATCATCCCAAGTAGTAGGTATAAAATCAGGGTTTAACCAACAATATCCACTCCACCAAACTAAAGCAAAGCTACTGAAAGTACTAACCGCGGCTTGAAATTTTCCACGCTCATCAAAATTATGGGAAGCAAATATAACATCTATTTCATACTCCCATTCAATATATAAATCAGGCCTAAAACGGCCATTAAAGGGTGGCATGGAAACATTAACCTGATTATGCGCATTTTGATGTTGTTACTCCTCTTGTGACGATTGTTGTGTTGTCTTAGGTTGTGGCAAGTCTCCCACGATCGATGATGCCTAAGAACTAACAACTCTGGAACCTGTCATAATTAGTAGAAAACAAGAAACAAAATTCGAAAATAATGTTCCGACGAACTACTAGGATGTGGTGGTAAAATGCTCACATTATAGCAAATATCAATGACTTACAAGTTCTTACCATATAGTAGGTGGTGACCGGCAACCAGCGGTGTCGAATAACTCCGAAGATTGAGAAAGTGATTGCCAGGTGAACGTAAATATGCACGGTGTACAAATATGTGGAGATAGGTTGGCTATATATGGTAGCAAAAGATTAGCAATAATCAATTCAGAGATGCAATGTTGAATAAACGCTCAATGATGGTACTGTGTTAGTCCTAGGGTAGACAGTGCTAGAGACGCGAGCCTAGAACACTAATGAGGTCACGACATAGCACAACTAGCATCAAGAAAGGATATGAAGTAGCTCTCGACTACAATATATAAGTGAAGATCACAATGGCAGTAAAGATAATGACGAGAAACAACTGCCAAGCACGATATACCTACAACTCTCTCTTCAATTTTCCACTGGAAAACTTTGTGCCAAATTTTTGATGAATTTTTTACAGAATGCTACTGACTCAAGATTTCAAACTAAAAAAGAATCACTCAATTCCGAGTTGATATGAGGAGCCAAGAAATTCTAAAATTGGCCTGAAAACTGGAACAAGTTGTGTTCGCGAACTTTGAAGGGAAAAAAAGACCTATTTAGAAGTCGATTTTGAGGTGCGAAATATTGAACCAGCTTATGTAACTATTCAGATGCGGCTCGTCTCTAGCTTTAGTTTGAGTACTTGTGGAGCTAAAACTGACTTCGTATGAAAAAGATATGCTTGTTTTACTGAACAGGGCACAAAACAGATTCCAATCTGAATTTGGTACGGGATTAAGTCTAAATAGATCTGAATTTTTTTTCTTTTTTTCTCGCACATTTTTTTATTTTTCTTTCTCTCCTTTTTTTTCTCTGACTTTTTTTACCTTTTTTTCTCTGTCTCCCCCCCCTCTTTCCAAAACAAACTGGATAAGATGCAGATTGGATCAAGCGAAGATGTGAACGACCTCAACTATGATTATGACAACAAATGGTGGGTCTCACGTGGTGAAAATTAATGAATGGGCTGGTGGACAGCAAAAGGGATAATGATACAATAGCGGCGTGACTAATGTGAACAAAACTCGAAACTCTAAACGAACTAGACATTAAGACCAGCAACTCGACACGACGATGCAATCGATAATTCAACTATGCAAGCAATGAAAACAAAATTGTAAAGGCTCAGACTGGCTTGGACAAAGGATTATAATTTAACTTTTTTGTGGCTTTTTCTTGGACTCTAGGTATTAAGAACAGATGCAATCTAGACTACAAAAAAACTGGAAATATCTCACCACTTGATAGAGGCGAGGGGCCCGGTCTTTTGATGAGATGATAACTATCGATTTGGTGGAGGCGACTTTGATGATCCGACTACAAACGTTGATGACGTTGCGCCTTAGTAATCGCTAAACCAATCTCCTGGGGTTACTGACGATGCCAGAAGCACGATCAGCCTGACCATGAAGGTCTATTCCCGCATGCAATCGAATAACAAGCAAGAATATGATAAAGCAATCTGAATATTGCAAATATAGATGAAGTATTGATAAAGATGGGCTCCGAAAATGGTCTTGGTCTGGTCGTTGGACACAAACAAAGTACATGAAGTTGCAATGACTAACTTTTGACTACAAATCTCAAGGAAAAAGCTATTAGATGAGTCTACTTATTAAAAATATTAAGCTACGCGAGAGGGGCGCCGCGCTAGCCACGTCGTGAGCAGCGGTTGGGCGGTTCAGAAAAAATTAAGATCAAATACATAGCGATCCAACGACCACGACCTAATCAGAAGGATTCTCCTTTCCTTCCTATTTCTCTTGCCGCTAGAACGCTTCCTCCTCCCTTTCCTATGCCATCCGATCTCCGCCGCCGGGCCTCCACCTTTCTCCAGCCGAGGACGAGGGCGGAGGCCTCGTCCGGTTCCTCTTCCCCATCCTCGTCCTCCGCCGCCACCTCCTCCTCCTCTAGCGCCGCCCAGCGGCCGCCGCAGTAGCCTCGCCGGCGGCGGCCGGGACGAGGACGGCGCCGACGACGGGGACGGCGGGGAGTACAACTCGTTCGACGTCGTGCCCGTCAGGCTGGGTGCGGGGACGAGGAGAGGAAGAGGAGGCGAGAGATTTGTTCGGCTCCGACAACTAGGAGTACGTCAAGACCCCTGCGCATGGCAATTACCTAATTCCAGGTCCGCCTCTCGTTACTGAATTAGCCGCTAGATTCTCCTGGGCCAAGTTATCTCCTCGGTATTTGGTGAGCAGAATTTCTTAGGAGATTACTACATAACCCTACCCAGTTCGGATGGTTTTGTTGTTCGTGGGGCTCTCGGAGTTGCAGTGAACGTTTGGTCTGTGGAAAAATTAACCTTCTCGCTTGAGTACACGATGAACTGTTCATGCTGCAGACTTGTGTTTGAATCATTGTTCCAAATTTTAGCAGTGTATGTCAGGCTAAGTAGAGCATAATGTTGGATTAAATTCTCTGCTAGCATCTTCTGGTTCTTGCTTGATTATGTAAAGTCAGAGAGACTTTGAGTTGCAAAAGCATTAAGTAGAACTACTGAAGAGAGTAGAAGAACGAACCATGAAACCATATATATAATTGGGTGGCTGTGAGTTGGAAAGATACCTTCGACTATCTTCATTTCCTTTTTTGGTTGAAACTAGACAAGTATACTAAAGAATGGCAATCAGTAAATAACTAAAATTCAAACTTAATTCTACAGTAAATTACAACTACAGATAAGGCTGAATCTAATCTCATTCTGTTTCCCAAACAAACTTGATCACAGTTTCTTCCACAATACCATCCCACTAGACTACGATAGATATGAAGGTTTAAAAATCGAGCATAATGATCAGCACTGAAAATACATGTGCTGACATATGTTCTTGCAATGTTAACTTACAGTGGTCGTGGATATGCAGCTAGCCCAAGATGTATCTGAACTTGATGATCCTCTGATCTCTCTTTTGCTTCCTTCGATACTCATATTATAGTTTGCTAATTTATTGATTTTGTAAACATGATGTGTGCAGATCAACGCAGCTGAGGCCGTAATACTAGGATAGTAGGATTTCAACAATTTCATAGTCTTGCTAGGCATCACCGTCATCATGCCAAGCACACTTGTTTCTAAATGGGTGGTGGAAACTTGAGTCTTCAAGTACTAATCATGAATCTGATATCTCTGAAGTACTAAGCTCGCACTGAATTTGCCGTGCATATAAATGCGTCTTAACTTTTCTTCTATTGTTTTTGGTAGAGTTGCTACCTAGGCATTAATATATTTTGTTACAGGAATCTGCAGTATGCTATTATGCTTTTAGCCACTCATCTTATTTTGTTTCTTGGTGGAATTGCTTACCTAGGCATTTTTTTTAAGAATCTGCACTATGCTCTTATACTTTCAGTGATTGTCTTATTTAGTTTGTTGGGTTTTCAGCCCTGCTGACTTCTGAATAATTATTACTTGATGTTTTCTCATATTCTTTTGTTACTCCAGGTGGATTAGTTTTGTATGCATGTATGTATGGAAAGTTTGTTCTGCCATTTATATAGGGCGTCCTATTGCTATTGATCTACTACATAAGTATATGGAGATTTATTCCCATTTGCCTTCTTTTGATCATCTGAAACTAAACAATAGAAATTGCTTTTCATGAAAGATCTTATTCTATGCCAAGTTATTCTGCAGGCATCGCTGTAAAATATTTATCTAAACAATAGGGTAAAAAGTAATAGTTGCTCAGGGTTTACAAATAGCAATTAAAAGGAGAGAAGCATCAAATAGGAGTTCATTCCACTTTTCTGGTATACCAGGAAGGCAATGTTGCAGGCCATCCTATGAAGGCCTTTGAACTTTAAAATCATTAGTTGATATGTTGCCATGGCTTTGCTATTATGAAACCAAAGTAATATCCAAAAGCTTAACCTGGGTTCCATTGACTGAATTGATTATAGGCATTTTACTTCACTTTTTTTTTGCGAATCGCATTTTACTTCACCCAAAATCCATACATCAATGGTGGATACATACATTACCGTCTCGAATCAAGCCAGCGATTGGGTTATCCGCCTCTGCTGTTGGATTCATCGGCTGTGAGGTGAGTCTCAGTTTCTATTTCTGCTAATTAGTAAATATTTTCCATTGATGGATATTCGCAAAAATTTGGGGAATATCAAAATATTTTAGGGATCTACACTCCAAGGCTTATTTCAGGATAAGTGAAGGTGGAGCATGGTTTTGTGGTGTATTCGAGGTTATGCCTGTGTTTAGATTCAAAGATTCCAACACACCTAAGCTTCTATGTGAGTTTGTATGGGTCACTATTTTGGGACAATTAATAAGGTCGTATCCATTTGAACCATTGAAGGTAAAATATTTCTTGCTTGGTTGTTCCATTTCTGTTACAATATTTGAGTTTCATAGCTCAAGATGTCGATTCATGTTGTCTTAGTTCCTGCATACTGGTTTCTTTTTGGAAGGAGAGTCTCCCACGGCGTCGCTGTCAGTGAGCACTAAGGGAGCTCCCTGTCTTGGTTTGCAGCACGTATGTTCACCATGCTGCCCCAGCCACAAGCATCGCCATGAGGACAAAAGTGAGCATGGTATCTCCGACAAATCAATCCATTTCCTCCCTTCTTTGCGACGCACATAGGTCACACTGATTCAACAATTATGTGCGATTTGTTGTGCACAAATTAAACATTTATCCAATTAGCATCTGGATCTTTGAGATATTCAGCTTTGTATGTCCATTAGGGATTTGTTGTTAGTGAAAGAGAGAGCGAAATGGAGGGAATATATTTTTCAGAAAAACTTTAGATATTGAACTATATTCCTGTACTTTAGAATGTAATCTTGGTATTCAAACTGCATCATACCATTACTAAAAAGATTTGGAATTTATCTTGTATATGTGATTGGTTTGTAGGGCTGTAGGCTGGTGAGACGCTGGTGAGACACCATACTGGTTAAGGGGAGATATATGTGATTTGTGTGCCGTGTCGGGTCCAGGTAGCACAATGCTTCAGACTCATATCAAAGGAAAAAAGCTGATCAATAGGTTTCAGCTATGGTTACCCTCTTTTGCAATTTTGTGATGTCAGGTTTTAGCCATACCTTTTGTTTGCAGCCTGCATATGTTTCTTTGTGTTTTCTTCGTGTTGTTTGGCTAATAGTTCTGCTCTATAATTCTATATCAACTCCAAACAAGAGTTAGTTATTGGTCAAACCATGTGCATGAAAAAGCAGGGTGCGCACAGACCCGCTTCAGGAGGCGCCACCAGGTGGCGCCCCAGCCTCTAGTATAGGAGCAATGGGTGGTGGCCAAGGAGGTGGGAGGACGTCCCAAGACTGCCTAAAACTAACCCTAGGTCGTACAAGGCTCATGGGCCCAAGTGGAGGTGATACAACACCTTTGGACTTGTAGTTTGACTCGGATTCTACTGCAACGTCAGATTTCTTCGTCCATAACTCAACGCTCCGAACGAATTTGAAGGTGAATCCAATTAGGTTGGAAAGTGCACAAAATCTACTTTCCAACAAAAAAGTATCACCCAATTCGGAGTTCGTATGAAATAGATTTTGTCGTTTTGAGTCGGGTATGTCTGTGCAGTCCGAATCTGAGGCCAGAACGTGAGAGTCTTGGACTATATCTTCTCTTGGCCAAAAAGTGACGTGAGAGAACTTTTTCAACAACACCTAAACTTCTCTTTTTGCCTTATCTTCATATGTGAATTATCCAAATATTTCGTACACCTACGATTACACATGACACAAAAGTGTGTGAAGTATTTTTGTCCTGCATAAATTAAATAAATTATTGCAAACTTTGCATTAGAAACTCATAAATATGCATGCATGCAATATTTTTAGATAACATAAATAATTATTGCAAACTTTGTATTAGAAACTCATAAATATGCATGCATGCAATATTTTTGGTCGTATCCAATATAGTCATGTTCTCATCATAGAGCAACAGTGGTATCGCAGCCCACCAGGGTTCAAGTCCTGGTGCTCGTATTATTCCTAAATTTATTTCATGATTTCCGGTGATGCGCTTTCAGTGGGAGTGGGAGAGCGGCGATGTGTAATACTAGCACTGCAGCCCATAACTAAGCTTTGTTCTTCTCGATCTAAAAAAAAGTTCTGGTCTTCTCGTCTAGATCTTGCGCCAACCTGAGAGGTCCTATACACCGCCCGTGTGCGTCCGTTCTGCGCAGCTTCGCTGAAGCGATGCGAAACGGGCTGGCCTAATTATCATGTGTCGAGCGGAATAAAAGAACCACAAACGTGGATCGAACACCCAACCTCCTGGTGGATTCTAGCGTGCGTAGCCAGCCGAGCTAGCGACCTACAATGGTTCCAGTGCAGCGCAAGTCTTAAAGTAGAGAGCGGCAAATCACTTTTTTCCCAAAAAAATAATTTTTAATAATATACATTGAACAAATTTAAAATACAGTGAACCTTTTTTGTAAGCAAACACTGAACAAATTTCGAATACACAAATGAACATTTGTAGTATGTGTTGAACAATTGTTTAATGTATGATGCACAAATTTTAAATACACAATGAACATTTTGTAGTATGCTTGAACAATTGATTAATGTACGATGAACAAATTTGAAGTACACCATGAACGTTTTTTAATATACATTGAACAGTTTCATAATATACGATGAACATTTTTGTAATACATGATGAACATTTTTATAAATTCAAAGGAGAACCATTTCATAATATATGATGAACATTTTCTTAATACGATGAAGATTTTGGTAATACGCGATGGACTTTTATGTAATACGCAATAAAGAGAAGAAAAACAGAAATAAAAAATAAAAAATGAAACATATAAGAAAAAAATGAAAGGAGAAAGGAACCAAAAGAGAGAGAAAATAAAAAAAGTAACAAAACAGCTGAAAGCCGGACAAAAAAAGGAACAAAACAGCTGAAAACCGGACAAAACAGTGAAAAAACTGCATACAAAAAACCATAAAAACCCGCAAGGAATAGAGAAGGAAGCAACAACAAACGAATCAAACAGCAAACGCCAATCCCGTACGTGGGCCGGCCCAACAGGAGCTCGCCTCAGCGAAAGCACGTCGTTCTGACGATAACAAGCGTCAAATAGGGTTTGCCGGTTAGGGCTGCGGCTAGGGCGGATGCGATCGGGCGTGGGGCACCACGGGCCGGCCGCCACGGGCGTCCGTTCTCCCGACGGTCAGATGGCCAGAGGCCTCAACTCCTCGTCGCGGCCCCACTCAACATCTGGGCGACAGTGGCGCTCCGCAAGGTGAGCCAGTGAGTAGCAGTCTACTCACCTCTTCAGTCCGTAATTTTAACCAATCCGATTAATAGTTTCCTGTTGTATCTTAATTGGTGGGGAGAAGTTCTAATTAGGTCAGATATTTTGGACTAAATAATTTGTTGTTTACAGCCTAAAGAACCCAAGCTAGTGATGGTTAAGGGGAATACTAATATACAACATATTTATTTCTTTATACTAACGAAATAGAGGTGAATGTGAAGCTAAGGAACCAACATTGACCGAATGGTCGACCAACTGTCTTGTTGCTTTAGTCTGAACATCATAGTCATAAAGAAAATGACATGAAACTCAGACAATTAAAATCTTATTCCAAGTGATTAAATTATTGGAACGGCATCCAGCATTATACGCGTCAACATATTTGACAATATCCACATAATCAAACAGATGATGTGTGGTGAGCAGACTTGAAGCTATGTGTTATGCAGACCCTTTAGAAGAACTAGCACAAATGCCCGTGCGTTGCAACGGGTACAAAAGATAAATGCTTAGAAACCTGAAAAACATGTTATTAAATTCACCTTTTTGTGGTTAGAAACATCCAAAGGTCCTTTCTATAGTATGCTACAAATTAGCAATTGTATATATAGCTCCAGTATATTTTACATCCTGAAACACAACACAAGGGCGTTCAAGTTTGAATTCTTCTACATGAAGTGGATTAAGTTAATCATCGAGGAGAAAATATATCCTTATCTTCCACTTGTTCTTAGGACCACCCAATTGAAGCTGACTTTCCTGAGTAATTGGCATCAGAATTGGCTAACAACCTAAAATTAAAATTAGTTAATGGTGATGCAAAAAGTAATAGGCTCACACAATCAAGATAAAATTATGTAATGGTGATGGAAAAAGGAAAAGGGAAAAAGTCTTACATATATTGTCTGAGATAGCAAACTCACCAGGAAATAATTTCTGAAATAGAAATGTATAAGCTTCAGCAGCAAGCAAACAGGTAAATTGAGACATCAGTGTCATACCAGTTTGCTCGCTCAACATATAATGGATTGAAGCAACCAGGAGTGTCTAATTAGCAAATCACGCAAAAAAGAAATAAAGAACCTTTTGTTTTGCTCACTGAAATTTTGCCCCAATTCATTGAAACAGTTTATACCTGCAGTTTATATCTTCACATATAATGTGGCAGGAAGAGAAGTACCTGCAGTTTATACCATACAAAGTTGTATTAAGTCCGAGACACTTATTTTTATGTCGGAGGGAGTATTAGTCTGTCATATGTCGCTATGTTTTTTTTGCGGGGAATAGAGATTTTATTAGTAAGTGTGGCCTCTTTAATTAGAAGCAATAGTTCAAATAAGTTAGCAGTTGGCAGCACATACCAAGGATTAGTTGTAGTCGTAAATATATACCCAGAACCAAGGTGAAGCTTCGCACAAATTCAGAAAAGGTCATGGATCATCAATTTCTAGAACTCAATATTATGTATGCATAAATATCCCTTCACCATATATAGGATTATGCATATCGTCAAGATCGCCATCAAAAGGAAAATACCCACTTTAGAATGAAAAACTATAGTCTGCCCCTTTTCTAGACTCGAGCGCGTTGCACATCGAGCATCCATCTCAACTAAATCCCCCATTAGGACAATCACAAATCTGCATTTATGGCAAACAGAATTTCATAAATTCCCTTATATTCCAGTTTTTTAATGTACATCTGTAAGTCAGTGCACCCGAATTTCTCAATTGTTTTCCTGCAAGCAAAAAACTGAAGTTTCTCCGGAAACTAAATTATCAGCTGTAAAATTTATCTAAGGAAATTATTTGGTTAGAAGAGATTAACATAAAACTAAAATATGAGTGTTGAAGAAATACGTACAATCATATTCAATCTGAAAAAATTAACTGAGATATTCAACCGAGTTTCATGTAGTTTCTTAGCTGGGTCCCATTGTGCCAAATATGACATCCCATATAATTTGGACAACATATTCAGTGCAGAAAGAGAAATCATGAATTCTTTTTCTCGTAGTCTATATATAGTCAACATAGCTAGTTCAGGCAAGCAAGCTGACGGATTCTTACACACATGTAATCAGTTCCCTTCATCTCTGACTACAAGTGTGACGCCCGGATAATTAAGCTACAGTAATCCCCTGCTAATTATGCCATGTCACCATCATTACTGTTGCTAATCTCACTCGAGTCAAAGCCGGTTCAAATTCAAATTTAAATCAAGGTCAAAGTTTAAAGTTTTCAAAAGTCAAAGCTAAAAGGTTCAAACTGTGGCAAATAATTCATAGGTAATATTGGTGGAGATATTTTTTTTAATAAAATAATTAAAATGCACTAAGATAAGTAGAACAGTGGCTTGACCAACTAACTAAATTCATTACATAAATTATAAAATATTAATCTATTTTATTTAGGGATAAGAATTAGTGTGGCACTAGTATATTTATAAGTACTAATTTAGGTGCTAGTGGTAATTTTTATAAAACCTAAAATGAAAGGAACTAAAATAAAAACAGAAGAGAAATAAATAAAAGGTAATAATAAACAAAACAAAAACAAACAAAATAAAATAAAACCCCCTGGCCATCTGGGCCTTGTCCCAGCCGGCCCAGCTGGCCCAGCTAACCTCCAGGCCGGCCCACTTACCTTCCTTCCCCTTCCCCCTGTTCACCATCGCGGTGGACGCCCGCGCGCCGTCCGTGGCCGCAGGAGGCCACACGCCGGCCATCCGCCGTTCCCCCGTCGCCTACTAGGTCGCTCCCGACCTAAACCCTAACCCTAGCGCCCCCAGACCCCTCTCCCTCGCGCCGCTCCTCTTCCCCCTCTCCCCCTCGGTGCTCTGCTTGTCCCCGAGGCACCCATGGTCGCGCCACCGCCGCCCGCGCGGCCACCGGCGGCGCCTTGACATTTCACCGCCTCCAGGAGAACCACCGGCCTCTACTGCTTCGACTCCGGGCCCCAATTCGAGCTCTGCGGCACTATGAGGACGACGACGAGCTCTTCCTCTCCATCTGCTCCGCCGTCGCCATCGCCGGAATACTCGCTGCCCCGAGCACCTCGAACCTTCCCCGGGCCTTCTCTGCAACGCTGTGAGCGACCGTCGCCTCTCCCCTCTCTTCCCTTCCCCTCTCCGCGCCCGTAGCTCACCCCCGACGGCTTGGCAGAGCCCGCCGTCTCTGTACGCCTCGCCGCCGTGGACATGCTCTCCGTCGTGCTCGCCTGAGCACGGCATCGTGTTCCTGGTGCTCCCAGGAACCTAACGCGCCCGCGCACGCGCTTCCCTGTGGCCCATAGCCCCTAGCTCGTTGGGCGCCCGAACGTGCCTCCGCCGGCGACGTCAAACTGCTCGTCTCCGGCCACGGCAGCCCGCAAGACCACCGCCATCCGACGCGTCGTCGTCTTGCCGTTCTAACGCGCCCGGCCGCGACCAAAATGGCGCCCTGTGGGCGATTTCCGACGGTGCCCAAGGACACACCGCCGCGAACGAGCTCGCCGGCGTGATTCCGACGATTCGCCGGCCGTCGCTGAGCTGTCCTGACGCGTGGGCCCCCTTGTGTCGCTGACGGGTGGGCCCCGTTGAACCTTTGACTCGGTCAGCACTGACGTGGCTCCTCTATGTCTATGACATGCGGGCCCCACGCCATAAAACGGTTAAAATAAATAGATAAATTGCTAATTAATTAATTAGTTAATTAAACACTTAATCTCTCACTGACTACTGGGCCCCACACGCTAATTAACCCTTTCAGTTAGTCTAAATCCCCTGTTAGTGTCCCTGACAATGACATGTGGGTCCCACTGGACCCACCTGTCTGGTCTGACTGGTCAACTGACTAGTTGACCTGATGACATCACTCTGACGTCATGCTTGCGTCATCGTTCACTGTTCTGGATAAGGTTGAATTTAGGTAAATATTAAATTCCAGAAATCAATAAAACCTTTAGAAAATCATATCTTTTAAACCGTAACTCGGATGAAAATAATTTATATATGAAAGTTGCTCAGAACGGCGAGACGAATCCAAATACGCGGTCCGTTCGTCCGCCACACATTTCTATCATACCGAACATGCGACATTCCCCTCCGTTTCATCTGCCCGAAAATGCCTAACACCGGGAATACTTTCCCGGATGTTATTCCTCTTCGTTTGTATCACCGAGCACCGCGTTAGGTCACACGTAGCACCGCGTTTTGCCATGTTATGCTTTGTGATGCTATTGTTTGGTCTGTTATTTATTTGTTTCCCCCTTCGTTGCTTATTTTCGATAGACTCCGATACTGTGATAGACCCCGAGACCGTTGATGCTTCGGGTTCGACTACGGCTACGCTTCCGAAGATTCCTTTCGTCTGCAGAGCTTCCAGGCAAGCCCCCCCCCCTTTGATCACCAGATATCGCCTATTCTTCTCTCTACTGCTTGCATTAGAGTAGTGTAGCATGTTACTGTTCGGTTGCTCCTATTCTGTTGCATAGCATGTCATTGCTGTTACAACTGTTGATACATGTACCTGCCATCCTAATGCTTAGTGTAGGATGCTAGTATTCCATCAGTGGCCCCACATCCTTGTCCGTCTGCCATGCTATACTATCGGGCCGTGATCACCTCGGGTGGTGATCATGGGTATATACTATATACACACTTTACATGATACTTGATGTGACTAAAGTCGGGTCGGCTCATTGAGTACCCGCAAGTGATTTGATGTGGGGGCTGAAAGGACAGGTGGCTCCATCCAGGTAGTGGTGGGCCTGAGTTCCTGACGGCCCCCAAGTGGATCGTCGTGGCGGAGCGACAGGGCAGGTTGAGACACCCAGTGGAGAGGTGGCCTGGCCCTGGTCGTTGTCCGCGGTTATTTCATAATAACACGCCTAACGAGTTTGGATATTTGATATGAGTCTGGCCATTTGGTCTATACGCACTAACCAGCTACGTGGGAATAGTTATGGGTACTCGACGTCGTGGTATCAGCCGAAGCCTTCTTGACGTCAGCGACTTAGCGGCGCGCGCCGGGTTGGACCGCGTAACGCAACTTCCTTAGTAATGGAGGTTTCTAGGTCTGCTCACCGGCCGCGTACGCAACGTGTAGGTGTGCGTTGGGCGATGGGCCCGGACCCCTGCGCGCCTAGGACTTAGACCGGCGTGCTGACCTCTCTGCTGTGCTTAGGTAGGGCTGCGACGTGTTGATCTTCCGAGGCCGGGCATGACCCTGTAAAGTGTGTCCGGCCAAATGGGATCGAGCGTGCTGGGTTATGTGGTGCACCCCTGCAGGGAAGTTAATCTATTCGAATAGCCGTGTCCTCGGTAAAAGGACGACCCGGAGTTGTATTCCGACCTCATGACAACTAGAACCGGATACATAATAAAACACACCCTTACCAGTGCCAGATACAACTCGGTGGTTGCTCTCTCACAGGGTGATGTGCGGGAGGATCGCCGAGTAGGATTATGCTATACGATGTTACTTGGTGAACTTACCATCTATTTCCCTTCTATTGCTTCAAGACGGAGGCTGCGAGACGCGAGGATACTTGTTACTTCCATATATTCTCTTCTACTGCTGCAAGATGGAGGTGCCCAGAAGCGTAGTCTTCGATTGGATTAGCTATCCCCCTCTTATTCTGGCTTTCTGCAGTTTAACCCATATATATTATTCCTTTACACATATACCATTGCATATGTAGTGTAGATCCTTGCTTGCGAGTACTTTGGATGAGTACTCACGGTTGCTTTTCTCCCCCTTTCCCCCCTTTGTCCCTTCTTCTCGGATGTCGCAACCAGATGGTGGAGTCCAGGAGCCAGATGATCCCGAGGATGTTTCTACATGGAGTTCGGCTTCGAGGAGTAGTTAGGAGGTCCCAGGCAGGAGGCCTTGCCTTTTCGATCGTCGTTACTTTTGTGCTAGCCTTCTTAAGGCATGCTTGTTTAACTTATGTCTGTACTCAGATATTGTTGCTTCCGCTGACACTTGTGTTTTCGAGATTTTGTATTCGAGCCCTCGAGGCCCCTGGCTTGTAATATAAGCTTGTATTATTTTAATTTGTGTCTAGAGTTGTGTTGTGATATCTTCCAGTGAGTCCTTGATCTTGGTCGTACACATTTGCTTGCATGATTAGTGTACGGTCAAATCGGGGGCGTCACAAGTTGGCATCAGAGCCGACTGCCTGTAGGAATCCCCTTTCCAACTCCTTGGCCGAAGTTGAGTCTAGTCTTTGAAAAACAAATTTACTAACTTGTTGTGTCATGCGGCTTACGGGCCCACAGCACCAATGGGTGGTATTAGGATCTTTTACTCCTCGTCTATGCTCTGGGCTCTGATCTCTCTTCTATTCGGATTAACAGATTTTACTAACTCCGACTCTAGGTTCTCGTAACTAATTCTCCTGGAGAGCCCTCATTTCGGAAGATCATGTGCTTCGTCAGAAGATTCTGAGGATATCCCTCGATATTTTTCCGAGACCCTTGTGATCATTGCCTATGCAATTCACTGCCATCAATATATCCCTATGGACATTTGCATGCACTTGTCATTCTCATGATGATTCCTCGTCGCTCTTGTTGTTACAAGATGCCTCGAAATATTCTTCGTTGTCCCGAGAATCCTTTGAGTTTACTGTCTTGTAGTTTTATTTCGCTTGAAAATAGTTACGCTTATTTCCTCACATTTATCGAGGATCCGTTTTTCTCAATTGATCATGTGTCTCACAAAATTCTTCTGAATACTTTTCGATCTTTCGAAAATCCTCTACAGCCGGTTACTCTTGAAATTCTTGCCTGCTTGCATTATGATTAATTCCATATGACTAGTAGTCTTCGTTAATATCCCTTGTCTTAGCTATTTTTGAACCTATTGATTCAATGTGTGCGTATGCACGAAGTCATCAGGTTATCTTTTTTTAAATTTATCTTTCCGGCTCAGACGTCATTCCGGACGTGAGTTGGTTCTCGACAATTTAAACTTTTTTTGATTCTCCAACTAAGTGTTTTCAACTTATCCACCCTTGATCAGAGTGTATGCTTCTGATCCTTCGTTTTGGAAACCATAATTTCTTTCTATTTAAGCATCAGGCTAATCAGGTGATTTTTTGAATTTGATGCCTCTGCAATCTTTCTTCCTCTGAGTGAGTACTGATACTCACATCAGCTCCGTTGTGGATCGCCCGATCCATTGTTGGATCGTTATCCGACAGTGTCCTTCATATTCAATCACCTTGTGAGTTCTTCCCCTGATACATAATGCCTTTGGTAAATTGTATCCTCTGCTTGGCCAACCATGCTCTGCTTTCGAGCATGTGTATTTACTTTTGAAACTTGTGGTATATGTTACTAAGATGCCCGATGGGTTGAACCTATGCCTTCCCTTAATCCGTGAGAACCTGAAAGTTTTCACAAGTCATACTCTTCCGGTGTCCCACCAAATGAAATTCCAACACTACAGTTTTATCAAAGCAAGAGGTAAATGAAACGTATGCATTGGAGAAATGGGAGTCGACCTTGAGCTTTTGTTCATGCCCATGGAAACGATGTAGACCGTCTCTGGAGCTTCTTGCAAAATGATTTTACATCTAAATAATTCTTTCGGTATCAATAAATTTGATCCCTTGCAGTTATGGTTCCGACCATGCTGTCCTTATTCAATATATCTGGAATAAATCCATTCCAGGCCTCGTCAATTATTGACAAGGTTAAAGCATCTACTGTCCTAGGTCAATGACCTAGTTCAACTTCTATCGTGTTCTACCTTCGAGTTTTACCCTCTGATATCTCGAGGATATCATGCCTTTACACTACACCTTTTGAACTTTTGATGAAGTAATACCCTTGCTTGTCGTAATCACTCTACGGGTTCTAGGTTGCCGTCAACCGAGGACACCATTTAGTAAATCAAATCTGCTCTAAAAATTCAACACCCCTAGTAGATGTTACTGGGAAATTTTTAAACTCAATCTGGTTTATTCCTAGACTATCGGGTACGTCCCTGGTCTAGCTATCTTTGACTGTGCTACCTCGTCCTTCTTTGGTGCACAAATTCTTCCGAGATTGAGCACAACTTACGTCAAGCTTTCAGCATCTGGTTGCTTGTTCAGTAGGGCAACTTTGTTTCCGAGCTTGCATCTTATATATTGATCCTATAACTTGCCACTTCGTCATTCCCTTGCTTGTTACCATTGTTGTTTGATTGCATCCTCTTGAAACCTCCCGACAAATGTGTCGGATCACCTTCAACACTTTGACTTCTTCTGAGATGTCAACTGTGTTCGTAATGAGAAATCCCCTCCGTGCCCTCGATGATTTTTATTATCATCGACAACACCCTTGGCTTCCCTTCATCGCGAACTTGTCCACATTATAAATACAACTTGCTCTCCATCAAGTGTTGTGTTATGCCTTGAAGTATTACTGTCTTTTATGTCGAGAATGTTGTGGGGATTGCTCCACCTCTTAGAAATTCTCGGTATGATGATACTACTCACCATCACCATTCTTCCTTGGTCCCCGTATAGTTTTTAACCGGGATACCAATATGCTAACGATGCTGCTTGAGTTCTTTACTACTAGCAACCCTATTGCTTTGAAGTTAACGATCGACAGTTCGTTCCTATACTGTTGGTTATTGAATCGTCACTCTAACATTGATCTTGCTGCCTAAGGGCATTTTTCAGGCACACCTTTCAACTAATGATTAATGGTGTATGTTTTCCTCAAGCATACAACATTATATCTTTTGAATTAACAAGTGACATCTTCTTGTTATTATTGTGGAAATACATCCGTTGGAATAATTCTCGATGAATTGTCGATGAGCCCATCAGCCACCTCCTCATCCTCTCCTTGGTTTAATGATGTACTATTGTTTCGGGGACCCGCTCCCATAGATCATTTCCCGAGAATCTTGCAATGTCATTTCGTCGATTGGTGTTGCACCTTTTCTTCTTGAACATCCTGAGCCTGAGGTATCATGACACCAATCGGATCTGAATCTCGGTCAGATATGATGGTTGGGACAACTTTTCAGTAGTTATAATGTTGGTCCTTTGACGACCCGGTAATATGATGTCATGCCTAGCACCCCGGGGCTAGAGGACCCGTCATTATAATTTCTTTTGTAAGGATAGCCATTCTTCCAGGAGGAAATTGTAAGACTTATTCTATAAGTTGCTTCTGATGGATCATTTGTGTATCCAAGGTCTAGCCCTTAATTGAAACACCATATCATTGCTACCTCGAAGCATGACTATGATACCCCCACTCATCAACAAGAACATTGGAGGCACGATGCTAAATGTTTCTTGGTCAGTTATCCAAACACCGTTGTATGGGTAAAATCTTGATTAATCCTTGCCTCTTTATCTAAATGATTGGGTACTTGCTCTCCTACCCTGTATGCCATGTTCTTCTTGTCCATGGAAAGGATGCACTCCTAATAATTGTGTGTAATCACAATTTTCCTTTTCATTTGTTTGTTTAACCTTTCCTTGATCTACATATAATCTAAGCAGTAATATTTTTCTGCTTATGAAAACACCTTGGTGCACAACTCTGTCAGTAAGACCTTGATTCTATTGTTGATAACATCCCGGTACCGCTGCTAGAGGAGAACCTTGCCTGTTGGTCCGCCTCGTTTCAACGAGCGGAAACATGGTTCTCTTCGTTCCCCGTCCTTGGTTCCGACATTGTTGCCGACATAGCTGACA
Source organism: Secale cereale (assembly GCA_902687465.1). NCBI lineage: Eukaryota > Viridiplantae > Streptophyta > Magnoliopsida > Poales > Poaceae > Secale > Secale cereale. The sequence continues at coordinate 130,346,892 of LR738712.1, forward strand.
AGCCATCCAGTGACATGCCTCCCTGTTGAGGCTGTGCAAGATGTCACCACCCTTCCTATTTCAACCCACATGGTGGGCCCTTAAACCACAGGTCCACTGGATCGAAACCTGACTCTTCTGAACAACCCTGATTCTAATGTATTCTTTACACTTGGCTTCGTGTGTAGTTCACGAGCTAAATTATACCATCTTTCATCCTGGTATCAAACACCTTATTATTCTCATTGATCAAGACCCCATTCCAGCTTCTGGTTAGGCATTGAATGACTGCCTAACCGATTGAAACTTTGGTACCATCACTTATTGTTCTCAATGCATTCACTGAAATACTATTCGTATGGTACTTCGTGTACCACTTTCTGAATTCGCCGTCGGATGCACATACTTCGTAGAGATACGTTCCTCCAAAGTTTCCCCCCTATTCGCGTTCGTAGGACGATGGAGATCCCGAAGAAAGGATGACGACTTGATCACGATGACTTGAAGCAGGGAACTGAAGACATCAACGAAAGGGATCAACCTCTTCGAAAGGGCAGCCAAGACCGAGAAGACTCGTTAGCTTTTCGCTACCACCACTTTTCCCCCGTGCTCCACCACTTAAATCTCGGGACGAGATTTCTTGTAGTGGAGGAGAATTGTGACGCCCGAATAATTAAGCTACAGTAATCCCCTGCTAATGATGCCATGTCACCATCATTACTGTTGCTAATCTCACTCGAGTCAAAGCCGGTTCAAATTCAAATTTAAATCAAGGTCAAAGTTTAAAGTTTTGAAAAGTCAAAGCTAAAAGGTTCAAACTGTGGCAAATAATTCATAGGTAATATTGGTGGAGATATTATTTTTTAATAAAATAATTAAAATGCACTAAGATAAGTAGAACAGTGGCTTGACCAACTAACTAAATTCATTACATAAATTATAAAATATTAATCTATTTTATTTAGGGATAAGAATTAGTGTGGCACTAGTATATTTATAAGTACTAATTTAGGTGCTAGTGGTAATTTTTATAAAACCTAAAATGAAAGGAACTAAAATAAAAACAGAAGAGAAATAAATAAAAGGTAATAATAAACAAAACAAAAACAAACAAAATAAAATAAAACCCCCCTGGCCATCTGGGCCTTGTCCCAGCCGGCCCAGCTGGCCCAGCTAACCTCCAGGCCGGCCCACTTACCTTCCTTCCCCTCCCCCCTGTTCACCATCGCGGTGGACGCCCGCGCGCCATCCGTGGCCGCAGGAGGCCACACGCCGGCCATCCGCCGTTCCCCCGTCGCCTACTAGGTCGCTCCCGACCTAAACCCTAACCCTAGCACCCCCAGACCCCTCTCCCTCGCGCCGCTCCTCTTCCCCCTCTCCCCCTCGGTGCTCTGCTTGTCCCCGAGGCACCCATGGTCGCGCCACCGCCGCCCGCGCGGCCACCGGCGGCGCCTTGACATTTCACCGCCTCCAGGAGAACCACCGGCCTCTACTACTTCGACTCCGGGCCCCAATTCGAGCTCTGCGGCACTATGAGGACGACGACGAGCTCTTCCTCTCCATCTGCTCCGCCGTCGCCATCGCCGGAATACTCGCTGCCCCGAGCACCTCGAACCTTCCCCGGGCCTTCTCTGCAACGCTGTGAGCGACCGTCGCCTCTCCCCTCTCTTCCCTTCCCCTCTCCGCGCCCGTAGCTCGCCCCCGACGGCTTGGCCGAGCCCGCCGTCTCTGTACGCCTCGCCGCCGTGGCCATGCTCTCCGTCGTGCTCGCCTGAGCACGGCATCGTGTTCCTGGTGCTCCCAGGAACCTAACGCGCCCGCGCACGCGCTTCCCCGTGGCCCATAGCCCCTAGCTCGTTGGGCGCCCGAACGCGCCTCCGCCGGCGACGTCGAACTGCTCGCCTCCGGCCACGACAGCCCGCAAGACCACCGCCATCCGACGCGTCGTCGTCTTGCCGTTCTAACGCGCCCGGCCGCGACCAAAATGGCGCCCTGTGGGCGATTTCCGACGGTGCCCGAGGACACACCGCCGCGAACGAGCTCGCCGGCGTGATTCCGACGATTCGCCGGCCGTCGCTGAGCTGTCCTGACGCGTGGGCCCCCTTGTGTCGCTGACGGGTGGGCCCCGTTGAACCTTTGACTCGGTCAGCACTGACGTGGCTCCTCTATGTCTATAACATGCGGGCCCCACGGCATAAAACGGTTAAAATAAATAGATAAATTGCTAATTAATTAATTAGTTAATTAAACACTTAATCTCTCACTGACTACTGGGCCCCACACGCTAATTAACCCTTTCAGTTAGTCTAAATCCCCTGTTAGTGTCCCTGACAATGACATGTGGGTCCCACTGGACCCACCTGTCTGGTCTGACTGGTCAACTGACTAGTTGACCTGATGACATCACTCTGACGTCATGCTTGCGTCATCGTTCACTGTTCTGGATAAGGTTGAATTTAGGTAAATATTAAATTCCAGAAATCAATAAAACCTTTAGAAAATCATATCTTTTAAACCGTAACTCGGATGAAAATAATTTATATATGAAAGTTGCTCAGAACGGCGAGACGAATCCAAATACGCGGTCCGTTCGTCCGCCACACATTTCTATCATACCGAACATGCGACATTCCCCTCCGTTTCATCTGCCCGAAAATGCCTAACACCGGGAATACTTTCCCGGATGTTATTCCTCTTCGTTTGTATCACCGAGCACCGCGTTAGGTCACACGTAGCACCGCGTTTTTCCATGTTATGCTTTGTGATGCTATTGTTTGGTCTGTTATTTATTTGTTTCCCCCTTCGTTGCTTATTTTCGATAGACTCCGATACTGTGATAGACCCCGAGACCGTTGATGCTTCGGGTTCGACTACGGCTACGCTTCCGAAGATTCCTTTCATCTGCAGAGCTTCCAGGCAAGCCCCCCCCCCTTTGATCACCAGATATCGCCTATTCTTCTCTCTACTGCTTGCATTAGAGTAGTGTAGCATGTTACTGTTCGGTGCTCCTATTCTGTTGCATAGCCTGTCATTGCTGTTACAACTGTTGATACATGTACCTGCCATCGTAATGCTTAGTGTAGGATGCTAGTATTCCATCAGTGGCCCCACATCCTTGTCCGTCTGCCATGCTATACTATCGGGCCGTGATCACCTCGGGTGGTGATCATGGGTATATACTATATACACACTTTACATGATACTTGATGTGACTAAAGTCGGGTCGGCTCATTGAGTACCCGCAAGTGATTTGATGTGGGGGCTGAAAGGACAGGTGGCTCCATCCAGGTAGTGGTGGGCCTGAGTTCCTGACGGCCCCCAAGTGGATCGTCGTGGCGGAGCGACAGGGCAGGTTGAGACACCCAGTGGAGAGGTGGCCTGGCCCTGGTCGTTGTCCGCGGTTATTTCATAATAACACGCCTAACGAGTTTGGATATTTGATCTGAGTCTGGCCATTTGGTCTATACGCACTAACCAGCTACGTGGGAATAGTTATGGGTACTCGACGTCGTGGTATCAGCCGAAGCCTTCTTGACGTCAGCGACTTAGCGGCGCGCGCCGGGTTGGACCGCTTAACGCAACTTCCTTAGTAATGGAGGTTGCTAGGTCTGCTCACCGGCCGCGTACGCAACGTGCAGGTGTGCGTTGGGCGATGGGCCCGGACCCCTGCACGCCTAGGACTTAGATCGGCGTGCTGACCTCTCTGCTGTGCTTAGGTAGGGCTGCGACGTGTTGATCTTCCGAGGCCGGGCATGACCCTGTAAAGTGTGTCCGGCCAAATGGGATCGAGCGTGCTGGGTTATGTGGTGCACCCCTGCAGGGAAGTTAATCTATTCGAATAGCCGTGTCCCTCGGTAAAAGGACGACCCGGAGTTGTATTCCGACCTCATGACAACTAGAACCGGATACTTAATAAAACACACCCTTACCAGTGCAAGATACAACTCGGTGGTTGCTCTCTCACAGGGTGATGTGCGGGAGGATCGCTGTCAGGGATATGGTTAATAGGTATAAACCGGATATTGTAAACCGGTTTAGTTATATCGTGCTTGGTTTATTATTTTTAGTAGAGATTACGGCCCGTGAGATCTCAAGGTCCATGTATAGAAATACGGTTTGTAAACCGCCAAAGAGATGTAACTTGAGAAGTAAGAAAGAAAGGGCAGAGACCGAGGCGGACACGATTATGAGCCGGCCTCGGGACTCTGTAAACCGGACCTGGCGTCACCTCTATATAAAGGGACGACCCGGCACCGGTTCAGGGACAAGCAACAATCAATCCGTCGAGACGCAGGCAAGCGATTCCGCTCCCTGTAAACCGACGCCCAAGCAATACCAAACCAACTAGACGTAGGCTTTTACCTTCTCCAAGGGGCCGAACTAGTATAAAATCCTTTGTGTCCTTTGTGTGCCATGAACCCTTTCAAGCTAACCCGTGCGATGGTTCCATCATCAAGTCCGTTGAACCGGACATCTGCCGTGCTAATTCCACGACAGTTGGCGCCCACCGTGGGGCCTGCGCACGACGGTTTCGAGTTCTTGGAAGGCGGCTTCGAAGGGTTAAAGGGTTACGCAGTCGGCCGGATGACCAAGAGTCGTCGTGGCCGGATCTACATCGACGACGCAGGTTGGGGACCGGAGGCCGATTCAATTGAATACGGGTACCGGGTCCCCTTCGGCAGCATCCAAGTCTTCATCGGCAAAATTGGCGAACCGGGACCTGAGCCGGACACCCTCCCCAACATCATCGAGCCGGCTCAGCGGGCGAGATCGGCCCGGATTCCGCCTGCCATGAAGCGTGTGTTCGTTGGGGCAATCCGCGGAGGCCAAGCCGAGGTCGGATCGGAATCTGATGGTGCAACCGTTGTCTACTCAGATGACGAATCTTCATCCGGGGAAACTGAATCTCTGTATCAGTTGCGGGACGGCCGGTCTGAGGGCGAGTCCGATGGAAACAATATTCCGGACCCCTTTGACCCGCCAAACCGGGTGGCGGTCTTCATGGCCGGTTCACAGCCCCCGACGAACGGAACAACAGCGGAGGCTGGCGCAGGGGGAAGCGGTTCAAATCCCTCCATTACTGCGGTTCTATCCACCTTGATCGAGGAGTTCACAGCTAAGGCAGTAGAGGTCGTGGCTCCAGCAGACAAGGCGCAACATGATGCAGTGCTTCTTCAGTTGAAGGCCCGGATCGATCAATTGAAGGAGGATTTAAAGGCAGAAGGAGAGATGTTAGCCATCAGACAAGCAGAGTTGGATGATCAAGTTTTTCACTTAAGGATGGAGCAGGCTTCGGTGGAAGCAGTGAGGGGGCGAAAATATCGATCCCGCCTGCCGCCGGGTTACGAATCTGCGAATTTGTTTAGAACACCTGGGGCTGGGGCCAGTAACAATCCGATCTTAAACCGGAGAAGCCCACCGGCTCGAGAGGAGCCGGTTCAGCGACCTGCTGCAGAGCAGGAGCGACGGATTACGTCGGCGCCTTATGTTCCTATCCCCCCGGGACACTACTCAAACCCTGTGGACAATATTGCCGCAACAGCAGCACGGTTGGCCGCTTTACCTGTGGAAGAAACATCTCCGATGGCGATAGAGGCGCGCAGGGCCCAGAAGCTACTCAATACGGCGTTAATACAGCATCAAGCGTACTCTCACAGCAGGGAAAGGTTGCATTCAACACCACGTCCCAACCGAAGTTACTCTAGACATTGGGAGGAGCCAGAAGTGTCCAGCAGCGAACGGAGGAGACATCAACACAGGCAAGATAATCCGGCAAGGGCAGAGATGCCAGCCCCGGATCGAAACCGGCCTAGATCGGAGGCCAGGGAGGAGGTTCGTCAGTCGACGCCGGTTCACACAGGCATTACAGGGACAGGAGCTACAGCGAGCGGTTTTGGGATACAATGTCTCGTCCCTGCCCTACGGAGCGTTAAGCTGCCCAAGGATTTCAAAGGACCTCGTAAGGTGCCTAATTACACAGCCGATTTACCGCCCGAGGCTTGGGTGGAGAGTTACGAGATGGCCATGGAGATGCTGGATGTGGATGGATCGGCTTGCGCCAAATATTTCACGATGATGCTTGAAGGTACGGCCCGGACTTGGCTAAAGGCACTACCTCCGAATTCTATCGGATCATGGGGGGAGCCGCGCAGTCAGTTCATCAAAAATTTTAAGGATACATGCAAGCAACCTATGTCGGTGATAGATTTAGCCGCATGCGTGCAAGGGGAGCAGGAGTCTACAGCAGCTTGGGTACGCAGAGTGGCAGAGATCTTGCACTCCTCAAACGGCATTAATCCGAGCACAGCAATTGTAACCTTGGAGAACAATTGCCGGTTTGAATCTTTGAAATTAAAACTTGGACGGCTCAAACGGGAGTGCAATGACATGGGGACTTTGATGAGTGCCTTGGTGAAGTACGGAGACTCAGATAATACCAAGTATCCAGAGCCAGAGGGAGATAAAGCGGGAAAGGCCAGCAAGACTGGTAAACCGGCGCCAGTTAATCCGATCACTTCAGGTGTGTTGGGCAAACGGAAACCGGAAAGCAGCTCCGATTTTGTGGCTAATACACAGGTTCAAGGCGGTTTTCAGGGTGGTCAGCAAGGTCTCACTCGCCAGACCGGTGGAGGAAACCCGGGTTGGGAGCAGGATTTGGATCAACCCTGTATAAAGCATAGCGGAAGAAAGGGGCCGGCACGGCACACGGCGAGAGAATGCTTGAACCCTATGATAGCAGGGAACGGCCGTTTTAATCCTCTTAACCGGCCCCCAAACGGCGGTTCAGGGCCCGGGTTTTATGGACCGGGTTACCAAGGGAACAACTCCGGTCCAGGATATAGAGGCAACAGCAGTTATCAAGGGAACAACGGTGGTTATCAATCCCGGCCAGGCGGCCAAAGTAGTCAAGGAAACTACAATGGCCAAGGAAATCAGTCCCACTATCAGGGTGGTTATCATGGTCAGGGAAATCAGTCGTATCATCAAGGTGGTTATAACAATCAGAATAATTAGCAGCAGGGCCAAGGGAGTCACAATAACCAAGGAAATCAGCAGCAGCAGCGCCCGCAGCAACAGCAGCAAACCAGATACCAGAGTAATCCAAAGGAGTTGAGCAGCGGTCAGTATCATGTTTTCACCACAAGTTTATGTAAGAGAGACCAGAAGGTTTTGAAGCGGGCTGTTAATGCGGTCGAACCGGCGACGCCACAGTTTCTACGATGGTCAGAGCAGCCCATTGTGTGGAGCAGAGATGATCACCCATTACAGGTAGATAATCCGGGACATTTAGCCTTGGTGGTGGCACCTCAGGTGGGAGGATACAGGTTCACTAAGGTCCTCATGGACGGCGGTAGCAGTATCAATATATTATATTACGAGACCTTTCGCCGTATGGGTCTAACAGATAAACAGTTAAGGACATCAAACACAGTGTTTCATGGGGTGGTCCCAGGTAAGTCAGCTTATCCGGTTGGTAAGGTGGATTTAGAAGTTACCTTTGGGGATGAGCATGACTCCAGATCGGAGATGATCACTTTTGAAGTTGTCAAAATTAGAAGTCCGTATCATGCTTTGTTTGGAAGAACGGTTTATGCTAAATTTATGGCTAGGCCATGTTATGTTTATCTGCAGCTCAAGATGCCGGGTCATAAAAGCACAATTACGGTGCATGGCAGTCATAAGATAGCGGTAGAATGTGAGGAAGGTGATGCAGCGTATGCAGAAGCGGTATGTGCCACTGAAGAGTTGAAATTTTATAAGGATAATGTGGATCCGGCTGATATGACTCCGCTGAAGAAGCCGACCACCGAGCATGATCCGGCTCTGAAGTTCAAATCGGCAGAAGAGACTAAGCAGGTCGATTTTGTGCCTGGAGATTCGTCTAAGCAATTCACCATCAGTGCTAATCTGAATCCCAAATAGGAAGGCGCGCTCATCGAGTTCATCCGTGAGAACCGGGATATCTTTGCATGGAAACCGTCTGACATGCCGGGTATACCGAGGGAACTCGCTGAGCACAAGTTGAATATTGATCCGAAGTTTAAACTGATAAAACAGTATCTGCGACGCTTTAACGAAGAAAGGCGCAAGGCTATAGGAGAAGAAGTGGCTAAGCTTTTGGCGGCAGGGTTCATAGTGGAAGTGTTTCATCCGGAATGGTTGGCTAATCCGGTGCTAGTTCTAAAGAAGAATGGGAAGTGGAGGATGTGTGTGGACTACACAGACCTCAATAAAGCTTGCCCGACTGATCCTTTTGCTCTACCTCGCATTGATCAGATTATCGATGCTACAGCAGGGTGTGAGAGGTTGAGTTTTTTGGATGCGTACTCAGGTTATCACCAGATCAAAATGGCAGTTGAAGACCAGGAGAAGACAGCATTCATAACCCCTTTTGGTGCTTTTTGCTATGTGTCTATGCCTTTTGGGCTCAAGTGTGCGCAGGCAACTTATCAGCGTTGTGTTCAGAATTGTTTGAAGGGGCAGATAGGAAGGAACGTACATGCTTACGTGGATGACATTGTGGTCAAATCAAAGGAGGAAAGAACAATGATAGAAGACCTCAGAGAAACCTTTGATAATCTCCGGACTTATAGGATGATGCTCAATCCGGAGAAATGTACCTTTGGTGTCCCGGCTGGTAAGCTTTTGGGATTCCTGGTCTCAAACCGGGGAATAGAAGCCAACCCGGAGAAGATCAAGGCCATCACATCTTTGGCGAAGCCGGCTTGCATTAATGATGTTCAGCGCATAGCTGGCCGGATCACGGCGTTGAGCCGGTTTATCAGTCGCTTAGGAGAAAAGGCGATACCGCTTTATCAAATGTTGAAGAAAACGGACCGGTTCATTTGGAGTGATGAAGCGAATACAGCGTTTGAGAATCTGAAACAGCAACTAGCGAAACCACCGGTTTTAGCGGCTCCTATCGATAAAGAGCCTTTGCTGTTATATGTCGCTGCAAACACGCGGGCAGTCAGCGTTGCGATTGTGGTTGAGCGCAAGGAAGCAGGAAGGGAACATCCGGTTCAGCGCCCGGTTTATTATGTGAGTGAAGTACTCATGGAATCTAAGCAGAGATACCCTCATTGGCAGAAATTGGTATATGGGGTGTTCATGGCAAACCGGAAATTGAAGCATTATTTCCAAGGGCATCCAATAACTGTGGTTAGTTCAGCTCCGTTGGGAGATATAATCCAGAATAGAGAAGCAACAGGAAGAATAGCCAAATGGGCCATTGAGCTCAGTCCGCATGAGCTGAAGTATGTACCACGTACTGCTATAAAATCTCAGGCACTGGTTGACTTCATCAATGACTGGACGGAATTACAAACTCCTGAGGAGAAGCCGGATCTTACTTATTGGACGATCCACTTCGACGGTTCAAAGCAGTTGGAGGGATCGGGGGCCGAAGTTGTCTTAACTTCCCCCAGAGGTGATAAATTTTGTTATGTACTCCGGTTGTTATTTCCTTGTACTAACAATGCAGCGGAATATGAGGCGCTGCTTCACGGTTTGAGATTGGCGAAAGAGATGAATTTGAGCCGGGTTAAGTGCTTGGGTGATTCAGACCTAGTGGCACAGCAGGTTTCGGGCAAGTGGGATTCAAGGGATCCCCTCATGGCGGCTTATCGACGAGAGGTTGAAGCGGTCGCAGGTTACTTCAAAGGGTATCAAGTGGAGCATATAGACCGGCGGAAGAACGAAGCAGCTGACGCTTTAAGCCGGCTAGCGTCGCAACGTAAACCGGTACCACCAAACACCTTTTTGGATGAGTTGCACAATCCTTCGGTTCAAGTACCTTCGGAGAACGATCTGGCTGTTCCAGACCCAGAGGCACAGTTGGTTGCAGCAACCCATGTTATTCCGGATTGGACGTTACCTTATTTGGTATATTTAAGCCGGGGAGAATTGCCAGAGGACGAAGATGAAGCACGGCAGATAATCCGGCGTTCCAAGTCTATGACAATTGCCAACGGGGAGCTGCATCATCGCAGCACCTCTGGAGTATTTCAACGGTGTGTTTCAGCTGAGGAAGGTTGTGAGATTCTAAGGGAGATTCATGAAGGGGATTGTGGTCATCATGCCGGATCAAAATCTTTGGTGGCTAAAGCTTTCCGACATGGCTTTTATTGGTTAACTGCACATGCAGATGCGGCAGACTTGGTCCGCAAGTGTGACGCTTGTCAGAAGTTCTCAAGACGTGCCCTTGTTCCGGCACAGGAACTCCGGATGATACCAATAACTTGGCCTTTTGCAACTTGGGGGCTTGACATGGTTGGTCCCTTCAAGAGATCCCAAGATCAGAAAACTCATCTACTAGTGGCAGTGGACAAGTTTACAAAGTGGGTTGAAGCGGAACCCATAAGCAAGTGTGATGCGGCAACGGCGGTTAAGTTCATCAAAAAAGTAATATTCCGGTTTGGTTTTCCACACAGCATCATCACAGACAACGGCACCAATTTACCTCAGGGTGAGATGGAAGAATTCTGTCAACGAGAGCATATTCGTTTGGACGTATCTTCTGTGGCTCACCCCCAATCCAATGGTCAAGCAGAAAGGGCAAATCAGGAGATTTTGCGAGGAATCAAGCCCCGGCTTATGACACCTTTGCAGAGAACCCCAGGATGTTGGGTTGAGGAATTACCGTCTGTCCTTTGGAGCATCAACACTACTCCCAACCGGTCTACAGGTTATACACCTTTTTTCATGGTTTACGGTGCAGAAGCAGTTCTTCCAAGTGACATACGCCATGATTCACCAAGGGTGGCGGCCTATGTAGAAGCCATCAATGAGGAGTCAAGACAAGACGGTTTGGATCGGTTGGATGAAGAGCGTGACATAGCTGCAGCACGGTCCGTGATTTACCAGCAAGATCTGCGCAGATATCACAGCCGCCGGATCAGAACCAGAACATTCCAGGAGGGCGACTTGGTACTCCGGCTTATCCAAGATCAAACAGATATGCACAAGTTATCCCCGCCATGGGAAGGGCCCTTTGTGATCAGCAAAAACTTACACAACGGATCATATTATTTGGTGGACATTCGAGAGCACAAAGACTCACGAACATCAGAAGAGGAGACGAAAAGGCCGTGGAACATTGCTCATCTGCGGCCATATTACACTTGAGCCACAGGCTTTCATGTATCCTATGTATATATTATGAAATAATGAATAAACCGGCACCCTCGGTAAACCGGGGGCTCAGCCTTTTTTCCACATACATAAAATTGGCGGCAAGTATCCATGTCAGTTTATTATCAAAGAATCATATTTCAATGTTAGCTGGTTTTTAGAAACTAACCTTTGCAGGGTGTGTGAAGGAGCGGTAGAACTCACAGGAACAAGAGATTATATCCGGTTCAAGAAAAGAAAAACCCCATAAAAAGGAAAACCGGCAGAGTCAGGAGGAACGTCAGAGGCCCCTGGGGACAGTGGTTCGCCCACACCCCCTTGAATGGCTATGTTATGAATATTTGGGTTCCCTGAACAGTGGGGGCACCCACGTTCAAATGATGGCCCGGCCCCTGGGGACAGTGGTTCGCCCACACCCCCTTGAATGGCTATGTTATGAATATTTGGGTTCCCTAAACAGTGGGGGCACCCACGTTCAAATGATGGCCCGGCCCCTGGGGACAGTGGTTCGCCCACACCCCCTTGAATGGCTATGTTGTGAATTTTTGGGTTCCCTAAACAGTGGGGACGCCCACGTTCAAATGATGGCCCGGCCCCTGGGGACAGTGGTTCGCCCACACCCCCTTGAATGGCTGTGTTGTGAATTTTTGGGCTCCCTGAACAGTTGGTACGTCCACGTTCAAATGATGACCCGGCCCCTGGGGACAGTCGGGTTCGCCCACATCCCCGTGAATAGCTAAACTTCGTGTTGAACCTGGCAGCTCTTTGAAAAAGCATCAATTGCATAGTTTGATTTACAATGATTATATGTTTCTTGATGTTTTTTGTGTTTCATAACCTTTTTAACCAAGAGGAACAGCTCTAGAAGTTGACCGTCTATCTAGTGTTATAAGTCTGGGTCATGATCACCAGCGAGAGTTAAACCGGCGTTCATCGTAACCCGGCTCGGTTTCATGATGGGCTGACAATTGGCAGCACACAATCAGATACAAGTTACAAATTGCTGAACCAAGAAGAGAAAGATTTATGGACAAGTTGAGCTGAAGAGTTTCAAGGGTTTATTAGAATTGATGAAGACTGATTAGATAATTTTAAACATTCTGCCGGTTTAAGGTATTTTGGCTACATGCAATTCAAGTATCACAGTTATTTGTTAAAGATATGCTTATTTAGTTATACCAAGAGAACAAGTTAATCCGTCCTATGGTAAAACCACTAGGACATATTTTTTATCTTTTTTATGTACAGAGCAAGGAATCCGCATCAATCAACAAGTCAGCGAACGAGTACTTTATAAAGACCAAAAGCCGGATCACAGTGCATTAAGTTTCAGCTAAACCTATTACAAGGCATAAAAGCCAAATAGTTGGAAGCATTGTTTACGGAATAACAATTATGATTACAAGCAGTGACATTCAAGATTCCGCGTCTCCTTGCCGGGATGATTGGCCTCCACCTTGTTCCGGAACATCTTCCTCCTCGCGAAGCGGCGGGAAATCTGGCGCACGCCAATCAATCTTGGCCAAGGCACGGAAATATACTTCATCGTTGATTAACTCAGCAGGATCAATGTCAGGAGCGAAGGTGTGAGGACGAACCGGCGGAGTTAAATTTACAACATCGTAAACCGGCCGTTCCAACCGCTCGTTCTGTAGGTTGTACGCTGGATGATATCGAGACAAGTCAGATTCCAGTGCAATCTTGCTGGCAAGGGGACGCACTTCCTTGGTCAGAGCATAAAGATCTTTTTCGTCAAAGGTTGAACCGTCCTCCTTGGTATCAGGAAATCCGGTTAACACTTCTTCCGGATCAAGGTCTGGAACCCAAGCTTTAGCCCTTGTAAGGGCCAGAAGAGCACCTCCACGAGCAGCTGATTTCTTCACCTCTTCAAGACGAGTTGGCAGAATGGACAAACTGTTCAAGGTAGCCTTGATGGTTGAAGGAGCCGGTTTACCAAAGGAAGTAGCGCTGATAATCCTTTGTGCTCCTGAGTAGAGTTGTTCGACCAGTGTATAGCAAGCCTTCAGTTTCTTCCGTATATCATCCCCAAGATGGGAGACCCGGCGTCCTACATAAAACGATGAAGGTTAAACCGGTACAGGTCACAGGTTGCATAGATAACAGACGAAAATTAAGGTTATGCTTACCAAAGATAGCAGAAGTCATCAAATCAATTTGGCACTTTAACCCGGCCAATTCTTCAATAACCGGGTTAAGAGCTCCTTCGGCATCTTGAACACGCTTTTCAAGATCCTTTTTCTGGACTTCAAAAGTAGTCCGTTCCTCATCAAAGAATTTCTTTAAGTCTTCAGCAGTCTTTAAACTCACTTGAAGTTCTTTCTTCGCCTTTGAAGCGGCTGACTCAGTCTGTATAAGCCGGGTTCGAAGTTCACTGTTTTCTACGGCGTTCCGGTTCAGCTCAGCCTGCAGACAAAGTTCAAAAGCAAGGTTAGAAATTACAAAGTCTCAAGCACACAACCAAGTTGTCTACTTGACACTTGGGGGCTAATGGCAGTTGAAGTAATCCGGCAAAGACAAATTGAAAATGCAAGTCTCAAGCACACAACAAAGTTGTATACTTGACACTTGGGGGCTAATGGCAGTTGAAGCAATGCATCAGAGACAATTTTTTACAAGTATCAACTACATAATCAAGTTATCTACTTGATACTTGGGGGCTAATGTATAGTCAGCAGTTCAAAACTATAAAGTTCCGGATTCACTTCAATAAAGAAGATAAACCGGAACTTGGGGGCTGGCCTAAGGTAAAGATGCGTTGAAAAAGATGAAGTCAGAAGAGGAAAACTTACTTCATATTTTTCCCTCATCAGGTTTACTAGGCTGGCTTCATAATCTCGGCTACTATGGAGCCGGTTCAGATATCCGGAATAGATGTCCTGAGCGCTCATACTTGAGAGACTGGAGATATCAGTACTCCACTTCCCCTTCTCCTGAGTCATCTTCTCCGCTTTAGCCGTATGTTTCGCTAAAACGGTGGGTTCGGCTGGCGCAACATAAGCAGTGCCAGTAACCACGACATCAGGGGAAGTGGGTGCATTGGGAGGAGAAGCTTCAGTTTGAGCCGGATTAGGAGACGCCGGGTTAACTTGAGGAGAGTTAACCCGGGCCGGACTTGGTGGATCTTGGATGTCTTCAGCGGCAGGTGTGTCGAGAACGGTTTCGTCAACCGGAGCAGCTGGAGTACCTTCAGGAGGAACGGCGGTAGACGGATCAATCGCCAGTTCATCAGTAGAAGGATCAGCAACAGGCTTTTTAGCCTTGGTTCTTTTGCTGGGTTTCGGTTTGCTGGAAAAACAAGCAAAAATAAGTTAAACATTATAATGGAAGGGGGGATCATGAACCGGAAGAAGTAAAGAGAATTACCCCGGGACGGTCTTCAAAGGTGGAAGCTGTGTAGCGGTTGATTCGCCAGAAGAAGACAGTGGAGTTTCCTGATAATCAGGATCAGTCGGTTTAAGTGGTTTTCTGATAAGACCGGCCTTGGGATGAAGAAGAGTTGGAGAGAGCATCACCTCAGCGCGGCGTTTTCGAGCCGGAGTTAACGAAATTCCAGAGGACTCCACTGCCAAGCCGCTATGGCGAGTGGTCCGGCGCAAGGCTTCGTGCTGTTGTTTCTTCAAAGTAAAATTGGGATCCAACTTAGCATAAGGATGAGAAAATTGATACTTTCTAACAGTCCGACGGATCTTTTGAGGAGGGGGTTCTGAATCGGAAGAAATAAGGGTTACCTCAATCTCCGCCGGGTTATCACCTTCGAGTGGATCCTGTGAAAGGGCATCATTAGATATGTGAACAAGTATATAAAAGCAAAATGTAAACCGGAGTAAGGCGTACCTCGGAGTCCGGATCATCATCCTCAGAGGGAGAACCGGCATCAACGGTTGCTTTCCTTTTCTTGTTTGCAGGAGTTTTTCGGCGAGCTTGCCTTGCAGGTTTTTCCTGAAGTTTTCTCCTCCAGAAGGGGTCATCAGCCTAAATGAAAAAAGCAAAGGCAAGTAAAAGACGGTTCAAAGAGGACGGTTTACAAAGTACAAGTTAAAGACACTTACTTCAGGCAGCTTATTCCTCTTGAAGTATGGGGCCAAACCAACTTTAGTGCAGTCTATTAGAGCAGGATTGACAATTTTCTTGGCCGATTCAATTACTTCCGATTCAGAAAGCTTCTCCTTAGTGAACCTCTGAGGATCATCCGATTTACCAGAATAATTGCACATCAAATCAGGGCGCCGGCTTAAGGGAAGGATACTCCATGATAACCAGCAGCGAAGGAAATCAGTACCGATCAGGCCATTAGCCATGAAAGCTCTCAGCTTGGAGAGCTGTGGAGAAAACTGGATCCGTTCAGTAGCACTTAGTCGTTGTGGCAAGGGGTGATTTGCCGGGATACGAGTTTCACGATAACCCGGCAAGGGGTTTTCACCTTCAGGAGATGTGTCTACGCAGTAAAACCAGGACTTGTTCCAGTCCTTTGGATGAGTGTGCAAGGAGGCGTGAGGAAAAACTGCATCCCTCCTTTTCTGAATACTAATCCCACCAAGCTCTTGGTGAGGCCCGCTGGTGAACTCAGTACGCCGGTTTGCATGGAAGAAATCCCGGAATAAATCAACTGACGGCTCTTCTTGCAGATAGGCTTCTGAAAACACTTGGAAATCGCAAATGTTGGAAACCGAGTTGGGTCCGATGTCCTGCGGGTGCAACTGGAAGGTAGCAAGAACGTCCCGGAAAATTTTTGAACCGGGGGGAGAGAAGCCTCTGGAGATATGGTCCAGGAATACGATGACTTCTCCGGATCTGGGAGTTGGAGGGCACTCGTTACCCGGAGCACGCCATTTTAATTCGGCTCGAGGCCCTAAGGTGCCGATGCTCGACAGTTTGACTAAGTCTTCCTCAGTCACGACGGAACGGACCCAATCGCATGAAACGTACTGCTTAGCAGTCATTTGAATAAAGTGCTGAAGAAGAGAAGGTACAGAAACAAATTATGAACATACAAATGATCTGGGACCTATACATATTGTGCGATGAAGGGAACTAAGAACTATCTGGCAAAGTTAAACCGGCAATCATAATACAAGATATATCATTTCCGGTTTAAAATGGCAGTTGAAGAGGAATAGTCAAGTCATTGCATCAGTTTACATCAGCTCCGGTTTATGACATGACAATCTAAACCGGAACATACTTAGTGGATCTACCAAAGAGAAAAACAGGTTTTCAACGCATTGCTAAGGAGGAATAGATCTGAGCATACTGAGATAAAGAAACGAAAAATTACACGGGAAATCTACAGAAGTTCAACTCGGAGCAGACGAGCTTACAGAATGTGCATAAAAAATGAGACCTAAAGCAGGCAACGGCAGAACTAAAAACAACAAGATCTAAAGGGCAAGGTACAACAGCTAAATCCGCGGAACTAGTGCAAAAAGTTCTAATGGTGGAGTTCTAAAAGGCGGAAGCTCTAATGGCGGAACAAATAAAGTTGTAGCATTGTAAAAGACAAGATCTAAAGTTAATAGTAAGCGGAAGGTTTTTTGGCCAGGTCTAAAAGTTGCGGATCCTACAGGAGGGACGAGACTATAAGAGCAGAAGGAAAACTTCATTGGAAGCCCTAATGGCGGAAGAACGCAGACAAAGTAATGGCGGACACAGATCTACAATGAGGAGGATAAACATACCAGGGACAGCGGGAATCAGTGGCGGAGAGAATCTGGACGAATCAGGTTGATGCAGCGGCCTGAGGAACTCTTGATCCGACGAGACGATGGCGGCGCTCCGAGCTCGGGATCTAATGGAGTTCTTCGGGTCAGGAAACGGAAGGAGGAAGAAGACGCGAGAAGGAAGAATGAGGAGAGGCGGTATTATTTATAGGCAGAGAGGCAGACGCGAAGCGACAGGTGCGATAATCAAGGGAGCAAAATCGAATAAAGGTCCTTTAAATGCCTCGATTCTCGGGATAACCATTAAAAACAAACTACAGTACAGCTCGCAGCGTTAAATGCGGAGATGATGTCATTGTCAGACTTTAATGATTTCGGAGGATGACGTCAGAGCCGGTTTACAAAGGATGAAGACAGAAGAAAATTACAGGAGACGATGAAGATTGATATGAACAAGTTCAAATCATTCTGGGGCCTAATGTCAGGGATATGGTTAATAGGTATAAACCGGATATTGTAAACCGGTTTAGTTATATCGTGCTTGGTTTATTATTTTTAGTAGAGATTACGGCCCGTGAGATCTCAAGGTCCATGTATAGAAATACGGTTTGTAAACCGCCAAAGAGATGTAACTTGAGAAGTAAGAAAGAAAGGGCAGAGACCGAGGCGGACACGATTATGAGCCGGCCTCGGGACTCTGTAAACCGGACCTGGCGTCACCTCTATATAAAGGGACGACCCGGCACCGGTTCAGGGACAAGCAACAATCAATCCGTCGAGACGCAGGCAAGCGATTCCGCTCCCTGTAAACCGACGCCCAAGCAATACCAAACCAACTAGACGTAGGCTTTTACCTTCTCCAAGGGGCCGAACTAGTATAAAATCCTTTGTGTCCTTTGTGTGCCATGAACCCTTTCAAGCTAACCCGTGCGATGGTTTCATCATCAAGTCCGTTGAACCGGACATCTGCCGTGCTAATTCCACGACAATCGCCGAGTAGGATTATGCTATACGATGTTACTTGGTGAACTTACCATCTATTTCCCTTCTACTGCTTCAAGACGGAGGCTGCGAGACGCGAGGATACTTGTTACTTCCATATATTCTCTTCTACTGCTGCAAGATGGAGGTGCCCAGAAGCATAGTCTTCGATTGGATTAGCTATCCCCCTCTTATTCTGGCTTTCTGCAGTTTAACCCATATATATTATTCCTTTACACATATACCATTGCATATGTAGTGTAGATCCTTGCTTGCGAGTACTTTGGATGAGTACTCACGGTTGCTTTTCTCCCCCTTTTCCCCCTTTGTCCCTTCTTCTCGGATGTCGCAACCAGATGGTGGAGTCCAGGAGCTAGATGATCCCGAGGATGTTTCTACATGGAGTTCGGCTTCGAGGAGTAGTTAGGAGGTCCCAGGCAGGAGGCCTTGCCTTTTCGATCGTCGTTACTTTTGTGCTAGCCTTCTTAAGGCATGCTTGTTTAACTTATGTCTGTACTCAGATATTGTTGCTTCCGCTGACACTTGTGTTTTCGAGATTTTGTATTCGAGCCCTCGAGGCCCCTGGCTTGTAATATAAGCTTGTATTATTTTAATTTGTGTCTAGAGTTGTGTTGTGATATCTTCCAGTGAGTCCTTGATCTTGGTCGTACACATTTGCTTGCATGATTAGTGTACGGTCAAATCGGGGGCGTCACAACAAGGTAGCAGAAACGAACGCTCTATGTATTGTGTTGCCTGCTTATGATAGGATAGATGGAGGAGTCGACGCACCATGGAGGATCCAGAGAAAATTGAAGTGAGAAGTAAATTGTATCTCTTCCCTAACACCGACACTCATATCTGGTGTCTCTCCCCACCATCGACCATCGAGCAACACCAGCACTTTGTTCGTGAAGTCAGAAGAGAAACAAAAATTGAAGTCGCACGGGAGTCAGGGACATGGACTGAGCAGCACTTTGAAAAATCAGCGGGGAGGAGACCTCACGCTTGAAACCCCAGGCCAATGTCGCTGGTGCAGGCCAATGTCGCTGGTGCGCACTCCAACTCTGGCGCGGGCGCTGCCGACTGTAGCCTGGTTTATTTGTCTATCATGTTTCAACTTTCTTTATTGCAGCAAGAGGTACTGTTGATTATAAAGAGAAAAATGCCTTCATCATATATAGATATGTCTCAGTTTTGATGTAAATAGTTTACATGCTAGGCTGCTAGTATGTATATATATATTCAGCAGTACCTCTTGCTGCAATAAAGAAAGTAGAAGATGGACAAAAGTACAGCTGCAGAAATTCTAGAAATAGCTGGCTAGGCAAAAACTTGATATACTATTGCTGCCAAATTAATTCCAACGAATACCTTTCATGACTTTTCTACACCATACTACAGGTCACATCCATGTGATACAGATAGGCTTGTCTAACATGACAAAGATGTCACACTCACACCAATTTGAACAAAAATCAACAGTGCAACAGAACACCAAATGAGTAATTCTTTGTTAGAGAAGCACCGGTGGTCCTCTTAGTTAAGATCAAACTAAATTCAGGTTAATAGCAGTTTGGTAGTTTGTCAACCCAAGAAGCTCAGTGACCTGTGTGACAATTCAGGACTTCATCATGTCCTTCTGCACCTTTGACATGTTCACCTAAACACAACAAAAGAAACAAATTAGAGTTTATCTTGGAACTGCATCAGATAACCTCTCGACACTCCTCACCACCCATTGAACATGAACCAAAAAAAACTGGTGGTCGAGCTTGGGGCGAACATCCATATCTTGAAAATCTCAGCATGCTTATTTGAGAATTGGGTATCCTGATCAGCCAACTATAATATTTGTCATATAACTATAAGATTTTTTGCAGAAAATTTCGTGCACCCATGACCTGTGCTGCATCCGACGGGGCAGCAATAGTGCGAGGCGACAATGAAGGAAGTGAAGCAAGGAGAGGAGAGGCACCTGTTTGGAGGGCGGCGCACAATTGAAGCGCCGCCGGCGTGTCCTTGGCAGGCGTCGCGCGGGCATCGGGCGGCCAGACTTGGAGCAGGTCTCCGGCGAGATGGGGATGGTGTGGAGGGGGCCTGGACGGCGGTGGGTCCTTGGCCGGCGCCGCTCGTGCATTGGGCGGCCGCCTTGGCCGGCGGCGCTCGGGAATCGGGCGGTCATGGCCATCTCTCTGCGTGCCCGACGATGAGGCGAGGTTCGGGTCTCCGGGAACGGGTAGATCGGAGGTGGGGCAACTCCCGGTAGTTTTCGTCAAAGAACAGGTGGCGGACGACGTTATCCGGCGACGGTGGCGCAGATCCGAGGCCATGACATGCTCTTGTTCGTTCTGGGGACAGAGAGGCCGTGGGATGAGCGAGGTGAGAGGAGACGGAGGAAGAGAGGAGGGAGCATGGCACGGCGACACTCATCTCCGTGAGGATCCAGTCGCCGACGGGTCGCGAGGTCGAGGCGGCGGCGCGCTCGGGAGTTCGGCCTCGGGCGTGTGGTTGCGGGTGCGACGTACGGGTGGCCCTCGGCGCTGTCTTGGGCCCAGATATTTTCTAACTTGGACCGCGGGTATAATTTTCAAAAAACAGGAGGACCTTTTTGCAAAACGGCCGCGACGGTATTAGGTAAAGATTCCAAATTTTATGGTACACAAGATCGACACTTCATATATAATTCATTCATTCCTTACAATTTGGGGCAGTCCTACGATTTGTTATGAAAAAATGTTGTAGATTTCGTTGAAACTCTGCCACTGAGTGGGAGAAGACGTTCTCGTCGACAATGAAGCGTCTATGGTGACTTCGTAAATCTCAAAATGATGTGCTGGCACAATCTCTCAAAGGTGCGTATAGATATAGGGTGTGCGAGTACGTTCATAGAGATGAGCGTATTCGTGTATGTATGAGCAGATGCGTCTGTACTTGTGTTAAAAAAAAGAGAAGAAAGGTGTGCGGACTCAAAAAGGCAACATGGCATGACCGCGACGGAACGTTTCCTTGATTTTGATTTTGAACGTTTGTAAAAGAAAAAGAAAAATACTCCTAGAAATAACAATCGACTCTAGCTAATCCCGTAAGTGACGCTGACATCATTCCCCGTGCTCCACGGAAGCAGAGCGCGCGATCGTTGACATGACAAGATCGCGACCGGTTCAAATCCATGTCAAACACGGAGGCACACCAATCTGGTAGCGACACGGAGTGACCAACCGAGTCGGACTACGCCCTCCATCTTCTGTATATATATATACAGGTACCCATATCCTTTCTTGGCCACGGATCGGCCGAGCAAGAGAGGAGCAGGCGAGCATCTCTCACAGTTGTCACCAAGCGCAGCGAGACAAACGATCGACACCGGCAGGCCGATGGACATGGCGTCGGCGCATTTGGTACCGGAGGACGTGATGGCGGATATCCTGCGCCGGCTTGGACCGCACGACCTCGCCGTGTCCCGCTGCGTCTGCAAGCCGTGGTGTGCCGTCATCGATGCTGGCCGCATGCTGCCCGCCCATTCACACCTCTTGCCTCTCTCTTTGGCCGGCTTCTTCGCCGTCTCCTGGACGGCGAAGCTCACCGCCTACTTCTCACGGCCGTGCGCCTCGGCCGTCGTCGGCAAGTTCGACTACCTGGATACCCACGAAGCCTGCGCCCTATCGGTGGAAGATCAATGCAACGGCCTCCTCCTGCTTCACAGGCCGACCCTGTGGCCTGACGACCAGCGGGTGATTAATCCCGTCACGCGACAGTGGGCCAAGTTACCACCATATCCGTACATGTTCTCGCCTTGCATGAAGGGCGACTACCAACGAGAGGACATGTATCTCGTGTTTGATCCTTCGGTGTCGCCACATTACGAGGTTTTTTTATTCCACTCGGTTCCCTACAACTGTTACGGGGATGATCTGGTTGAGGGTTCATTTGACGATGCACTTGACCCAGCAGCAAAGAACATGGAATGGCCACCATCGTCCTACACTTTGCGGGTCTATTCATCAAACACACGACAGTGGGAGGAGAAGCCTTTTATCCGACAAGGGGAGGCCGCGGGCACAATTGGCGACATGGAATCAGCTCTATCGCCCGGGCACTGCCATGCGGCCTACTGGCAAAGGGCTCTCTACGTCCACCAACATGATTTCGTAATGAGGTACGTAGCTACCTGATGCACTACTTATCATAAAATAACACTCGATATGTAGCGGATTTTTCATTTGCCTTTTACTATTAACAAATGACTCTATTTCTACAGAATAACCTTATCAAACCATAAGTACCAAGTGATTAAGCTGCCATTAGGCCTTCATGTGGAAACCGATGAACCGGAACATTACCTAGGAAAGTCAGAAAAAGGGGTGTACTGTGCATTACTCTACGGCAACAATCTTCTTGGACTTCGGATTTGGTTCCTCAACGAAACATGCGGCCAGATGGAGTGGCTCCTGAAACGTGACATCAAACTTGGGAATCTACTGGCAAATTTTCCTTGGAAATATGGTGACAGGTCATGGACTACGCAATATGTTAACGATGAAGATGGCAAGAGCAGGGCAACAGCAGTAGCACAATTTGAATCGGACTACTCTAACAAAGATGATAATGTCACCACCACCAAATATACCGTTTCTTTACTTGGATTTCATCCTTACAGAGAGATCATCTTCTTCCGTACATCCTTCGGAAGAGCAATGGCTTATCACTTCAATAGCTCAAACATTGAAGACATTGGTTACTTGCAAGGAAAGGGCCCTCATGACTATGCAAGTGGGTCTTTCCCATACACCCCGTGTCGGATGGGGGAGCTGTCAAACAACATGTAATTTAGAAATACTAGTAGAATGACTATGCGCTGCCACGGGTCTCTTATTTTTTTTCCCAACTGCACCTATCAATACAATGCATGTCAAATTTGGCATGTAAACAGTTTTTCTGATTGAATATACGGCATATCAAATTTCGTATGTATATAAATGATAGTCAGCAATAGTCGGAAAATATCTGTAATTCACTTCACTTGCAATGTAACTCAACGACGTATACATAGAGAGAAATTATCCAAATAATTATACGTTACAAACTAAGATCCATTTAATACGCTTAAGATATGCTCGTACAAAGTTAGAAATGTTGTCTTTAGCATTTTTTCAACATAATATAATCAGAGTGGTCCATGGCAAACGGCCCATAACGTATAAGCATAAGGATTCCGAGGACTTGTTGTGTACTTCAAGATGCTAGATCCGTCGAATACTTAATCTCGTTGTACGTAGCCGACTAGGATGTTGTATTCCTAGACCCCCGGTATTTATATAAACTGAGGGGTAGGGCTCGTAGAACACAAACAACAATCTAAGGGTAGATCATCTATACTTTGTATACCAATCCAAATTAATAAAGACAAGCATAATGTAGGGTGTTATCTCTTCGGAGAGCCCGAACCTTGGTAAACCTCATGTCCTTGTTATCATCTTGTCAAGACCACTAGCTCATGATCTCCTATCCCAAGATTTGGCGGATTTAGCTCCGTCGTTGGTGACCCTTACAGGTCCCGCTAGGCGATCACCCGTATACGATGGTGGTCAACATCAGCGAACAAATCGGTACAAGCGCGACCTTCGTGTTGGGGCAGGTCTTCTTGTTCGACAAAATCACTTTCTTCGTCAACACGACTGGGGAGTCATGTGGCATCTGGTGTTCACATGCTAGGTGTCGCACAAAGCTTGGAATCTGCATGAACCGCTGGCCTGAGCCCGATTCTTCCTAAAAGCTAGAAAGTCCGCGTGCACTATTCGGTAGTTATGAGCAGCCGCGCATGTGCCGTATGATGCATGTACTTTTGTCAGCTTATGATGCATGTATTTCTTTCTAAAAAGACAAAATTTTGGTCAAAATAGCGTGAACAATGACCTATAATAACAAATAAATTTTGTCTTTTCCGCAATGAAGTCAATGTTGGTTTTTTTTTTGGGAAATTTATATACTAATGCAAAAAGTAAGTCAAGTTTATTTTAAAACAACTACTTGAGTATTTTGACTTTTTCTTTCGTTTTTTTCCCGTATAGGCTGTATAAACTATTACTACCATGAAAAAAGTGTATTTCCCCTACATCGATGGGCTGTGTTGCATTTTGCCTCCACATATGCATACATACAGACATACATACGTGGATGGAGTGTATATATATTACTCCCTCCGCCGAAAATACTTGTCATCAAAATAAATTAAAGGGGATGTATCTAGATGTATTTTAATTCTAAATACATCTCTTTTTGTCCATTTTGATGACAAGTATTTTCGGACGGAGAGAGTACTAAACAATAAAACTCAGCTACCTACGTCCCTCCACAGCGATTTGGCGTCCTTTGCCGTCGGATTAACTACACGTACGTATGTGATCGATCGCACGTGCTGTCCTTCGTTCTCGTGCACCCGCGCCACGGTGCGAGTCCCGCATGCCCAACGTAATCGGGCCGCTGCTCCCGAAACCGACCTCGGCGTGTTTACATGAACTGGGCCGCGGCTCCTGGGCCGGCTGATTCGATGGCCCAATAGGATTATCGGCTCCTGCCCTTGCCCAGCTTCAGATTTGTCTAAAGAAACGCCCTTCGTCTTCTCTCGTGATTCTCCGTTCTGGGCAGTGGCGAAATAATGGCGATGGAGCCCAACCGTCTCCCTCCCCATCTTGATGGTAATGAAGATGTGCTACTCCCCGTTTACCTCTTTTATCCCCTCCAATCTTTCATAACATTGTCTGTAATCGTTTTTGTTTTCTCCTTCATCTTGTACCTGCCCCTCCATAACCGCAATACCGCATCAGATCTATCGTCCTAGCTCAATCCGGGTGATAGAGAGGGCATGTAGTCGGACCGCTCGTAGTCTGGATGGTCGCCGCTCCGCTAGCAGAAGAGGTGTACCCTTGTCCGATCGGTCGAGACGCAAAACTTTAGCTCATGGGAGCAATGGTGGATTTTGACGCGTGCATGCAATAGAGATGAGAGGCTGCCAGTGGTGAGTTCCTTTACACAGACCTCTCCACTTCCCCGTATATAGGATGACGATGGCCGGATGTAAGTGGATTGTCGTCAAAATTGCAAAATATGTTAGAAACCATAGATATAGATCCTCAGTCCTGGCCATGAGTTAGCTAATTTTATTCTGCTTTTAGACCAAGGGGTGGTATCTATCTACCACAATAATAAGCAGGATATCTTAGTCAAAGTGAGAAAAAAAAGATGATTTTTCAAAAATGCTGCCATGTAAATCTGGCACTGCATCATTTCCATTTGTGATGTTCGTAGCAGTATCTGCTTAAATTATGGCTCGCCTTGTATTAGTTTTGTAATTACTGAACATTATCATTTCCGTTAGTGGTAAATAGGGATCTGCTTAGGAACTAATATCTGTAGATTTTTCTTTTGCGAATGGTTCCAATATTTGACCACTTGAATTATTTATGTGCGTTGCAGATGCAAGATGAAGCTATATGTTCTGAGGTTTTGGGTCTCCTGGGCACAAGATTCATTTGACAGAGCTGCTAATGTTGGATATCTAAATGCTTCGTTGGATGTTTCCAGAAAATAATGTTCGAAGGAAAATATTTAGTCACGATATTTTTTCAGAGAAGAGCATTCTCTATCCACTGCTACTTGTTTTAAAATAATAGAGAGTAATTTACGGATTCAGCTATAATTTCATATAATTTAAAGTTATATCAGTCCAACAATATATAGATCAACCCTTTTCCCTTAAATTATATGCATATATTTTCTTGGCACTACTGTTGTTTGTTGATGTTACTAAGTGTGTATCGAAATTAATAAGTTCGAAATGGATGTGTATCATGTACCACTAAGTGTGTCTCAAAATTAATAAGTTCGAAATGGATGTGTATCATGTATATCTATTGGAGAGAGTTCTTGCTACATCTTTGGTCATTTAAGTTTGACGTAGTTTCTATTTTTACTACAGTATTTGTCAACACTCCATTTAATGGCACCTTATTGAAATCTCAGTTTTCATCGACGTGATGATATGATACTGCATACTACAGTGATAGCTTGATAAAAAACGAGGTCCAAGTAATAGTGACCACTGACTTAGTTGCCAAGTAGTTCTATGAACATGCATCGGTTTAAGTTCTCACCAATTGTAACGTTTTTTGCATTCATTGAGTATGGTGAGTATATGATCATGTATGGCCTTTTGATTAACAAAATTCCAAATTCAAGAATAATCTACCTCAGAGACCAAATGAGTCTATGTAATATTTAATCACAGTTCACTTATTAGAGTCCTCCCATGGCATTTGGAATTACTAATTTGATGCAATAATCCATTCACATGTTTCGTTCTTTGCAAAAAAAGTCCCTCTTTCAATCTACTTTATTACTTGGGTTTTGGTTTTTATTTCAAATCATTCAATTTTTAACTATGTAATTTCACATATATTGAGAAACAATTTGATTTATATATATAGAAATTCAACTACTATATTTGATATCTCTATATATCTATGAAATTCTGCAAATTTTATCACCAAAACGAACGGGCGCAACAACGCGCGCCATCATGTTCTAGTGGATATGGAGCAGCCTTCCTTGTCCTTGCATGCATCAGCTCGCGGCTGTGTAAATGCAAAAAGGTGACCACCATAATATTATATTCAGTCGACTGAAATCTAGTCGCTCCCTTTGTTATAACATGCATGCACGAGAGTTGCGTGCATATTGAGCAAGAAAGACAACTCTTACAGTTACAGGGGTAAACAGAAACACGATCGACCAGAACGGAGTCCTAGTATTGGATCATGCTAACTGTGCAATGTGCACGTATACATACACATGCACTACCTTCTTATTGACCATGCATACGAGTAGTTACTACGTCTATACTACGCATGCACGCTGCTGCATTCGGCACTTAGGGTGTGTTTGGTTTATAGCCAACGATGACCATACCGAATAATTGGCGTGCCCATGAGACATACATACGTGGATGGAGTGTATATATATATGCAGTTTTATATGGAGCAGCCTTCCGTGTCCTTGCATGCATCAGTTCGCGGCTGTGTAAACGCAAAAAAGTGATTGGCCATAATACTCCCCCGTCCGAATTTTTTTGTCTCAAACTTGTCCCTCAAATGGATGTATCTAGCATCAAGTTAGTGTTAGATACATTCATTTGAAGGACAAGGTTTTTCAGACAGAGGGAGTATTATATTCAGTCGATTGAAATCTGTTGAAAGGAGAACCACGTGTAAATCGTTGGCCTCAGATGATCGCACTGTTAAAGGCTAGATTTCAGCCTACGGAAATGAACAAATGCTTTTTAAATAAGATAATATAAGATATTATATTATTGCTGGAAAAAAATGTTATTTGATTTGATACATTGTGATCCTTAACGTTGATAAATTAAGAAAAAACGGAAAGAGAGGGAAAGCTATCTCCTCAATCCGCCAGTCCTGGCTGCGCCGATACCAGGGAAGGAGCTTATACTCTACACCACGGCCTTGGATGAATTTCTTGCGGATTCCCAAGGTGACATAGGGGTAATCTATGCATAGGGGTTGATGCATGTTCTTGTCTTTGTTTCTCCGGTAGAAATCTTGGAGCACCCTTTGAAGTTCTTTGTGTTGGATTGAGTATTATAAATATGATGTTATTTTAGTACGAACTCTTGATAGATCAGTCGGAAAGAATAACTTATGTTATTTTAGTACGAACTCTTGATAGATTGATCGAAAGAGTAACTTGGTGTTATTTTAGTACGAACTCTTGGATAGATCGGTCGGAAAGAATAGCTACAAACAATTCCTTCTTATGTTCTCCGCTAGATAGGAATGTTGGAGTGATTCTTCATTGCACGTTGAGGGATGGTTATGTGATCCAATTATATTAGCATTGTTGAGAGATTGCACTAGCGAAAGTACGGACCCTAGGCCTTGTTTCTAAGCATTGCAATACCGTTTGTGCTCCATTTTATCACTTGCTACCTTGCTGTTTTTTATTGTTACTATTACAAAAATGAACATCTACTATCCACATTACACTTGTATCATCATCTCTCGCCGAAGTAGTGCACCTATACAACACTGTATTTGGTGTTGGGGACACAAGAGACTTTTTATTATTTTGTTGCAGGGTTGTTTGAGAGAGACCATTTTCATCCTACACCTCCCACGGATTGATAAACCTTAGGTCATCTACTTGAGGGAAATTTACTACTGTCCTACAAACTCTGCATTTGGAGGCCCAACACGAGTCTACAAGAACAAGTTGTGTAGTAGACATCACCAGGGCGGCGGTCCTGGAGGTGGTCTGTCTGGTTGGCTCTCCGGCAGGCACCATGGCGGTGGTGGTGGCTATACATCTTGGTCGTGTGGGCGGCAAGAGCTGTAGCGGCGGGTGGCTCATGCGTCCCCTTTGTCTTTGACTATGGCGGCGCCACGATCTGGTGATGGGGATCTGGACTCGTCGTCGCTCTTGTGGAGACCTCATGGTGGCATGCGAAGCTACCGAGCGAAAGCTCTACGCTTTGTCGCCGACGACCGCGACGCTCGTGGGCGTCGTATCTTCTTGAAGAGGTCGTCGAGGTGCTCTTCGTGCCTGGGTTCCGGGTGGAAGCTTTTGTCCAGTTTGGAATCGACAGCGGCAACACCTTGCGCCGTTCCC
Source organism: Secale cereale (assembly GCA_902687465.1). Lineage (NCBI taxonomy): Eukaryota > Viridiplantae > Streptophyta > Magnoliopsida > Poales > Poaceae > Secale > Secale cereale. Next base: position 130,375,346 of record LR738712.1, read on the forward strand.
CCTCCTTGTCGTGGAGCCTAGGTGTACTACAGTGTTGTGTAGAGGTGTTTTTAGGTCTTCATGTGTTATCCAATTATTCTGGGATCGGCTTTGTAAGAGGGTTACCTCACTATCTTGTATTGTTCGACCGTGTACTTTGTGTGATTGGTGCTTTATATATAAAGCGGGGCGACATCCTGTTTCGAGAAGATTTTATTTCAAAGAATACTAGAAGAATGTTGTTGTTTAAATAAATATTATGCATCCGGAAGTTGAATAGGTATGATTTTTTATGTATCCAATTGTTATGTAGGACAATATATCATATATCACTACGTTTCTAAATATAAGCCTTTTCAGAGATTTAATATAGACTACATATGGATGTATATATATACACGTAGTTTAGATTGTAGATTCACTTATTTTGCTCCGTATGTAGTCCAAATTGAAATCTTTAAAAAAATGTTTATGTTTAGAAACAGAGGGAGTACATTATAATTTTTCGTTAGTTATTTTTCCTAGTGAGATAAGGTCCATTTTTTAGTGTCGCATAGGGCCCCGGATTTTGTCGGCCCGGCCCTGGTCTTTGTCTACCTTTGCTATAATCTCGTAGACTTGCGTATGTTGGTTGTTTGTAGGCTGTTAGTAGAAAAGCTTAAAACTGGGTGAACTTTAAAATCAGGAGAATTGTCATTCTTGTAGTCTATTCAACCCCTATCGATCCACTCTAACAACCCTACCGCTTGTGGCCATTCTACAAGATGTGTTTAAGAAGAGATGGAGTTCGTCAAGAGAAAGGGCGATCTTCACTATTCCGCGTGTTCCAGGTGGTGAGGATTGTGGCTGGCGAGCACTGGTCTGGTTGCATAATCCAAGACATGTGTGTGTTCAGGTGTCTTTAACGTGCATCTGTATGTTGTTGGGTCGCTGATGGGAATGGTGCCTTGCCCGCCCAACGGTCCGACACCGTGGTGGATGGCATTTCCTTGTCGGTTTAGTTGTGATTGTAGTTTCCATGCCGGTGTCGCCGCGTTGGACGACGCACACCACGAGTTTGATAGAATGCATGGCTAGTTTGCTCTCTTGTGCTGTCTCGTGCTTTGCTTTGGTGTCGTGACATCAGCACGGAAACCTTTTAATCCCGACCGGGGCGTTTGTGATTTTTTTGGCAATTGATTTATTATGGGTCTTCGAGATATATGAAAAGAGGCCTACATTTTTTGATGGTAGTGCACTTTTCTGAATTTTTGTTTTCCTGACGGCTTCTCTACCGGATATGGCTTTTTTGGCCATATTAGAGGATCAGTTTTTTTATCTTTTCCTTGTTTTATTTTCCTTTTTTCTCTTTATTTTCTTCTATTTATTCTTTCCTTCATGTTGATTTTCAAATACATGGACCATTTTTAAAATTATATGAATATGTTTTCAAAACGGTGGACACTGACATGAACATTTTTAAAAAAATATGTGAAGAATTTCTTAATTATATGAACACTTTTCATAAAATGAAAATGTTTTAACTTCCATGTATATTTTTTCCAATATGTCACATGGGATAGCGGGCGGAGATAGAGGGGAGGGAGCGAAACAGAAGGTGCGTTTGCGTGAGTGCCCCTTTTGCTTACCTGCTAAGCTTCCCCTGTTTTTTTTTCCTTCCCAGCCGATGCGCTCCCTCGATCCGACGTGGACCGTCTCAACGCTGGCACTCCATCTCACTCTTCGAGATAAGTGAGAAGACGCCTGCATTTTTTGGTGATAGTGCACTAATCCGCATTTTTGTTTTCCTGACGGCTTTTTTATGAGATCTGCCTTTTTCCCGCCATACTTGAAGATCATATTTTCTTGTAAGTTCCTGATTTTCTTATCCTTTCTTTTCCCTTTTTTCTCTTTATTTCCTCCTATTTAATATTTCCTTCATGATGCTCTTCGAATATACAGATCATTTATGAAATTCTCTCAATATGTTTTCAAAATGGTGGACGCTTACATGAGCATTTTTAAAAATACATGAAGAATTTCTTAATTATATGAGTACTTTTCGTAAAATGGAAGTTTTTAACTTCCCAATATATTTTTTCCAATAGGTGAAAGAAAAATTAATTATATTAATATTTTAAAATACATAAATAATTTTATTTTGAATACACGTGTTCTGTCATAATAAAAGGATATCTTTTTTATATTTTACTATTTTATCAGATTGGTTTGCAAAATTCCCCAAAGAATGTGTCAGCTGGACTACTGTAGTTCAATTTATTTTTTTGATGGAAACCCTGGTTCAAAATGTTTGGACCACATCTCACGCACGCATCTCTTACAATAAATACAGAACCTTTGGACAATGCGCTCTCTCTCTCTCAACCTCACTTCTCTCTCGCCCTCAAGCACTGCTTCTCGCAGCCATGGAGAACCACCGTGAGGACGCCTTCGCTTCCGCCGCTGCTTCCCTCGAGGGGATTAGGGTGCTCGCCGTGGATGAAGACCACATCCACGTCGAAACCATGACCCAAACTCAAACATACCAATGTACGTATTCGATCCCCTCTGCTTGTCCAAATTCCTACAGTATCTTGAAAGGGATCGATATACATCCAGATGTATGCATTCCTTTGTTTGTTTGCACGCACCAACTGCAACTGGTAGATCTGCACCTACCAGTTAAATCTAGACTTCGATAGATTCAAGAAGCTAGATAATTTTCCTCTTTGTTATAATAAAGGGATCGATGTACATGTGTTAATCCTTAGCAGACTGCAAGTGGTAGATCTGAGAAATCTAGAATTGATCGATGCAAGATGCTATAAAATTTTCGTTTTTGTTAACAGAAGAGTGTTGTGAACTTGATTACAAAGAGTGACTTGCCCCATCACGTGCACGCGCTGGCGCCCGGAGCCCCGGACTCTGGCTGAAGAACATGAAACTTGATGAGAACGCTCAAAGGAGCAGTTACTTATCTTTTATTTAAGAGAAAAAGTATCAGTTATTACTCACTCCGTTTCCAAATATAAGTCTTTCTAAATATTTAACGAGTGACTATATGGAACAAAATGAGTGAATCTACACTCTAAAATATGTCTACATACATTCATATGTTGTAGTCCATTTAATATGTCTAAAACTACTTATATTTAGGAACGGAGGGAGTACTTAATGTGATCCGATTATCTACATCCAAACTTTCAAGATATGCACGGACCTAGCTTGGTTGTGCACGTCTGCTACTGATGGAGCTGCATGTTTATGTGCAGTGTTATCTGTGGACGAGAGCGTGGAGATGGTGATGAGGGGGGTCAATGGAGGCCCGTGCGACTTCCTGACCAAGCCCACGGGCAACGACGGGATGCACAAGCTCCGTCGTCTTGTCAAGGAGCAAAGCCTCAATGCCGCCGTCAATGCCGCCGCCCCCGCAAACACCGATCCTCCCTCCAGCCAGGATGGCGGATCGAGGAAGAGGCCAACGGAAGTGGACTACTCCAACGTGGGGGGCTTCGGTAGCAGGACCGCCAAGAAGATCACTGCAGAGAAGCATGCGTTGCTTCACAAAGTGACCAACAACCGGCTCAATGGAACAAAAGGTGCGTGAAAATTATTGAAACATATGGTCAAATATCTCCATGTTGGGCACTTTAATTTGTGCTATCTGCGATCATACATAATGGTTTCTCCCTGTTTTATTTCTTCGTACTCATTTACTAGTAGTAAGTAGTAACCAATGTGTAAGCATGCATGCATTACCAAGTTTGTGATTTTAATGGCTTATTTGGAAGTTTGTGATTTTAACACAAGATAGTGAGTACTATATATTGCTTCCGTTCCACTTTATAGTGCACATATTTCTTTCCTAAAATTTCATATTGTAGTGTGCATTTGCACAGGTGCAACTCTAGATGAAACTGACCCCCCTGGTACATAGTGCAGTGGTCGGACATGCTACACGTAGGCATGAGATAGGCTGTGGAGAGTTGGCTACTTTGGTCCAAAGAGTGCGTTCAGCTCATTCATTGATATTAGCACTAGAAACTATGCGCACTGCTAGATAATAGAACATAAACGAGTATATACAAGTGAGGCTTCAAGTATGGACTTGCTTGTTTATTCTTAGGCCAAAATGGTCTTGGCTTATAGTGGTATAGTCTAGAGTATATGAAGTTCTCAAATGAGCACTCTAAAATATGTCTATATACATCCATATATGGTTTATATTAAAATCTCTAAAAAAGACATATATTTCGGAACGGAGAGAGTAGAGCATACCTGCCAAAAAAAGTAGAGTAGAACATACACCACACTCAACTCATTTTCATGGGAACTGTCATTTCTAAGTCACTCGAGAAACAATTATTACTAATTCGACCAAATTATATGCAACTTATGAGACATACAACTACTTGCTTTACATAGAATAAAAATTACTGGCACTTATAAATATATTTTTCTTAGTCGACTTTGAAACAGACACACACAATTTTTGCAGTTTCTAAGAACTTTAGGATGCCTTGAAACTGACATGAGAGCAACGCACAGACTTAGGCCCTGTTCGGTAATCGCCCGCTCCCGGAATCTGCGGAGCGGGGAAACTGCAGCTCCACCGTTTTGAACTACAGCTCTGCCAACTCCGCTCCCAGAGTTGTGGAGCGGAGTGATACCGAACAGAGCCTTAGCCATACACATAATGCACTAAAAAAGGAAAAAGAAAATGAAACAACCGACTTTTTTTGAAAAGCTAACAAATTTTGCGTAGTAAAAGAAAGAAAAAGGTTACAAAATTTGCTGATCTTATTTCCTTGATCTAACGAAATTTTATATAGAGAACATATGGACTTGCACGCTGAGAAAAAAAATTATATATAAAAGGAAAATGAAGCATCTCATATATGTGCCGGATTGGTTTGGTCCCATCCCATCGCAGTGGACAAAACCAGCCGCTCTGCCGCAGAAAAAGCAAGACGGGACGTGCGAGGTCGGCAGCCACCTGCACCGGTCGGGCGTCGACAGCGAGAGGTGCGGCGCAAGCAAGCAAATGAGCATCCGGAAGCACCCGGTTTCCTGGAAAACCAGCGCCCGTAGCCGTCTGTTTTGCTCCGGCTCTCCCGTATATAACCGCGTCTCACTCCCACTCTTCTTCCCATCAACACAAACCAGCATCAGTTCAGTGAGATAGTTCGAGAAAATCAGCTCTGTTCTTTCTGTACCGCAATTTCGCAAGTCCATTACTAGTATACCACAAGGATCACAAGGCAGTTTCCACTCCAGCAGCGCAGCAAGAACAGGAAGTACAAGAGAAGCGATGGCTGGTCGGGCGAAGGCTTCGTGGATGGTGGCGATGAGCGTGGGCGCTGTGCCCTCAGGTCCATCCACCGGGCAGCCAAGCCCAACGTCCGCGGCGGCGTCTCGCAGGGCACCAGGCAGCTTCCGGCCTCCGCATCGGCAGTGGCGGGAGAGGAGGCGAGCGGAGAAGGCCGAGGAGGGGCTGAGGACCGTGATGTACCTCAGCTGCTGGGGCCCAAATTAGGAGTACTACGTAGTAGCTTAGGGGTGTTGTGTTCGTTGCAGCTTGTGCTTATGTGACAATCCCCCCATTGATCGATTGTAAATACAGCAGCATGATGATGATGATGAAAATTTCGGCTATGAGTTTATATCACCCTCCTTGTCCATGTGCTTCTATGACTATTTTTCGAAAGGCAAAAGGCCAATCTGTACCAAGAGATGAAGAGAAAAAGAAAGTTCAGAACAACTCAGCGGAGCAAGCTGAGAGGCATACATAAAAGAGAGCAGGTTCAGAAAGTGGAGCATGTTCAGAAAACAAAGCAGAGCAGAGCGAACTGAGCTCTCCTCCGCCTGTTTTGCTCCGGCTCCCGCCGGCCTCCCTCCCGTACAAAGCTCGTCCATTTCCACTCTCCTCTCATCAACATAGCAGGCAAAGCTTAACGAAGAATCATCGGCTTTAGCTGTAAATGTTCTCTTCCGGTTCCGGCTATGAAATTCTCCTTACTTCTTTGGTTAAATCTTAATTCTCTTATTTTTCTTCAGGTGCACAGTCTGGAACGTCATTGCAACTCCTATTTTTCTTCAGGTGCACAGTCTGGAACGTCGTCGCAAGTCCGAAATATGCAGAGTGAGACAGTGGTAAGCAACAATGTGGTGTATTATTTCTTGTAATAAGGGTTACTCTTACTGAATGATATCGGTTCCTCCAGAAGACGTTTGTTATCACTGAAAGTGTCTTTTCTATTGTTTGACTTTGACAGGTTGAAACATCAAATAGCGAGAAAGAACGACCATTACTTGCTAAAATTTCGAAGCTGTAGTCTAGGTAGGCCCACTGCCTTGTAGATGATCTCACAAACAGTTCCAACAAACACATCACTGCAACAGTTCTGGCATATTTATATGCTTATGTGGCAGATAAATTGTTATTATGGTGACATCATGTTCAGTCTTGGAGCTGCTGATTTGTCTGTCGTCAAATAGAATCAATTTAGATTATTTTCCCTTATTAAATGATCTATAGTCTTTTCTCTGAATGAAAAAATCAAGTGTAATAACACAAGATGGACTTTTTGCAGCAGAGGAAATTAACATAATTTCTGAATGCAAGCAAGTGGCAAATAGATAGGTAGCAATATCTCTTGGTTGGTAGATTGAAAGACAGTGTGTCGATTGTTACACTTAGCAGCTAAGAAATGAAACCAGACCACAACATTTTAGTTGCAGGGCAATACACGAATGTGCGGTGCAGTCCAATTAGAAAAATGTGATGAGTAGATACATACATACAATGGATGCATGCACACGCAATTTGGTTCAGTTTCAGTCATCCAAAAAACTGAACCAAAATGTCACACACACACACGCACACAAAAACGTGATGAACCAAAACTGAAGAAAAACGTCCAAAACTACAGGTGTCGATGGGAAGCTCACCTCACGTCCAGGCGCTGGCTGCTCCACCTCCTCTCCTCTTCTCTCCTCTGTACCACCCACCTACAGAGAAGTGAAGAGAGAGACAGGGGTGAGAGCAGAAAAGCAAAGGAAGAAGCTGCCTGCACATCACTCACTCACTCACGCTTCACAGAAAGAAGGAAGATGTTGACGCTCAAAAGTGGCACAATCGTAAAAGTTGCTTTAATCTATATCAAGATTACTTCAAACTTATGATTGGAAGTCACCATAAGATGGCTTTCTTTGAGAAGATCAAGATGGATATGAAAGTGGTCTAAAACGGAGTCCGGATGCAAAAGTTATGACAAGTTCAGAGATGCTCATGATGACACCAGATTAAAGAATGGCTTGAAACCCAATTAAGATGACTTCAAATGGAAAAAGTTTCAACACGAAAGTTGTGCGTCTCGTCGAAACGGTCGATTTTGATATAAAAATCGTCCCAATCCGAGTTCGTATGCAAAAGTTACGGCCATCCGAACACAGCCCTGTCACAGAGCCATAAGTGGCGCGCCTCACCAGCCACGTGTCTGATGGGTAGCGCGAATAACAGCCTGTATTGCGTGACTGTTTTGGCCTAGAAGATGGCTTCAAATCGAAAAACGTTCAACATGAAAGTTGTTCGTATCGTCGAAACGGTCAAGATTGCTTTCGGGCTCTTTTCCATCCGAGGTCGTTTACCACCTCAAGAATTACCCGCAAGGTACAGCCAGTTTAAACCGAACGGTTTTGGAAAGTTCGGATAAAACCAATCCGAATTTGGCTAGGGTTTTGGACGTGAATCCAAGCCTATTCCTTGCACGGCAAGTCCAGCCACCTCTTATATACCTAAGGGGTGACGGCCAATTGAACAACACACAATCGATCAATTCATCTACCACTTTTTATCTTTTACCTTTTCTCCTTAACCCTAGTTCTTCTTCTTCCTCGTTCTTCGTTCGTTCTTCTTGTTGCAGGGCAGCGAACCTCGAGGCCCTAGGGGCGATCAGGTCGACTTAGGGCAGCCCATAGCCGCCGCGCGTCCAGACGGGGTCCCTCCCGGGCAAGCGGGGCTTCGGGTCTACAAAAGCGCCCGCCGGATTGTCTTGCGTACCGCGCTTCCGGCGGGTCTCCTTCGACGTGAGCTGCGGTGCATCACCCCCGGCGTCGAGGGTACACGGTGACGTGTTCGTGTGCGAACACACTTTTTGGCGACTCCGCTGGGGACGAAGCTTTGAACGGTCTCCGGCCCGTTCTTGCTACGAAGAGATCGTCATCTAGGGTTTGCAATCTACAAAGGTAATATGAATACCCAATTCACATATGTAGATGCAAATAATGCATATGTTGTTGCTAGATCATCTAATGAGCATAATGTATCGGCTAGCCCTAGCTTTATCAATCATGCATCTAATTATGTGCAAGGGCCGATGCAACAAAATCTCCATGATTCTACTTCATATAATTTTAGCAACATGCAACATATGTATCCCAACTCCCATGCATCGGCAACCCCACAAATGCATATGCCGATGAACAACATGATGAGTTCGGTTAATCAAGTTGAAACACCCCATGTAGGATCTTTCAATGGCATGCAACATAGTGTTTCATCTTTTTATTCATCGGCAACTAATTTGCAACATGTTAATCCAAACATGCCGGTGGATAGGGGAATTGGCCATGCTACTACTAGTTATTCGGCCAATTACCCTCAAACATCATATGCTACACCTCATGCTACTAGTTTTTTGGCACCATACGCAACTGTTGATGTCCATAATTCGGCTCCGCACCTTAATGGTAATGGCCGAATAAGTGAAACTTCTGCAGGAGCACAAATGCCTTCACCTAATACCGTGGCATATCATGTCCCCCTATACAATTACAGAATTTCGGCAACATCTCATTGCTGAAAGAGTCTAAAAGCATTGGGGGGCAACCATATCCAGACTGGGTAACTGAGAACAAGCTTACATTCTCTTGGGATTTATGCAACTCTATTCGCGAGGAACTAATAGAAGGCGGGAAGCCTCACGATTTTGCTGCTGTAAAAGCTAGAGTTGTGCAAATGATGCAGATGCCTAGTGCTGTACCATCCAGTGTACCACCTAAACAATCACAAAGTTTCAGCACCTCATTGCCGAAAGAGTCTCAAAGTATTGGGGGGCAATCTCATGACGAGTGGATGGAAATTGAGATGAAAAAGTTTAAAGCTCGCCAAGCTGAGATGTGGGCTAAAATTAGACGAGAGCGAGAAGCCTTGCAAATTCAAAAAGATAAAGTTGTTGATTCAGGTAACAAAGAAAATTCGGTTATTAGAAAAGCCGAATCAAGTAGTATATATTCTGAGTCTATCAAATCCAAAGAGGCAAGCATTATTGAGAAAGGGCATGAAAAGCATAGCAAAACAGTCATACTTGATTTTTCCGAAGTCAATGGAACCTACTTCCTGCCCTATGAGTTCTGTGCCATAGAAATTGACAAGCCTCAAGGACAAGAACAAGTAGCCGAACAAAGTTCGGCTGATATGGATCTTCAAAGCAATGATGCACGGAATCAAGAAAAAGATGATGAAAAGAAGTTGGGGAGCCATCCAAAGACGGAGCAAGACGTTCTTCAAGTGATACCACAATCATGTTCCCCCAACATATTTGAAGAGGTATGCATAGAGAGTAATTTACCTATTTTCATATTTGGTCGCGACTTCATTATTGATGCATCTATAAGAAATATTCTCATAAGTAATTTTGAAAGACCAATGAAGAAGGGTAATTTACTTGTTAGCAATAAACTTGTTATGGAACATATCGGTCAACCCATTATGCCATTTATAAAGACCGATATTGACTTATTGTTACAGCCAAAGCTTTCCTCGTTGCTTTATGTAAAGTTCATATCTAGTTGGGTAGCTTTGCTTATTTCGTACTTGGCTTGCACTTGGTCTCAACTGAGACATGTATGTTCTAAATATCTTCGTTTCGGAAATTTAAAGCCAAGGTTAAATTCTATTGAGAAAACTGATGCTAATATAATATCTTATCCAAAGACATCGGAGATAGAGTGGAAAACACAATGCATAGCCGAATGGGTAGATTACAAATATGAACCATTCGTTTGCTTATCTACAAAGCCGTTCAAACAGCAAGATCGGCTAGAAAACAAGAAGTATACCTTCAATTCAAGCATGTGTGATCAAATATTTGACTTGTTGCTGAAAAATAATTATATTACAATTCTTGATCACCATGTTAAGCCATCAATCCAAGGACGAATGTATTCTAAGTTGCATGATTCATCCAAGCATAATTTTGAGGATTGCAACATGTTTCGTCAAATAGTTAAATCGGCCATTGAAAAAGGACGATTGAAGTTTGTTGAAACACCAAGAGATGACCAGTCTATTCCGATTGGTCCCGATGGCAAAAAAATTTTGCATCGACTGCTTCAAGCCGATCCATTTAAAGAGAATGTAAAAGATGCAGGTGATGGGATCAAGCTTTCAAGTAAAGAAGTTGTTGAAGAGCATAACGAGCATAATCTTGAGGGCGAGAGTTCCATCGAAGCTACAATGAAGACGCCAAGGACTGGGGGGCAGCAAGCAAATCCAATGATTGATGAAAGCAAACCAAAAGAAAACAAAGGCCGGAATAAGCGCAAGTGTAAGAGATCAAAAATCACCTTCGCTGAACTATTGGATAAATATCAAAAGAAGAGTGAAGAGAAGAATGTTTATCGGCCAAATCATGCAAAGAAACCAAGATCACCCCCAAGGCGCAAGTATGAGGATCGGTATTGGCAAAGTGACAATTTTTATGCAACATATTCATATCCTTATTTTGGGCCGCCAATGCCAATGCCGTGGATGCCTCCCTATGCTCAAGTAGATCCATATCCATCATGGGACAGGTATGATACAAGGGCGCATTCTCCATCTTATTTTAGACCATCTCACCAATATTATGCAGCTCCGAGAAGATCAACATTTGAACAATCACATGTTAAAGACCGTTTCGATCATAAGGAATCGGTCCGGAGCTCAAGGGAGAAGAAAAAAGTGGTCAAGCAAGTTTACCGTGTAAAAAGAGATGGTCGTAAGAGTGCAACTTCAGATTTGATCTCAAATGAAAAAGAGCCAATTAAAGTGTTGACATTGGCTACTAAAGGCAATGAGATGAAGCAACCAATTATTGACAGTCAAAGTGCCAAATCTGAAGAAAAGAAGTTGAGAGTGCACAAGGCCAAAAAAGGATTGCCATTGGCCAAGACAAAATCGCAGCCGGGGTGCCCACTCGGCTTATCATATTGGCAAAAGAAGAAATTACAAAAATTTAGTGCACAAGAACTTGAAGAAAGAAACATGGCATGGGTTCCCAAAGGAAGTGATCAAAATAAGAATTATGTGCAAGCTTCCATTACAAGAAGTGCGGCAAAGGTGAAGAAGGAAAAGAGTGAAAACTATGAAGGACGAAGCCGAAGGTTTCAGCTTCTTCGGTCTACACATTATCCATATTCTTCAACTATGCCATTAACGCCCATGTCATGGAATTCGTCATCAGGTATGATTGGTAACCCTCAATGGGCTTATTTTAATCCATGGATGCCATATAATTTCTTACATCATGAAAGGGTATTACCAAGTCACTATACATTTGATTAGTTACAACTTTTGTTGTTGATCCAAAGGGCCGAAATACTTAGTTTGTCATTTCATTTATTTGTTTCGGCTATATGTGCTTTGAATGAAGTTTACATGGTAATGGCCGATATTTATCTATCGTCCTAAGAATATGTCAATGCATGGCCGGTGTAGTATTCTAGCATCGTCCTTAGTTCGAATGGAGAGCGAGACAAGGTGATATACATCTTGAGGCTTTCGGTGATTCGTTATGAGTAGTGCAACAAATATCCAAGGGTTATCAATGTTTTGACGAATCACTTATAGTTTATCTTGAGATATGTCTAGATGCAAAATTTACCTTGGGTTGCTTTACAATTGTTCTTATATTTAGACATGACAATTCAAAAGAGTTGGCACAGCAAGTATCCGGCTACTACGTTAATCATGGTGTATTGCATTTCTCTCAATAGCCGATGCTTCGTCTCGTCAACATAGGTAAGGCCGAACCGAAGTTCACAGCTTCGGCCACTAATGAATTTTGATGCAGGTGATACTAAGGATTGGAGAGAGTTTATTGATTATCTACAAAATCCTAGCAAAAGGGGGAACAATATGGTTCGGAGGATGACCTTGAGATACATATCTATGAAACTTTATCGTCGGATTGTTAACGAAGTTGAGAAGGTTTCGCCCAAGTTTGCATCAAGGGTTCAAGAACAATAATGGCCGATATATAATTATCGTCCTAAGCATATAAATGGCCGATGGGGTGTTGACATCGTCCTTAGAACCAACATGGTACAAATTATTTTTCGGCACGCTTGCTTTGCCGAAAAACAGGGGGGCATGTGTTGACGCTCAAAAGTGGCACAATCGTAAAAGTTGCTTTAATCTATATCAAGATTACTTCAAACTTATGATTGGAAGTCACCATGAGATGGCTTTCTTTGAGAAGATCAAGATGGATATGAAAGTGGTCTAAAACGGGGTCCGGATGCAAAAGTTATGACAAGTTCAGAGATGCTCATGATGACACCAGATTAAAGAATGGCTTGAAGCCCAATTAAGATGACTTCAAATGGAAAAAGTTTCAACACGAAAGTTGTGCGTCTCGTCGAAACGGTCGATTTTGATATAAAAATCGTCCCAATCCGAGTTCGTATGCAAAAGTTACGGCCATCCGAACACAGCCCTGTCACAGAGCCATAAGTGGCGCGCCCCACCAGCCACGTGTCTGATGGGTAGCGCGAATAACAGCCTGTATTGCGTGACTGTTTTGGCCTAGAAGATGGCTTCAAATCGAAAAACGTTCAACATGAAAGTTGTTCGTATCGTCGAAACGGTCAAGATTGCTTTTGGGCTCTTTTCCATCCGAGGTCGTTTACCACCTCAAGAATTACCCGCAAGGTACAGCCAGTTTAAACCGAACGGTTTTGGAAAGTTCGGATAAAACCAATCCGAATTTGGCTAGGGTTTTGGACGTGAATCCAAGCCTATTCCTTGCACGGCAAGTCCAGCCGCCTCTTATATACCTAAGGGGTGACGGCCGATTGAACAACACACAATCGATCAATTCATCTACCACTTTTTATCTTTTACCTTTTCTCCTTAACCCTAGTTCTTCTTCTTCCTCGTTCTTCGTTCGTTCTTCTTGTTGCAGGGCGGCGAACCTCGAGGCCCTAGGGGCGATCAGGTCGACTTAGGGCAGCCCATAGCCGCCGCGCGTCCAGACGGGGTCCCTCCCGGGCAAGCGGGGCTTCGGGTCTACAAAAGCGCCCGCCGGATTGTCTTGCGTACCGCGCTTCCGGCGGGTCTCCTTCGACGTGAGCTGCGGTGCATCACCCCCGGCGTCGAGGGTACACGGTGACGTGTTCGTGTGCGAACAGAAGAAACCAAGAGGAAGGGGAGGAGGGATCTGACCTAGGGTAGGGCGCCATGGGTGGGGCTCGCTAGGGTTTCGGGCGGCGGTTGAGGTCGGACGCGGCGTCGTTGCTTCATGGTGGAAGGAGGTTGCTTCACGGTGGAGGAGGAAGGAGCTCCAGCCGGCGGCGGTCCTCTGCTCGCCGCCGCGGCCCGACGGCCACGGTGGCCGCACCGCCCACCGCGACTTCATAGCCTGCCCACCAGCGCCCATCTCATCCGTGGCGGGGGCGGCGGCGGAGGGGCGTGGGGCTGGAGGAGAGGAGAGGAGAGGAAAAGAGAGAGAGAGGAGTCTTTTTTTCTCTCCATCGCTGAAACTGGGGGAGGTGTTATCTGCGCGCTCACTGACACGGCCCACATATAGAGACACCAGGCATCCTCGCCCAATCGGCAACTGGAGAAAATAAGGGCAGCGTCCAAACGGCAACTTGGCGTTTATTGAGTCCGACGTGGCACACGCGATACTCAAGTCGGTAACTTATATATATATCAGCCAAGTTGTCACGGTGTTGATAGCTATAACATTCAACTCTTCTTGCAGCTGGCCAACCACTCGCACCTCTTAATCATTGAGCTACTGACGTGAGAATGCCTACACATATATTCCCTCCATTCCTAAATAGTATAAGACCCTTTAGAGATTGCACTATGAACTACGTGTGTAGAAAAATGAATGAATCTACACTCTAAAACATATCAATATACATCGGTATGTAGTTCGTATTGAAATCTCTAAAAGGGCTTATATTTAGAAACGAATGGAGTATATTTAAGAAAATTATATAAGTGTATTTCGCACTCACATGATGGGTTGATTCGGCCAGCCATCGAAGTATTGCATTGTATCTATCCACCATGGTTTCTGATTTATTATCAATAGGATCCATGCCTGAACAGAGGCAGAGCATGTATTGTCAACTTCCATGTAGACTCCGAGCACTTGACAATCTTCATGATTCATCAACTTTGAAGTCTTGTAGTAAAAAGGTAGACTTGCATCGGCTGAAATGGCAAATACACATGGGCAAACATCATATGTGAAGGTTAAACCGAGGAACACCCGGGGATGCAAAAAGAATGGTGAAATTTCATATAGAAGAAATGCCCTGGTGACGAAGAAATATAGAATAAAAAAATATTATTCAGTAGTCCGCGGCATCACATAAATAACTTTAGGCTCCCCAGCCATTGTGATTTCACCATGCTCGCATCAACATGATTTGGTCCAACTTTTTAGCCAAAAAATACTATCATTCTTGCAGCAGTACCCCCCGCCCCCAGAGAAATCGATCAGTCAACCATACTACATACGGATTTTACAGTGGTTTCAAAATCAATGAAAACGATCAAGTGCAGTAATGTATCATGTACAAGATTCTTGGTACCAACATTTGCTCACTACAAAGGCATGAGAACAAAGAAGCTAACTTGGCTGATTAGTAACTACAGTAGCACATGCAAAGGACAAGCGCATTGATCCTAGACAGCATCCATCATTGTAAGACAATTAATGAGCAGTTCATGTTTAGGGTGAGTCGGCGGCACGTTGCATCCTATGCGCACAGATGGTTCGTCAAATTAGCCGAATCACATTGATCGCTGCGAATTCGCGAGCTACACCAACGACCATTGAGCAGCAGTACCTAGCGCTCACGTCCCGGCCGAGAGAGAGTGGGGGCGAGAGATCTTGCGGTTCCCAACGCGAATCTGGGCGTGAAGAGGAGTAGGAGCTGATTCCGCACCTTGTAGACGAAGCGGTCGAGGATCAATCAGGTGCAGGAGAAGTGGATGGAGAAGTGCAGCGGCATCGGGAGGAAGAACGCAGCATCCGGGCTGCGGATCGCCATCAGCAACCTCGATGGCACCACCACCAGCTCGCAAGATTCAGCATAAGAAATTGAGTTACCTGGCTACAAATTAGCTGGCGACAGCAGCAAATGGAATGTAAATAGGTATCAAAGAACATGATAAATTACCTCCACAATTTATGGCCGATGTAACCATTAGGTTGAGCAAAAACAAAAACAATGGGATGTCTGGTGTGGAAACGCGCCATCAGGGCGCCTGGGGCCCCTCTGGCCCCCCTCTGGCCCCACTTCTGGCACATGGAAGCTTCAGGAGCGCTGATTTTTTATATATTTTTTCCGGAATTTTTCTGGCAATTTAAGTGATGGGAAAACCTGAAATACAAAAACAGCATAAAACATAAACTGGCACTGGGGTGCACTGAGTTAATAGGTTAGTCCAAATATGATCAAAAGTGTATGAAAGTGTATCAAAAGCATAGCAATATCACCCAAAACATGCATGGAGCAAGCAGAAATTATAGATACGTTTGGGACGTATCAGGAAGCGCGTCCACCCAATCCACCTCGCCAGCGGCATTCTCGATCTCCCCTCCCACGGCTTCGACGTGCTACCGACCATACGTCAAGGTGGGCCTCTGTCGCCGGTACTGGCAGACTGGCACCCAATTGCCGTGGTGATGCCCACCTCCCCAATGGGTGGCATCTGAGCCCGGATCGGGTGTCGAACCACCCCTCTAGTGCCGGCGAGCGGCCATGCTCGCCTGGATGAGACCACTCGCCGGCGCGCCCACATCCAGTGCCAGTACCTCGCCGACCCGCGCTGCAACGTCGACTCGCCGCTCTGGGACACTTGGTTCCAGGACGAGCACAACATGCGTCGGTAATCCTACTTTGACGGCCGTGCTCGTAGCCCGCTCCGCGCGTCGTGTGTGCGTGCACCGAGCCCACCCAGAGTGCGAGGCCGGACTCGTGTGCGCGGCCACACGTCGACGCCCTCTCCCTCCCCGTCGCCTCCACCACTGCCAGCTTCCACCATGACTGACGAGGAGGAGGAGCGGTTGGTGCGGGCCATCATGGAGGACTCTGAGAGGGGGTAAAAGAGAGCCAGGAGGTGAAGTGGGTGAGTCTGGAGGATATGTTGGCGCTCTTGGCCGCGGGGGATGTCTACGTGCTGGAGCTGGACGTCAAGAAGGAGGAGGTGATGGAGGAGGCCATGGAGGACCGTCCGCCACTCCGATGTGGAACGAGGCGCTGTACGGGAAGTCGTGGTCGTGGACGACCACGGTGCCATGCAGCCCGCCGTCATCGGCGCCACTAGCACCGGGAACGACATGGGTGCCATGGTCACCACCACCACCACCGCAGTCAGCACATGATGCTGGGCCATTTTGGGGGGCCGTCGCGCCACCTCTAGATGCCGCCTCCTTACATCAACCTGACCAAGGACGACGACTGTGAGGACGGTGGCGCCTGAAGATGGCGATGTCAACGAAATCGGCGACGCGGGCGGGCGCCAGATCTACCATTTTATGTTTTTTTTTAAATTGAACTTATAAGTACTATGTGCGGGCTGTGACAAAGACGACGTGAATTGTTTTAAGCTATTTTGCAATCCCGTTTTTGTTTTTCTAAGTTGCAATGCCTTTTTGGGGATTTTTTTGGGTCTAACACAAACAATGTTTGGGATGTGGCTGTAATGCCCCGGATGTAATACTTTCCCTTTTGGGTATATAATATATCTCCGGCTTCATCTATTTCCATTCCGGGTTCTTTGTCTTTCGGGGTTTCGTCGTTTTGTTGTGTGAGTGTGTGGCATTCATTCATATCATGTAGACATGTGCATCGCATTGCTTTTGTGTTGTCGGTTGCATCCGGTTCCACGCGTTCCTTCCCGTTGTCCGTTTCGCGTTCCAGAGCTCCCTCACGTGTCCGTGACGTCCCGTAGACCTACTTTGGTGTTTGGGCGTGTAACGTTACCGGTGTGCCGCGAGGTTGTTGTTGTGTGTGTTGTTGTTTTGTTGTGTGCAACCCGCCTCTCAAATCTCGTCGCACTTGGACTCCGTTGGCTATCCCAGCAGTTGTTCGTGTGGGTCCAAAGTTCCTTCACTTTGTGTCCCGGAAACACCCCTACTGCAGTCTACTACCTTCTCCTAGGCCTTCTAAACTACCCCCGCGATCGGATCCGTCGGATCGCGATCGGAGGGCTCCTAACACCCCCAGATCCCCTAACCCTAAATTCTGCTATATAATAGACCCTAGTCTATTTGGGCATCTAGCTTCTTCCTCCTCCTTCCCCTAAATTTCTGGATCTAGCCTCTTTCCTTTCCATCTGGCCAGTTCCCGAGGGAACCAGCCAGAGCCGCCGCAAATCTCGCTGGGATCGAGGGCGACCGAATCCCTCGATCCAGTCTTCCCGCGCGCCGCCAGGTCAACACACCGAGCCACCGCTCGCTAGCGCCGGCCGAGCCGCTGAGCGAGCGACCAGGCCGCGCCTCGCCAGCCTCCCTGTCGACCGCATCAAGCCGGCCCGCTCCTTGGACCACATCACCGCCGCGGGCCCGAAGACCCACCTCCTCCCTCCGGCGCCGAAGCGCAAACCGCAGCGCCTTCGATCGGATCGGGGAGGCGCCCCGATCCCGATCGGCTTCGCAGCCGTGCCGGGCCGACCCCGCTCCTTCCTCGGCGGCCCATCCCCAGGCCTCTCCAGCAGGCGCTCCTCACGAGCCGCCGCGGGCCCAAAGCCAGCCAGGCCAGCGCCGTGGGCCTTCGCCGATCTGACCGCAGCCAGGCCGGCCTCGCCTCTCCGTCCCGCGAGCCGGGCCGTCCACATCGCCCTCGGTCCAAACCGCGCGGGCCCGTCTCCCTCGCCCCGCAGGCCGCTGCTGGGCCGAAGCCTCCCCGCCGGCCCGTACCTCCTCCACTCCGGGCCGCCTCCAGCCTCCTCTCGGGCCAGATCCGGCCCGAGCCCATCTCCACCTATTCAGATCTGGATCTGAGGTTATTTCAAAAAAAACCCTAAGTCCCTGATGTATTGATCTGTGATGCATATTTCAACTGTGGATAACTTTGTGTGTGTTTGTCCGATTCGCGCATATAGCATGTCCAGAGGTTCGTGGGATCGTGCTCTACGTTTTATCTGTTGTTGTCATGCATGTTAGAGATCATCTAGGTGCTTGTTTTGCTGTTGCAAGAGTGCATCATGATATAAACTGCTGCTATGTGATGTTTTTATGCCATCTTTGCCATGTGATATCTTCTAGCTCGTTTGTCCGAATGATGCAAATGACATGTCCACGTGTTCGTCTTGCCATGCTCTACGTGTTGTATGTGCTAGGTAGCATGATAGATTTATTCTTGCCTTGTTATCATCGTTGCAAAGTGCCATGTGGCTGTGATGTTGTTTCACTTGTTATGAAATGCCATCTTGTTGAGCTCGTTGCTATCGTTGTGTTTACCTCAATGATGCATGCTTGTTTGTTTCGGAATCACCTTCATGTGTATTTTGATGAGGTGCTTACCACTTGCCATGTTTAGTTACGAGGTGACTTAAACATGCTCTTTTATATGCCATGATGAAATTGTTGTTTTAGGACTTAGTGGATTTTCACTAAGTCTGAAATCTGTAACGTTCCGATGCCATGTTCGTGTGATGTTCTAGGACAAAGCATGATAGTTTTGGAGTGGATCTTGATTGTTCCTTGTAGTATATATTGTTGTCTTTCCATTCATGTCCTCACATGTCTATTTAAGTGGCTGTAGCATGTTTATCTTTTGCTCCAAAGTTTCGATAAAATTCTGCTGCCAGAATTTATTGTCAAGTTCAATATGTCCAAGATCATTGCTATTGATCCGTGGCTCCTTTGGGGGTGCACCTTTGGACTTAGTTGCTGTAGTATATGTCTAGTTTGTGTTCATGTCCTTTGCCATGATATTTGAGTGTTGTAGCTTAATTATTTTGAGCTCCGAAGTCGCTATGTTGCTGTAATTTTCAGCTTTCGCTCTTTTCTTGTTTCGGGCATAACTTTTAGGCCGTAACTCCGATTTCAGCGAATCTTACATGAAACTTGATTGATTTTCTGTGTAGATTAATAATATCAGATTGTTATCATGTTTTGAGGTGTTTTGCTTGAGTGATATTTTACGTGCTCCGTGTGCATCCTTAGTGCATCCATCATGCATTCATCTTTTTCGAGTGCGCATTGCATCTTGTTGATTGGTGCTTGGTGTGATTGTTTTGTTTAGAGCCGGAAGCAGAGTCTGAGTTCGAGTACGAGCACGAGGTTTCCAACGAGGTTGAGCACGAGGACCCTTCTTACGATCCGAACGACTTCACTTCAGGCAAGATGACCGAACCCCGATAACATTACTATCTTTGCCTATTGCTAGTAGTTCCGCTCTATAGTTTTGCCTCGATGCCCATGATCTTCTTGTCAGCCTCCTACTTGTAGCCAATTGCCATGTTTAACCAACCTACCTATGCAAACCGTTGCTTGGCTAAGTACGCTTCGCTCAGCCCTTCTTATAGCATTGCTAGTTGCAGGTGAAGATCGAAGATGCTTGCTTCATGTTGAAGTTTGGTTGGGTTATATCACACTATATAAATTCTTAAAAATGAAATCATCTATATATTGGCAAGGGTGGAAGGCTAAGCCTTTTGCTTGGTGATTTGTTCCACTCATGCCGTTAGGAACCGTATAAACCGGTGTTATGTTCCTTGATTATGCGTTCCTAACACGGTTGGGGTGTATGGGACCCCCTCGATAAACCGCTAAGTGCTAAGTCTTTTCCAGCAAGTCCCAACATTGGTACTATTCGCCTAAACAACTAAAAACTTTCCGAGGGAGTAATTAACCCGAGGCTTAATTAATTCAACCCACTGGGCCAGTGCTCGACTTGAGTGTTGGTCCAAACTAGAGCCACTTGCGGATACCACCCAGTTCACTGGGATCTTCGGTATCTGTACGTACTGCTCATCCGGTCGTGGCCTGAGACTAGATACGCGCGGCTACTATCAGGGTGTCGGCACGCCGGGAGGATTTGCTGGATTAGCCTTACCTTAGCTCGGTATATCTTGAGCACGGGATTCCGAGAATACTCGGGTCTTCCCACTTTGGAGTTGCGACTCCGCGGATCGTGGGCTTGTAATGGGTCAAGTTGGAACACCCCTACAGGGTTTGAACTTTCGAAAGCCGTGCCCGCGGTTATGTGGCAGATGGGAGCTTGTTAATATCCGGTTGTAGAAAACTTGACACAATGTTCTAATACACTACCAGCGTGTGTTTCGTGACTGTCAATTTCCGAATAGGGATTCGGGAGTTGAACACGGAGGGGTTATGATTGTTGAGCTGTAGCTAGGATCACTTCGTGATCACTTCTCGTCCTAGGCTTTCTCTTCTCGCTCTCACTCACGTAAGCTAGTTGCTAGTCGCTGCTGCAAACACTTATTCTTTTCTTCAGCCTTTATCCTCTCCCAAAGGCTTAAATAGTCTTGTTACCCGGTAACGGGATTGCTGAGTCCTCTGTGGCTCACAGTTACTTCACACACCAGATGCAGGTCCAGCTGTGAGCTATCCAGGTGATGGCACCGAGCTGGATTGGGAGTACGACGAGGAGCGTAGTCGGTACTATGTGCGATATTCGGATGATCAGTAGTGGAGACTCCTACTAGGATTCGATCCACCTGTGGTTTATTTATTTCAGTTTGGTATCTTGACATTTGGTTTTGCCCTTAGAGGGTTGTGATATTCTTAATGTATGATGATTGAGACATGTTATGTAATTGTGTGATGTGGCGAGTGTAAGCCAACTATTTATGTTTACAATCCCCTCTTTTACATGAGATGTGCAAAGATTACCAAACTTGAGATCATTCTAGGATGGATTTATGCCTGTAAGTCGTGCCTCGACACGTAGGAGGTATAACTCCATCCTGGGCATTACAAGTTGGTATCAGAGCCTTCTTCGACCTAGGAGCCCCCACTGTTTGATCGAATCGTTGACGGTCGAGTCTAGGCACACACTGAAAACTTTTTGAGTCCTATATTATATCGGAGAGTAGGATTTCTTTGCTTCTCATCCCCTTTCTCTCTGGTGAGGACTCCTGACGACTACTCTTGTCTCTCCTATTTTCAAAAATTGCACAATTTTTTTTTAGGAATCCCGCGAGTATTCTGGGATTGTTTCGATGTTCTTGTGACAAGGATATTGTTCTCGATGCCTCCTGTTCCCGGGGAGTTGAGCTTCGGGGTATTGTTGTCACAAGCATATCGCGGCAGTACTAAATACTTAAGACGGCCGACATCGAAAATCTCTCCTATACGGCCAGTGGCAAGATAACCCCGACATCACCCAGTACTGGGGAGGTAGTTCGGGAGTATTGCCATAGCTTGTTATAGTGGATGCTTTTCGAAGGTCCGAGGTACACAGTTTCCGAGAAAGACTGGTTATGTGTTGAAGGATGGATACACCTGGATGTAGGTTTAGAGTTGATTGCGTGGTGCTTCCCGTGTATCCCCAACACCTGATTGCATAACTGGAATCTTTCGGAAATCTATAGGTGGGTTTTATCCAGTAGATCGTAGGCATTCTTCCAACGAATGCAGGTTAGTGAGTTCGGGGTTCTACATTGAGTGAAGGGGTTATATGACCGATGTTACTATCAGGAGTTGCATCTTAAAGGATCCTTGGCTATGCTGATCCGGGGATTGCAAAACCTTTTCGTAACGCGTTCATATGCTTTCAACACAAAGATGTTAGAACGAAACTCCTCTCTTGTGTTTGTTCCCGTCTGTACCTTGTTGTTTTCATATTTTATCCTTTTGTCCCCTATGTGGCTTCTCGTGAAGATTGATGTTATCATTTAACTGAGAATTTCATTCGTTCCTCTTGTTCGAATGATTTCATTCGTTCTTATTGTTCGAATGATTATTGTGAAGACTTGTTGCAATTCATTCCATTGATTCAGCTTATACCTTTTGTCAATCAATTGCTGATTCGTGGTCATCTCTTTCAGGATGGCTCCGAAAAAGGTTCCCAACGCTAACCCAGAGGTGGAAGAGGTCCCAGAACATCCTCCTTCCCCTCCTCCTCCGCCTGAGGCTTGGAGAGCAATTATGCAGACTACAGCTCAGAACACCCAGTTGATGATGCAGATGATGTAGCAGATGCAAGCTAATCAAGCTAATCAGGGTATTCCAGGGAACCAAGGCAACTTCTTCAACCAGCAGCACCATGCTACTCTTAACCAGTTCTTGGCCAACAATCCTAAAGCTTTCAGTTACTGTGTCGACCCTCTTGATGCTGAAGATTGGTTAACCGACATAAAGAAGCATTTTGAGTGCAGTAATGTGAAGGAAGATGATTATGTGAAGTTTGCAGCCTTCCAACTCAAAGATCAAGCAGCTGACTGGTGGCAGCAGTACAAAGACTCCAGGCCGGGTCAAGTGATCTCTTGGGAGAATTTCTGCAAGGATTTTCGCTCTCACCACATTCCTACAAGTGTCATCGAGGGTATGCGTGAGCAATTCCGCAACCTGAAGAAGGGCTCTATGACAGTCTATCAGTATAATGTCAAGTTCCAAAACCTCGCTCGCTATGCTAAGCAAGACATTCCTGATGCCAAGAGTAAAATCTACCAGTTCCGTGGAGGTCTCAAAGATGAACTTCAGCTTGCTCTCACCTTGTTCGAGCCGGATGAATTCGACAAGTTCTATAACATGGCTTTGAAACAAGAAGCAGCTCAGCTTAAGATGGAGGCTTCTAAGAAGAGAATTCGAGATGCCGTTCACTCTTCCTCATCGTCTCAGTTGGCTGCGAAACAACAGAAATTCTGGCTTCCTCCTCCTCCAGTGATTCGAGCTCCATACAACAACTCCAACAACTCCAACAACAAGAACTCTGGTGGACGTGGTTTCTCCCACCCACCCAACCCGAGCAACCAGTCGAAGAAGCAGTTTCAGTCTCAAGGCTCCAAGTCAAGTGGCTCTCATTTCCGTCCTCTCTCTGAAGTGGTGTGCAACAAGTGTGGCCAGAAGGGTCATTATGCCAACAGATGTCCGAATCCGAAGCGTCTTCCACCTCCTCCACCTGTGAGTTCAGCTATTGTCAGGCATGATCCAAAGGCAGCAAGGGTCAATCTGATGAATGCAGCGCAAGCGGAGAATTCTTCTGATGTCATTTTGGGTAACCTTCCAGTAAACTCTATACCTGCTAAAGTATTGTTTGATTCGGGTGCATCTTTGTCCTTCATTTCAAGACCTTTTGTTGCCAAGCATGAATTTGTCACTCAAGTGATGCCGAAGCCGTTGAGCATTATTTCTCCTGGTTTGCAAATGACCTCTCGGGTGCATGTTCCGGATGTGTCTATTCGCATGGGTGATTATCGATTTTTGGCTTCTCCGGTGGTTCTTGGTAATTCTGACATTGACCTCATCCTCGGAATGGATTGGCTTTCTCAGCACGATGCTTATATTGATTGTGCTAAGAAGGAAGTCAAGTTGACTCATTCTGATGAAGATGTGATTATCTTCGCCTCCAGGGATAACACTATCAGGCTTTTCTCTCTCAATGATAAGGGCGAAATTAATGCCATATCTCAAATTCCGGTGGTGAACGAATATCAAGACGTTTTTCCTGAAGAACTTCCAGGCATGCCTCCACACCGTCAGGTGGAATTCGTTATTGAACTCGAGTCGGGTACTGAGCCAGCATGCCGGCGTCCATACAAGCTCTCTCCGGATGAATTGAAGGAATTGAAGAAGCAGCTTGATAAGCAGGAGAGTATGGGTCTCATCAGGCCTAGTACATCTTCGTGGGGTTGTGGTGTCTTGTTTGTCAAGAAGAAAGTGTTGGGGAACGTAGCATAAATCAAAAAATTTCTACGTCTTCACCAAGATCCAAGTATGGAGACATCTAGCAACGAGTAACTTAGAGTGCATCTACATACCGTTATGAAGATTGCGTGCGGAAGCTTTCAACGAAGCAAGGATGAAGTAGTCGTACTCTTCACGTTCTTCGTCACCGATGATCTAGCGCCGAACGGACGGCACCTCCGCGCTCAACACACGTACGGTGCAGCAACGTCTCCTCCTTCTTGATCCAGCAAGGGGGGAGGAGAAGTCGTCAGAGATCCGGCAGCACGACGGCGTGATGACGGATGCAGTGGATGTCGCAGCAGGGCTTCGTCGGGCTGCCCTGCGTTGGGAGTATGGGGTGTGACGGGAGGGGGAGAGGCGCCAGGGATCAGGTGCGGCTGCCCTCTCCCCCCCACATATATAGGGGCCAGGGGGGGCGCCTGGACCCCCTGCAGATCCAATCTGCAAGGGGGCGGCGGCCAAGGGGGGGTTCCTTGCCCCCCAAGGCAAGTGGAGCCCCCCCTCCCCTTTAGGGTTGGAACCCTAGGCGCAGGGGAGGTGGGCCCCCTATGGTGGTGCGCCAGCCCAGAGGGCTGGTCACATCCCCTCGTGACCTAGGGGCCCCACCGGGATGGGTGGCCCCACCCGGTGGACCCCCGGGGCCCCTCCGGTGGTCCTGGGACGCTCCCGGTGACCCCCGGAGATCACCCGTTGGCCGAAACTGGACTTCCCATATATCAATCTTTACCTCCGGACCATTCCGGAACTCCTCGTGATCTCCGGGATCACATCCGGGACTCCGAACAACTTTCGAGTTTCCACGTGCATTAATCTCTATGACCCTAGCGTTACCGAACCTTAAGTGTGTAGACCCTACGGGTTCGGGAGACACGTAGACATGACCGAGACCACTCTCCGGTCAATAACCAACAGCTGGATCTGGATACCCATGTTGGTTCCCACGTGTTCCTCGATGATCTTCATCGGATGAACCACCGTGTCAAGGATTCACTCAATCCCGTATGTTATTCCCTTTGTCCATCGGTACAGTACTTGCCCGAGATTCGATCGTCGGTATTCCCAATACCTTGTTCAATCTCGTTATGGCAAGTCTCTTTACTCGATCCGTAATTCATCATCCCGTGACTAACTACTTAGTCACATTGAGCTCATTATGATGATGTATTACCGAGTGGGCCCAGAGGTACCTCTCCGTCACACGGAGTGACAATATCCCAGTCTCGGTTCGTACCAACTCAACAGATACTTTCGGAGATACCCGATGCGTACCTTTATAGCCACCCAGTTACGTTGTGACGGTTGGCACACCCAAAGCACTCCTACGGTATCCGGGAGTTGTACAACCTCATGGTCTAAGGAATAAATACTTGACACCGAAAAGCTTATGCATTACGAACTATACGATCTCGTGTTATGCTCAAGTTTGGGTCTTGTCCATCACATCATTCTCCTAATGATGTGATCCCGTTATCACCGACATCTCATGTCCATGGTCAGGAAACCATGACCATCTGTTGATCAACGAGCTGGCTACTAGAGGCCTACCAGGGACTCATTGTGATCTGTGCATTCACACATGTATCGCTGTTTCCGTACAATACAATTCAAGCATGAATGACAGACAATTATCATGAATAAGGAGATATAATAATAATGCTTTTATTATTGCCTCTAGGGCATATCTCCAACAGTCTCCCACTTGCACTAGAGTCAATAATCTAGTTACATAGTGATGAATCGAACACCCATAGAGTTCTGGTGTTGATCATGTTTTGCTCGTGAAAGAGGTTTAGTCAACGGGTCTGCTACATTCAGATCCGTATGCACTTTACAAATATCTATGTCTCCATCCTGAACATAATTCCGGATGGAGTTGAAACGGCGCTTGATGTGCTTGGTCTTCTTGTGAAACCTGGGCTCCTTGGTAATAGCAATAGCACCAGTGTTGTCACAGAAGAGAGTCATCGGGCTTGACGCGCTTGGAATGACTCCGAGGTCGGTGATGAACTCCTTCATCCAGACTCCTTCCTGCGCTGCTTCAGAAGCAGCTATGTACTCCGCTTCACATGTAGATGCTGCCACCACGCTTTGCTTGCAACTGCACCAGCTGACTGCCCCTCCATTCAAAATATACACGTATCCGGTTTGTGACTTAGAGTCATCCAGATCTGTGTCGAAGCTAGCATCGACGTAACCTTTTACGACGAGCTCTTCGTCACCTCCATAAACGAGAAACATATCCTTAGTCCTTTTCAGGTACTTCAGGATGTTCTTGACCGCTGTCCAGTGTTCCGTACCGGGATCACTTTGGTACCTCCCTACCAAACTTATGGCAAGGTTCACATCAGGTCTGGTACACAGCATGGCATACATGATAGAACCTATTGCCGAGGCATAGGGAATGACACTCATCTTTTCTCTATCTTCTGCCGTGGTCGGCGACTGAGCCTTGCTCAATCTCATACCTTGCAAAACAGGCAAGAATCCTTTCTTTGACTGATCCATATTGAACTTCTTCAATATCTTGTCAAGGTATGTACTTTGTGAAAGACCAATGAGGCGTCTTGATCTATCTCTATAGATTTTGATGCCTAATATGTAAGCAGCTTCTCCAAGGTCCTTCATTGAAAAACTTTTGTTCAAATAGGCCTTTACATTTTCCAAGAATTCTATATCATTTCCCATCAACAATATGTCATCCACATATAATATGAGAAATGCTACAGAGCTCCCACTCACTTTCTTGTAAATACAGGCTTCTCCATAAGTCTGTATAAAGCCAAACGCTTTGATCACCTCATCAAAGCGAATATTCCAACTCCGAGATGCTTGCACCAGCCCGTAAATCGAGCGCTGGAGCTTGCATACTTTGTTAGCGTTCTTTGGATCGACAAAACCTTCCGGTTGCATCATATACAACTCTTCCTTGAGGAAGCCATTAAGGAATGCTGTTTTGACGTCCATTTGCCATATCTCATAATCATAGAATGCGGCAACAGCTAACATGATTCTGACTGACTTCAGCATCGCTACGGGAGAGAAAGTCTTGTCGTAGTCAATCCCTTGAACTTGTCGATAACCCTTAGCGACAAGCCGAGCTTTATAGATGGTCACATTACCATCTGCGTCTGTCTTCTTCTTAAATATCCATTTATTTTCTATGGCGTGCCTATCATCAGGCAAGTCCACCAAAGTCCATACTTTGTTTTCATACATGGATTCTATCTCGGATTTCATGGCTCCAAGCCATTTATTGGAATCTGGGCCCGCCATCGCTTCTTCATAGTTCGAAGGTTCACCGTTGTCTAACAACATGATTTCCAGTACAGGGTTGCCCTACCACTCTGGTGCGGAACGTACCCTTGTGGACCTTCGAAGTTCAGTATTAACTTGATCTGTTTCTTCATGATCATTATCATCAACTTCCTCCCTTGTTGGTGCAGGCACCTCAGGAACAGTTTCCTGCCCTGCGCTACTTTCCGATACAGGAGTGGTGACTATCACCTCATCAAGTTCTACTTTCCTCCCACTCACTTCTTTCGAGAGAAACTCTTTCTCCAGAAAGTATCCATTCTTGGCAACAAAGACTTTGCCTTCGGATCTGTGGTAGAAGGTGTACCCAATTGTTTCCTTTGGGTATCCTATGAAGACGCATTTTTCCGATTTGGGTTCGAGCTTTTCAGGTTGAAGTTTCTTGACATAAGCATCGCAACCCCAAACTTTCAGAAACGACAGCTTCGGTTTCTTGCCAAACCAAAGTTCATACGGAGTCGTCTCAATGGATTTTGACGGAGCCCTATTTAAAGTGAATGCGGCAGTCTCTAAAGCATAACCCCAAAAAGATAGCGGTAAATCAGTAAGGGACATCATAGATCGCACCATGTCCAACAGAGTATGATTTCGACGTTCGGACACACCGTTACGTTGAGGTGTTCCGGGCGGTGTCAATTGTGAAACAATCCCACAGCTCCTAAGGTGTGTGCCAAATTCATGACTTAAATATTCACCCCCACGATCCGATCGCAAGAACTTTATTTTTCTGTCACGTTGATTCTCAACCTCATTCTGAAATTCCTTGAACTTTTCAAAGGTCTCAGACTTGTGTTTCATCAAATAGATATACCCATATCTACTCAAGTCATCTGTGAGGGTGAGAACATAACGGTAGCCTCCGCGAGCCTCAACACTCATTGGACCGCACACATCAGTATGTATGATTTCCAACAAGTTGGTTGCTCGCTCCATTGTTCCGGAGAACGGAGTCTTGGTCATCTTGCCCAAAAGGCATGGTTCGCACGTGTCAAATGATTCATAATCAAGAGACTCTAGAAGTCCATCCGAATGGAGCTTCTTCATATGTTTGACACCAATATGACCAAGGCGGCAATGCCACAAGTATGTGGGACTATCATTATCAACTTTACATCTTTTGGCATCTACACTATGAATATGTGTATCACTACGTTCGAGATTCATCAAAAATAAACCATTGACCAGCGGGGCATGACCATAAAACATATCTCTCAAATAAATAGAACAACCATTATTCTCCGATTTGAAAGAATATCCATCTCGCATAAGACGAGATCCACAAACAATGTTCATGCTCAAAGCTGGTACTAAATAACAATTATTCAGGTTCAAAACTAATCCCGAGGGTAGATGTAGAGGTAGCGTGCCGACGGCGATCACATCAACCTTGGAACCATTCCCGACGCGCATCGTCACCTCATCCTTCGCCAGTCTCCGTTTATTCCGCAGCTCCTGTTTTGAGTTACAAATGTGAGCAACTGCACCGGTATCGAATACCCAGGAGCTACTACGAGTGCTGGTAAGGTACACATCAATAACATGTATATCATATATACCTTTGACGTTGCCGGCCTTCTTGTCTGCTAAGTATTTGGGGCAGTTCCGCTTCCAGTGACCCGTTCCCTTGCAATAAAAGCACTCTGTTTCAGGCTTGGGTCCATACTTTGGCTTCTTCCCAGCAACAGGCTTGCCAGGCGCGGCAACTTGCTTGCCGTCCTTCTTGAAGTTCTTCTTACCCTTGCCTTTCTTGAACTTAGTGGTTTTATTGACCATCAACACTTGATGTTCTTTCTTGATGTCAACCTCCGCTGATTTCAGCATTGAATACACCTCGGGAATGGACTTCTCCATCCCCTGCATATTGAAGTTCAACACGAAGCTCTTGAAGCTTGGTGGGAGCGACTGGAGGATTCTGTCAACGACCGCTTCATCTGGGAGATTCATTCCCAGTTGAGACAAGCGGTTGTGCAATCCTGAAATCTTGAGGATGTGCTCACTGACAGAACTGTTCTCCTCCATCTTACAGCTGTAGAATGCGTCGGAGACATCATATCTCTCGACTCAGGCATGAGCTTGGAAAACCATTTTCAGCTCTTCGAACATCTCATATGCTCCATGGTGCTCAAAACGCTTTTGGAGCCCCGATTCTAAACTGTAAAGCATGCCGCACTGAACCAGGGAGTAATCATCACTACGCGACTGCCAGGCGTTCAAAAAGTCTTGGGTCGCCGGGAGAGCGGGTGCATCACCTAGCGGTACTTCTAGGACATAAGTTCTCTTGGCAGCTATGAGGATAATCCTCAGGTTACGGACCCAATCCGTATAGTTGCTACCATCGTCTTTCAGCTTGGTTTTCTCTAGGAACGCGTTGAAGTTGAGGGAAACTGGAGCGTGGGCCATTTGATCTACAAGAGATATTGTAAAGAATTTAGACTAAGTTCATGATAATTAAGTTCATCTTAATCAAATTTTAATGAACTCCCACTCAGAATGACATCTCTCAAGTCATCTAAGTGATACACGATCCGAATCGAGTAGTCCGTGTCCGATCATCACGTGAGACGGACTAGTCAAAAACGGTGAACATCTTCATGTTGATCGTATCTTCTATACGACTCGTGTTCGACCTTTCGGTCTTCCGTGTTCCGAGGCCATGTCTGTACATGCTAGGCTCGTCAAGTGAACCCTAAGTGTATCACGTGTGTAAATCTGTCTTACACCCGTTGTATGCGAACGTTAGAACCTATCACACCCGATCATCACGTGGTGCTTCGGAGCAACGAGCTTTAGCAATGGTGCACAGTTAGGGGAAACACAATACTTGAAATTTTAGTGAGAGATCATCTTATTTACTACCGTCGTTCTAAGTAAACAAGATGCATAAACATGATAAACATCACATGCAATCAATTAAAGTGACATGATATGGCCAATATCATCTTGCTCCTTGGATCTCCATCTTCGGGGCACCATGATCATCTTGTCACCGGCTCGACACCATGATCTTTATCATCATGATCTCCATCATCGTGTCTTGAAGAAGTCGTCACGCCAACTATTACTTCTACTACTATAGCTAACGTTTAGCAATGAAGTAAAGTAATTACATGGCGTTATTCAGTGACACGCAGGTCATACAATAATTAAGACAACTCCTATGGCTCCTGCCGGTTGTCAAGTTCATCGACATGCAAGTCGTGATTCCCTATTACAAAAACATGATCAATCTCATACATCACATATATCATTCATCACATCTTCGTTCTTGGCCATACCACGTCACAAAACACATGCTGCAAAAACAAGTTAGACGTCCTCTAATTGTTGTTACAAGTTTTACGTGGCTTCTATAGGATTTCTAGCAAGAACGTTTCTTACCTACGCCAAAACCACAACGTGATTTGTCAACTTCTATTTACCCTTCATAAGGACCCTTTTCATCGAATCCGATCCGACTAAAGTAGGAGAGACAGACACCCGCCAGCCACCTTATGCATCTAGTGCATGTCTGTCGGTGGAACCAGTCTCACGTAAGCGTACGTGTAAGGTCGGTCCGGGCCGCTTCATCCCACAATACCGCCGAATCAAGATTGACTAGTAACGGTAAGAAAGTTGAACAAGATCATACGCCCACAACTGCTTTGTGTTCTACTCGTGCAAGATGCTACGCATAAAACCTAGGCTCAGATGCCACTGTTGGGGAACGTAGCATAATTCAAAAAAAAATTCTACGTCTTCACCAAGATCCAACTATGGATGCATCTAGCAACGAGCAAGTAAGAGTGCATCTACATACCGTTATGAAGATTGCGTGCGGAAGCTTTCAACGAAGCAAGGATGAAGTAGTCGTACTCTTCATGTTCTTCGTCACCGATGATCTAGCGCCGAACGGACGGCACCTCCGCGTTCAACACACGTACGGTGCAGCAACGTCACCTCCTTCTTGATCCAGCAAGGGGGGAGGAGAAGTCGTCAGAGATCCGGCAGCACGACGGCGTGATGACGGATGCAGTGGAGATCGCAGCAGGGCTTCGCCGGGCGCCCTGCGTGGGAGTTGGGAGGTGTGACGGGAGGGGGAGAGGCGCCAGGGCTGAGGTGCGGCTGCCCTCTCCCTCCCCACATATATATAGGGGGCCAGGGGGGGCGGCGGCCAGGGAGGAGTCCTCCTCCCCCAAGGCAAGTGGTGGCCCCCCTCCTCTTAGGGTTTTAACCCTAGGCGCATGGGGAGGTGGGCCACCTTGTGGTGCGCCAGCCCAGAGGGCTGCACACTTCCCCTCGCGGCCTAGGGGCCCCACCGGGATGGGTGGCCCCACCCGGTGGACCCCCGGGGCCCCTCCGGTGGTCCCGGGACGCTCCCGGTGACCCCCGGAGATCACCCGTTGGCCGAAACTGGACTTCCCATATATCAATCTTTACCTCCGGACCATTCCGGAACTCCTCGTGACGTCCGGGATCTCATCCGGGACTCCGAACAACTTTCGGGTTTCCATGTGCATTTATCTCTACGACCCTAGCGTTACCGAACCTTAAGTGTGTAGACCCTACGGGTTCGGGAGACACGTAGACATGACCGAGACCACTCTCCGGTCAATAACCAACAGTGGGATCTGGATACCCATGTTGGTTCCCACGTGTTCCTCGATGATCTTCATCGGATGAACCACCGTGTCAAGGATTCACTCAATCCCGTATGTTATTCCCTTTGTCCATCGGTACGGTACTTGCCCGAGATTCGATCGTCGGTATTCCCGATACCTTGTTCAATCTCGTTATGGCAAGTCTCTTTACTCGATCCGTAATCCATCATCCCGTGACTAACTACTTAGTCACATTGAGCTCATTATGATGATGTCTTACCGAGTGGGCCCAGAGGTACCTCTCCGTCATACGGAGTGACAACATCCCAGTCTCGGTTCGTACCAACTCAACAGACACTTTCAGAGATACCCGATGCGTACCTTTATAGCCACCCAGTTACGTTGTGACGGTTGGCACACCCAAAGCACTCCTACGGTATCCGGGAGTTGTACAACCTCATGGTCTAAGGAATAAATACTTGACACCGAAAAGCTTATGCATTACGAACTATACGATCTCGTGTTATGCTCAAGTTTGGGTCTTGTCCATCACATCATTCTCCTAATGATGTGATCCCGTTATCACCGACATCTCATGTCCATGGTCAGGAAACCATGACCATCTGTTGATCAACGAGCTGGCTACTAGAGGCCTACCAGGGACTCATTGTGATCTGTGCATTCACACATGTATCGCTGTTTCCGTACAATACAATTCAAGCATGAATGACAGACAATTATCATGAATAAGGAGATATAATAATAATGCTTTTATTATTGCCTCTAGGGCATATCTCCAACAGAAAGATGGCACGGAGCGTCTCTGTGTTGACTACCGGCCATTGAACAAGAAGACGATTAAGAACAAGTATCCGCTCCCCAACATCAACGAACTCTTTGAGCAGCTCAAAGGAGCTAAAGTGTTCTCTAAGCTTGACCTCCGAATGGGCTATCACCAAATTCGCATTCGCGAGGAAGACATTCCCAAGACGGCCTTCAGAACGAGCTACGGTTCATACGAGTATACCGTCATGTCTTTTGGTCTCGCCAATGCTCCTCCTACCTTTTCAAGGATGATGCATTACATCTTCAACCCCTATACTGGCGAGTTTGTGCTTGTGTATCTGGATGATATTCTGGTGTTTTCCAAGAATGAAGAAGATCACGAAAAGCACTTGCGTCTGGTTCTTGATCGACTCCGAGAGCATAAATTCTATGCCAAGTTCTCCAAGTGCGAGTTTTGGCTCGATAAGGTTTTGTACCTGGGCCACATCATCTCAGCTGACGGTATTGCGGTTAATCCCGAGAAAGTTGAAGCAATTCTCAACTGGGAAGCTCCTCAGAACGTCAAGCAGCTCCGCAGTTTTCTGGGTCTTGCCAGCTATTGCAGAAGATTCGTTGAGAACTTCTGCAAGATTGCCAAGCCTCTTTCCAACTTGCTTCAGAAGAATGTCAAATACTTTTGGTCTCCAGAGTGTGAAGTGGCATTCAAAACCCTCAAAGAGAAGCTTGTCTCTGCTCCAGTTCTGACTCCTCCGGATGAAACCAAGCCCTATGAAGTATTATGTGATGCTTCTCTTCAAGGTCTTGGTGGTGTGCTTATGCAAGATAAGAGAATTGTGGCATACACTTCTCGTCAGCTCAAGCCAAGTGAGAATAACTATCCCACACATGATCTCGAGCTAGCAGCTGTGGTACATGCTCTGATTACATGGAGACATCTGTTGTTGGGCAGAAAGGTCGACATCTTCACTGATCACAAGAGCTTGAAGTACATCTTCACACAGCCGCATCTGAACCTCCGCCAGACTCGTTGGGTTGAAATGATCCAAGAGTACAATCCCATCATTGAATACACTCCTGGCAAGGCGAATGTGATTGCAGATGCTTTGAGCAGAAAGGCATATTGCAACAGCCTTCTTATCAAGCCGTACCAGCCTGAGCTTTGTGAAGCATTCAGGAAACTCAACCTTCAAGTTGTTCCGCAGGGTTTTCTTGCAAATCTCCAAATTGCTCCTACCTTGGAAGATCAAGTCCGTGAGGCCCAACTCAGTGATACCATGGTGAAGAAAGTGAAACATGCTATTGCTAAGGGCATTCCGAAATACAAGTGCTTCCGTGTTGATGAGAGAGATACCTTGTTCTTCGAGGACAGACTCGTTGTTCCCAAAGGTGATATCAGGAAGCTCATAATGGAAGAAGCTCATGATTCTCTCCTTTCCATTCATCCTGGCAGTTCCAAGATGTATCAAGACCTCAAGTAGTCTTACTGGTGGACACACATGAAAAGGGAGATTGCCCAATTCGTGAATGAATGTGATGTTTGCAGAAGAGTGAAAGCAGAACATCAACGTCCAGCCGGTCTTCTCCAACCTCTTCCTATTCCCGAGTGGAAGTTCGACCACATTGAAATGGACTTCGTCACTGGTTTTCCTAAATCCAAGCGAGGAAATGATGCTATCTTTGTGGTGATTGACAAGCTTACCAAAGTCGCTCACTTCCTGCCAGTCAAAGAATCAATCAATGCAGCTCAATTGGCAGAGCTGTACACTTCCAGAATTGTGTCCCTACATGGCATTCCTCAAGTTATATCCTCAGACCGTGGAAGCTTGTTCACATCAAGGTTCTGGGACTCCTTTCAGTCCGCCATGGGCACTAAGATCAGGTTCAGCACTGCTTTTCACCCTCAGACTAGTGGTCAAGTCGAGCGCGTGAATCAGATTCTAGAAGACATGCTCAGAGCCTGTGTCATCTCCTTCGGCATGAAATGGGAAGACTGCCTTCCATTTGCCGAGTTCTCTTACAACAACAGCTTTCAAGCAAGTGCAGGCAAAGCACCGTTTGAAATTCTCTATGGCAGAAAGTGCCGTACCCCTCTCAACTGGTCTGAAACAGGCGAACGTCAACTTCTTGGCAATGACTTGATCTCAGAAGCCGAAGAAATGTGCAAAGTCATACGTGAGAATCTCAAGGCTGCTCAGTCGCGTCAAAAGAGCTACTATGATGGCAAGCATCGTGATTTGGCTTTCAACATCGGTGATCATGTCTATCTTCGAGTTTCTCCGATGAAAGGCACCCAAAGATTCGGTATCATAGGAAAACTTGCTCCTAGATACGTCGGGCCTTTCAAGATTCTTGGCAAAAGAGGCGACCTAGCCTATCAACTTGAGCTTCCTTCAAACTTCGCAAATGTTCATGATGTCTTCCATGTGTCTCAACTTCGCAAATGCTTCAAGGCACCTGGGCGCATGATTCCGTTTGAAGAGATTGACCTTCAACAAGACCTGTCCTACCGAGAGCACCCAGTTGCCATTCTCGAAGAAACCGAACGCAAGACCCGCAACAAGTCCATCAAATTTCTGAAAGTCAAGTGGTCACATCACACCGACCGAGAAGCTACCTAGGAACGAGAAGATCATCTTCGTTCCGAGTACCCTTCCTTTTTCCAGTCCTAGATCTCGGGACGAGATCTTTTTGTAGTAGAGGAGAGTTTGTAATGCCCCGGATGTAATACTTTCCCTTTTGGGTATATAATATATCTCCGGCTTCATCTATTTCCATTCCGGGTTCTTTGTCTTTCGGGGTTTCGTCGTTTTGTTGTGTGAGTGTGTGGCATTCATTCATATCATGTAGACATGTGCATCGCATTGCTTTTGTGTTGTCGGTTGCATCCGGTTCCACGCGTTCCTTCCCGTTGTCCGTTTCGCGTTCCGGAGCTCCCTCACGTGTCCGTGACATCCCGTAGACCTACTTTGGTGTTTGGGCGTGTAACGTTACCGGTGTGCCGCGAGGTTGTTGTGTGTGTTGTTGTTTTGTTGTGTGCAACCCGCCTCTCAAATCTCGTCGCGTTTGGACTCCGTTGGCTATCCCAGCAGTTGTTCGTGTGGGTCCAAAGTGCCTTCACTTTGTGTCCCGGAAACACCCCTACTGCAGTCTACTACCTTCTCCTAGGCCTTCTAAACTACCCCCGCGATCGGATCGCGATCGGAGGGCTCCTAACACCCCCAGATCCCCTAACCCTAAATTTTGCTATATAATAGACCCTAGTCTATTTGGGCATCTAGCTTCTTCCTCCTCCTTCCCCTAAATTTCTGGATCTAGCCTCTTTCCTTTCCATCTGGCCAGTTCCCGAGGGAACCAGCCAGAGCCGCCGCAAATCTCGCTGGGATCGAGGGCGACCGAATCCCTCGATCCAGTCTTCCCGCGCGCCGCCAGGTCAACACACCGAGCCACCGCTCGCTAGCGCCGGCCGAGCCGCTGAGCGAGCGACCAGGCCGCGCCTCGCCAGCCTCCCTGTCGACCGCATCAAGCCGGCCCGCTCCTTGGACCACATCACCGCCGCGGGCCCGAAGGCCCACCTCCTCCCTTCGGCGCCGAAGCGCAAACCGCAGCGCCTTCGATCGGATTGGGGAGGCGCCCCAATCCCGATCGGCTTCGCAGCCGCGCCGGGCCGACCCCGCTCCTTCCTCGGCGGCCCATCCCGAGGCCTCTCCAGCAGGCGCTCCTCGCGAGCCGCCGCGGGCCCAAAGCTAGCCAGGCCAGCGCCGCGGGCCTTCGCCGATCTGACCGCAGCCAGGCCGGCCTCGCCTCTCCGTCCCGCGAGCCGGGCCGTCCACATCGCCCTCGGTCCAAACCGCGCGGGCCCGTCTCCCTCGCCCCGCAGGCCGCGGCTGGGCCGAAGCCTCCCCGCCGGCCCGTACCTCCTCCACTCCGGGCCGCCTCCAGCCTCCTCTCGGGCCAGATCCGGCCCGAGCCCATCTCCACCTGTTCAGATCTGGATCTGAGGTTATTTCAAAAAAAACCCTAAGTCCCTGATGTATTGATTAGTGATGCATATTTCAACTGTGGATAACTTTGTGTGTGTTTGTCCGATTCGCGCATATAGCATGTCCAGACGTTCGTGGGATCGTGCTCTACGTTTTATCTGTTGTTGTCATGCATGTTAGAGATCATCTAGGTGCTTGTTTTGCTGTTGCAAGAGTGCATCATGATATAAACTGCTGCTATGTGATGTTTTTATGCCATCTTTGCCATGTGATATCTTCTAGCTCGTTTGTCCGAATGATGCAAATGACATGTCCACGTGTTCGTCTTGCCATGCTCTACATGTTGCATGTGCTAGGTAGCATGATAGATTTATTCTTGCCTTGTTATCATCGTTGCAAAGTGCCATGTGGCTGTGATGTTGTTTCACTTGTTATGAAATGCCATCTTGTTGAGCTCGTTGCTATCGTTGTGTTTACCTCAATGATGCATGCTTGTTTGTTTCGGAATCACCTTCATGTGTATTTTGATGAGGTGCTTACCACTTGCCATGTTTAGTTTCGAGGTGACTTAAACATGCTCTTTTATATGCCATGATGAAATTGCTGTTTTAGGACTTAGTGGATTTTCACTAAGTCTGAAATCTGTAACGTTCCGATGCCATGTTCGTGTGATGTTCTAGGACAAAGCATGATAGTTTTGGAGTGGATCTTGATTGTTCCTTGTAGTATATATTGTTTTCTTTCCATTAATGTCCTCACACGTCTATTTAAGTGGCTGTAGCATGTTTATCTTTTGCTCCAAAGTTTCAATAAAATTCTGCTGCCAGAATTTATTGTCAAGTTCAATATGTCCAAGATCATTGCTATTGATCCGTGGCTCCTTTGGGGGTGCACCTTTGGACTTAGTTGCTGTAGTATATGTCTAGTTTGTGTTCATGTCCTTTGCCATGATATTTGAGTGCTGTAGCTTAATTATTTTGAGCTCCGAAGTCGCTATGTTGCTGTAATTTTCAGCTTTCGCTCTTTTCTTGTTTCGGGCATAACTTTTAGCCCGTAACTCCGATTTCAGCGAATCTTACATGAAACTTGATTGATTTTCTGTGCAGATTAATAATATCAGATTTTTATCATGTTTTGAGGTGTTTTGCTTGAGTGATATTTTACGTGCTCCGTGTGCATCCTTAGTGCATCCATCATGCATTCATCTTTTTCGAGTGCGCATTGCATCTTGTTGATTGGTGCTTGGTGTGATTGTTTTGTTTAGAGCCGGAAGCAGAGTCTGAGTTCGAGTACGAGCACGAGGTTTCCAACGAGGTTGAGCACGAGGACCCTTCTTACGATCCGAACGACTTCACTTCAGGCAAGATGACCGAACCCCGATAACATTACTATCTTTGCCTATTGCTAGTAGTTCCGCTCTATAGTTTTGCCTCGATGCCCATGATCTTCTTGTCAGCCTCCTACTTGTAGCCAATTGCCATGTTTAACCAACCTACCTATGCAAACCGTTGCTTGGCTAAGTACGCTTCGCTCAGCCCTTCTTATAGCATTGCTAGTTGCAGGTGAAGATCGAAGATGCTTGCTTCATGTTGAAGTTTGGTTGGGTTATATCACACTATATAAATGCTTAAAAATGAAATCATCTATATATTGGCAAGGGTGGAAGGCTAAGCCTTTTGCTTGGTGATTTGTTCCACTCAAGCCGTTAGGAACCGTATAAACCGGTGTTATGTTCCTTGATTATGCGTTCCTAACACGGTTGGGGTGTATGGGACCCCCTCGATAAACCGCTAAGTGCTAAGTCTTTTCCAGCAAGTCCCAACATTGGTACTATTCGCCTAAACAACTAAAAACTTTCCGAGGGAGTAATTAACCCGAGGCTTAATTAATTCAACCCCCTGGGCCAGTGCTCGACTTGAGTGTTGGTCCAAACTAGAGCCACTTGCGGATACCACCCAGTTCGCTGGGATCTTCGGTATCTGTATGTACTGCTCATCCGGTCGTGGCCTGAGACTAGATACGCGCGGCTACTATCAGGGTGTCGGCACGCCGAGAGGATTTGCTGGATTAGCCTTACCTTAGCTCGGTATATCTTGAGCACGGGATTCCGAGAATACTCGGGTCTTCCCACTTTGGAGTTGCGACTCCGCGGATCGTGGGCTTGTAATGGGTCAAGTTGGAACACCCCTACAGGGTTTGAACTTTCGAAAGCCGTGCCCGCGGTTATGTGGCAGATGGGAGCTTGTTAATATCCGGTTGTAGAAAACTTGACACAATGTTCTAATACACTACCAGCATGTGTTCGGTGACTGTCAATTTCCGAATAGGGATTCGGGAGTTGAACACGGAGGGGTTATGATTGTTGAGCTGTAGCTAGGATCACTTCATGATCACTTCTCGTCCGAGGCTTTCTCTTCTCGCTCTCACTCACGTAAGCTAGTTGCTAGTCGCTGCTGCAAACACTTATTCTTTTCTTCAGCCTTTATCCTCTCCCAAAGGCTTAAATAGTCTTGTTACCCGGTAACGGGGTTTACTGAGTCCTCTGTGGCTCACAGTTACTTCACACACCAGATGCAGGTCCAGCTGTGAGCTATCCAGGTGATGGCACCGAGCTGGATTGGGAGTACGACGAGGAGCGTAGTCGGTACTATGTGCGATATCCGGATGATCAGTAGTGGAGACTCCTACTAGGATTCGATCCGCCTGTGGTTTATTTATTTCAGTTTGGTATCTTGACATTTGGTTTTGCCCTTAGAGGGTTGTGATATTCTTAATGTATGATGATTGAGACATGTTATGTAATTGTGTGACGTGGCGAGTGTAAGCCAACTATTTATGTTTACAATCCCCTCTTTTACATGAGATGTGCAAAGATTACCAAACTTGAGATCATTCTAGGATGGATTTATGCCTTTAAGTCGTGCCTCGACACGTAGGAGGTATAACTCCATCCTGGGCATTACAGTGGCCGTGCTTTGAGTGCATAGACCCACGGACATCCCAAACCGGACATGAGCGTCTGTTTTGCCGACCCAAATAGACTAAATCCAGATAAAATGGACGTCCGGATGGGTCATGTGTTGGAGTTGGCCTTACATTATGGGACGGAGGAGGTAGTCAACTATATAAGTAATAAGCATGATTTTGTCTTTCATGGAAAAAAATCATGTTGATGTCTAAATCTTATCCATGATATGAGAAATATTATTAGAATTAGCCAAGCGACCATGGTTTCGGATTTATATATGTGCTCTATTGATAGTAGATATATAGGGGGGAATATCAGGTGCTCCCCATACTCCAATTTGAAAAGTCCATTTTACATGTTTCAAAAAATTCTGATAAAAAGTGTGAATGTTTATTAAAAAAATGTGACTACAACTCCGAAAAAATTTAGGTCCAAATTCTAAATGCACACTGAGGAAAAAAGAGAGTGAAATCTAGAATGAATAGTGTCTTTTTTTTGAAAGATCCAGCAAAATGATGGCATTCCATATCATAAGCAGAAAGCAGTGGGAAATACAAAAGTTGAAGCGCTGGCCCTAAGGCCTCTCAAAAAAGACAAAAAGAACAAAAAATACAACGCATGGATTATATTCTCATGGAGGATCCCAGAAGGGGCTCTCAAGATGAACTGCTCCCGCTTGCCGCCATAGCTCGATGGAGTGGTCAATGGCTCTTGAAATATCTTGGGCCGACGAGTTCTTCCGGTTGAACATGCATCGGTTTCTTTCTCGCCAAATTTCCCAACATGTCAACAGCATCGTGGCCTGGCAAGCCCTCCTTTGTGTTGGCTGCGTGTTTGCCATCAAAACCCTGAAAGATTCACTTGCATCCTCGCCGTGGGGGTGGTGTCTTGTGTCTAGCATGTGGCATCCTCCTCTTGCACCCACCCTTGTCTACACCTCACGGGCTACTAGGCAGGACCAAAACAGGTGTTGAGTCGTCTCCAGGTTGCGAAAACACAAGGGGCAAAAATAATTGTTTGGTCAGCCCTTCCTTGTAGCCTGTCGCAAGTCCAAAGTCGGTTTTGGACGAGCAACCAAATGAAAATCTTGATATTTCCTGGAACCTTGGCTTGCCAGATTAGCTTATCCCAATCAACTTGCATTCTTCCTTGAAATTGGGCCGCATATGCGGATCATGATGAGTATTGTCCCTTTTCTTCCAGAACCCACCGGATTTCATCTCTCTGTTCATCGTTGAGCGTCACACCCCTTGATCTTATCTTGCGGTGTAGCATCAGAAATTCTCTCATTATTGGTTGGACATTTCCATGCCGCAAGTCTTGTATCCATGT
Source organism: Secale cereale (assembly GCA_902687465.1). Taxonomy (NCBI): domain Eukaryota; kingdom Viridiplantae; phylum Streptophyta; class Magnoliopsida; order Poales; family Poaceae; genus Secale; species Secale cereale. The sequence goes on from LR738712.1 coordinate 130,416,429, forward strand.
GTCTTCCGAGAGGGCCTCGTTTACGGTTCTGTTTTTCCGTCTAGAATGCTTGTAAATCGCCGGATGTGCACTAGCTAAGGTGTCTGCTCCTAGCCAAGACGAGTGCCAGAATAGGGCAGTGTTCCCATCTCCGATGGAAACAGTTGTTGTCGCCGCAAACAGGGCCTTATCCTTGGCATTGCAGGGTGTTTCAGTGCCAACCCATGGCCGCTCTGGGCTAGTCCAGGAGGTCCAGAGCCATCTTAGTCTGAGAGCTCGGCTAAAACATTCTAGGTCCAGGATCCCCAGGCCTCCAAGCGATGTTGGAGTGCAGACTGCCGTCCAGTTAACCTTGCAGCTACCTCCCGTAATCTCTTCGTCCTGTTTCCAGAGGAATCTACGCCGGCTTTTGTCTATCTCTTTGAGAAGCTTCTTTGGAACTTGCAGCACCGTCAGCGCAAAAGCTGGCATGGCGCTAAGGACGCATCTAACCAGAATGCGCCTGCTAGCTATTGGCAAAAGTTTCCCTTTCCAACCTGCTAGCCGAGCTTTGATCCTATCAAGGATAAACTGTAGGTTTGCCAACTTGAGCCTAGATAGAGAGAGAGGTAGGCCTAAATAAGTCGACGGGAAAGAGCCTAGCGTTCCTCCGAAGTTCTGCAGAATGCTAACTAAGTCTAAGTCTTCGCATCGGATTGGTAAGGCTGAAGACTTTGATGGATTGATGCGAAGGCCAGAGGCTGCACCAAACTCTTGGAGGATGTTCATTAGGGCATCGATCTCCTGCTTTACTGGGTTAGCGAAGATGACGGCGTCGTCAGCATAGAGGCTGATTCTGAGCATTAGTTCGCGGCCTGGGAGCGGCACGATCATGCCTTGATCGGCTCCCGCCTGCTGCAGATGGTGAAGCGTGTCAATGGCGAGGATAAAAAGAAACGGTGATAGGGGGTCGCCCTGACGTAGGCCTCGTCGGTGCTGAATCCTTTTTCCGGGGGAGCCGTTAAGCATGAAAGAAGAAGAGGACGTGGATAGGTGGAGAGCAATCCAGTCTCTCCAACGGGCGCTAAAGCCTCGTTGTTGCAGCAGCTCAAGGATATATTCCCATGAGACGTTGTCGAAAGCTTTAGCGATGTCTAGCTTGAGCAGGAGAGCCGGTGTTTTCTTTCTATGAAGAGCTTTGATGCAGTTTTGAACGTATAGAAAGCTATCGTGGATGCACTTAGTGTGTAGGAAGGCTGATTGGGCCGAAGAGATGAGCATTGGCACTACGGTCGCCAGTCTAAGCGAAAGCACTTTGGAGATCAGCTTCGCAATGGAGTGTATTAGGCTTATTGGTCTGTAATCGTTGATCGTGGCTGCCCCATCCTTTTTTGGAATAAGAACCACCGCCGCTGTGTTGACCGCTCTGAAGTTCCCGCCTAGCAAGTTGTAAAATTGGCTGAATGCCGCCATGATGTGCCCTTTGATTGTGGCCCAGCATGATCTGAAGAAGGAGCCGGAAAACCCATCAGGCCCCGGCGAGCTATCCGCCGGCGATGCTTTGATTGCACGCCAGATCTCTTCCTCAGTGAAGGGGTTGTCTAACCCCCCCCTTGGAGCCTAGGCATTTGTAGGGATTGCCAATTAATCGATGTTTCGCGTTGCATAGCCGTGCCTAGAAGGGAGGAGACATGGGAATGAATGGTTTTTCCTTGTCCTCGTGAGAATAAACTATATCTCTCGCAGGTCCCTGAATTGTATGGATGAACGCTTTCCTCCTCCTAGCGTTGATTTTTGCTTGGAAGAATGCCGATGGTGCATCCCCCGCCCTCAGCCATGTTATCCTAGATGCTTGGCGTTTCCTAGCACGCTCTACTGCTGCTAGCCCAAGTATTCTAAATTTGAGCATCTTGCGTAGATGGAATTCAGCATTGGAGAGAGCTCTAGATTCTTGAGCAATGTCTAGGTGGAGCACCACTTCCTGAGCAATTTGCATCTTCACTTTGGCTCCTCCGAAGAGAGATTTGCTCCATATCTTGAGGTCTTTTTCTACACGGCCCATATTTACCTTTAGCCTTTCGAACGCGCAGTTCACCGCAGTTGGCCTATTCCATGCGTTTTGTACTGTCTCTTGGAAACGAGGGCAGCGCGGCCAGAAATACTCAAATCTGAACCTCGCTGGTCGGGGTGGAGCTGCCGCCGAAGCAAGAAACAATGGGCAGTGATCTGAGCTGGAGGTGGCCGCGGCGTGAAGGAGGTAAGATGGGAAGAGCCCTTCCCATTCAATGTTGCAGAAAAATTTATCTATGCTCACTAAGGTCGGGTTCCGTCGTTCGTTGCTCCATGTGAAACGCCGCTTTTTACATTTAATCTCACGTAAGTTGCCTGCGTCGATCGCGGCTCTGAATTTCCCCATCATTCTACGGTTAATGTTGTTGTTGTTTTTGTCCCTAGCTTCATATATGATGTTGAAATCGCCATTGATGAGATAAGGTTGGCCTATCGGGGGGGCGATGGAAGCTAATTCCGCGAGGAAGTCGTCTTTCCGTTCCTCGTCAGAGGGGCCATACACTGTGGTAAGCCAGTACTCTGTGTTGGTCTCTGGAATGATCACCTTGGAGGTGATAGAGAAACGGCCTATGGCATGAGACTGAATTGTGACCGTGGAGGAGTTCCAAAAAATGGCTGCCCCTCCTCTTGTTCCAATTGCTGGGAGGACGATGCATTGGTCTAACCAAGAGCCCCCTACTTCTCTAGCTAAGCCGGAGGACCAACAATCTATCTTGGTCTCTTGGATGCATAGGATGGTGCTCTTTTGAGCAAGAGCAGTGTCTCTAATCACTGCACGCCTGGCTGGAGTATTCAAGCCCCTCACGTTCCAACTCATTACTGGGATGTTGGGTTCAATCATCCAAAAAACAGACTAAAACTCTGGCCTAAATGGTAGTGGACAGGGTGATCCTTAAAGGAAAGCCGACGACAACTAAGTTGCAATGGAACAAAGGGAAACAGGTACACCAGCCCACAGTCCTGGGGTTTCCAGCGGCCACCAGTAGGCCCCAAATTCCGCCGGAAAACATCTAACCTTCTAAACCTAACACTGAGACAGACCAACATGCTGAAGATTGGAGATGACTCTATCCAGCGTAATGCTGGTCGTCGCCGGCCGGCTGCAGATCTGAGGCGCTCTAACATGGAGGATCAGGCCCGGAGGCATCTCCCTGGAGGCTCGGCACTCCGGCGATTGCCTTGAGTGCACGCGCATCTAGACTTGTGAGCTTAGCGATGGCCGCAATGTCATCATCAGAGAGCGGCTCATCGAAGCGCCTGATCAGGGCTTCAGCAGCACGCGTCGTCATCTTCTCTTTTGGCCCCAGGACCCCAAGGCCCTGAACCAGCCTCAGCGTGCCCCGCTGTGAAACAGGCACCAGAGAGGGGTTTGCAGCCTGCCGAGCACTGTGCCGAACAGCCTTGGCCTGAGGCCTGCCTTTGAGTGGAGTCTTGTCCCTCGCCGGTGGTTTTCCTACTATCGCCGGCGGCATCTTTGAGAAGAGGGGCTGCTTTGGATCTTCTCCATCTTCTCCCTGGAGCTTAATCTCGGTGACTCTCTGGGTGACAGCCCCAAGCTGCATCTCATGGGTGTCAGCCGCCGCCGGGGTGTGATGAGCCAGGGAGAGGGCCGGGCCCATGCTTAGAGAATCATCGCTGTCGCCCCCTTCTCTGTCGTTGAAGCGGAGTGGCTTCACCAGCTTGGCCGCGATCATCTCGTCGAGCATGGAGTCCATGGCATCAGGGCTCCGAGGCTGGGGGATGCTCTTTGGGGTTTCCTAGAAGAATTCTTCCACCGGGTCCGGGGTCTTCTCCCTCACTGCAGTGGCGGGAGGGATCTGCGACTCCACCGCACCCCCAGGCTTGCACGACGGGGCGAGAAGGGAGGAGCCAGCAGAAGATCCAGCCTCCGGCGCCCCCTTGCGGCGGGTCGTCTCTTTCCCCCTGGCGTTGGAGGAGCGGGGCTACATCTCTGGGACCTCCCTCTTCTTGTTGGAAGGCTCTATCGCCTGTCGTGAGTCCGCGCAGAGGTGCCTGCCCCTTGGCGCACCCTGACGGTGGCGCGAGGTGGGGGTGCGGCTGCGGCTACGGGCCGCCGGGGGCTTCTGGGTGGGGACAGAGGCACGGTCGCTTGCGCGTCCCCTGCCCAGGAGCGTATCCTTCCAGCTGCGCCGCTGGTAGCCCGAGTCTCTGCCATCTTCGTCCCGCCGTCCCACCGCGGGCGGCAAGCCCCGGCACCCAGTAGAAGCCACCCGCGGGGTAGGGCGCATAGAGGGTGCAGGTGCCGTTGCCGTGCGGCCATCTTCAGTTCCGGCGACCCAGACGACCGACTCGGTGCGAGGGAAGGGGCGCTCGTCGGGCTCGTCGTCGTCAGAGGGGATGCCGCTCTGCGGCGAGCGGGACGACCGCGGTGAGAGCGGGGTCCAATCCTCCACGCGGTCCAGGTGGAGAATGAATAGTGTCGAAAAGGACAAAAGCAACATTAACACTATTCACATCTAAATTTTTCTTTTTTGTTTCTCGATATGCGTTTAGAGTTTGGATCTGGAATTTTCAGGGGTTGTAGTCACATTCCTTGTGAACATTCATAAATTTTGCCACAATTTTTATAACATTTTAAATTGATTTTTTCAAATTGAAGCATGGGAAGCACCTCAAGGATGGGAGCACATGATATTTCCCCAGATATATAGCTCTCCACGAGGCACCTAAACAGGGTTGACAGTGGAATCCCCCCGGGATAGGTCCGTACCAAGGATTTGTCCTGGAGGAGGGTCATGCTGTTCGCTGACCTCGATGGAGACGTACGCTAAGCCCCTCCGATGCAACCATGTGAAGGCGCTCCGGCTTTGGATCAAAGCTTTGGGGTGCCTCGCGAGGGAGAACGAGTCTGCGAAGGCCAAGGCGGTGCGCTATGTGGAGGAGCAGAAGCGCGACCTCCGCTGCCTCTCCAGCTACATCTCGTCGATGTCGGAGAGCGGCACCACCACGGATAACGATGATCATCCTCCCGCCGCTGATGCCTACACGGAGGAGAGGGGATGCTGCGTCGGTGACTACAAGTTCAAGGGTTCGGCCGAGATTTGGTGATCCGCCTTTCCGCAATGTCTTTGTTTATTTGTATCTACGTTACTCTGGAGAGGTGAAAATTGGACCCCCGTGTCGCCCACCCCGCGGGCTACCCGGGCGGAACCCTAGCCGCCGGGCGAACTCCCTCCTCTCTAGATCTCCGTCCCCACGCCGCCGCCAGCAGGCATCGCCGGGCAAAGCCCGCGCAGCGTCGGCGGCGGCGGGGCACTCCGGTTCTCCCTCTCACGGTGCTTGGGCGTTGCGGGACGTTCGCCGTGGGAGCGTGTGGTCGCCGTGGCGAGCTTGCGTTGCAGACGCGTGGCGAGTGTGTACGGCGCACGGGAGCACGTGCGATGCACGGACACGGGCATGGGGATCTAACTCTCATGGCGCGGCGACGGCTGCCAGATCGGATCTCGGGGCGGCGGCCTCGATCGGTGGCGCGTGGTGCGGCCTGCCTGGCGGGCGGCACTCTTGGGTGGAGATGTGGGCCTTCCAAGGCTGCGTGGGTGACGTGGAGGCGACCGCGCTGCGGCGGCTCCTCGATGGCCGACCGGAGTTCCATGGCAGGCGTCATCTCCGACTTGATCTACTCCGGTTCGTGCTGGCTACGGTACTTAGTGACTACTCGACGCTAGTACCGCCTGGACGGATCTGGCGAGTTGGCATGGACCCTAGGGAAACTCTAGGCCGGCGTGGTGGCCGCACGAAAATCAAGGCCTGCTACTTCTCGAGCTTGCGTTGTATTTCCTCGAAGAGGAAAGGGTGATGCAACACATTAGCGTAAGTATTCCCCTCGGTTTTTGAGAACCAAGGTATCAATCCAGTAGGAGACCACGCGCGAGTCCCTCGTACCTGCACAAATAAATAAGAACCTTGCAGCCAACGCGATAAAAGGGGTTGTCAATCCCTTCTCGGTAACTTACAAAAGTGAGATCTGATAGATATGATAAGATAATATTTTTGGTATTTTTGGTATAGAGAAAAAGTAAATAAAGAAAAGTAAAGCAACGGCAAAAGAAATTAAGTAGTTGAAGGGAGATTAATATGATAAAGATAGACCCGGTGGCCATAGGTTTCATTAGTGGCTTCTCTCATGATAGCAGATTTCTACGGTGGGTGGACGAATTACTGTCGAGCAATTGATAGAAAAGCGCATAGTTATGAGAATATCTAGGCATGATCATTGTATATAGGCATCACGTCCGTGACAAGTAGATAGAAACGATTCTGCATCTACTACTATTGCTCCACACATTGACCGCTATCCAACATGCATCTAGAGTATTAAGTTCATAAGACCAGAGTAACGCCTTAAGCAAGATGACATGATGTAGAGGGATAAACTCAAGCAATATGATATAAACCTTATATTTTTATCCTCGATGGCAACAATACAAACGTGCCTTGCTGCCCTTGCTGTCACTGGGAAAGGACACCGCAATATTGAACCGAAAGCCAAGCACTTCTCCCATTGCAAGAATTATAGATCTAGTAGGCCAAACCAAACCAATAATTCGAAGAGACTTGCAAGGATATTTAAATCATGCATAAAAGATTTCAGAAAAGAATCCAATATTGTTCATAGATAATCTTGATCATAAACCCACAATTCATCGGATCTCGACAAACACATCGCAAAAAGAATTACATCGAATAGATCTCCTCGAAGATCGAGGAGAACTTTGTATTGAGATCCAAAGAGAGATAAGAAGCCATCTAGCTAATAACTATGGACCCGAAGGTCTGTGGTAAACTACTCAAAACTCATCGGAGAGGATATGGTGTTGATGTAGAAGCCCTCTGTGATCGATGCCCCCTCCAATGGAGCTCCGGAACAGGCCCCAAGATGGGATCTCATGGGAATAGAAGGTTGCGCGGTGGAATTAGGGTTTCGTGGTGCTCCTCGATGTTTTCAGGGTACATAGGCTGGAGAGGCACGTCAGGGGAGCAACAGGGGGCCCACGAGGGAGGGGCGTGCCCCCTGCCCTCGTGGCCGCCTCTCTCACTTCCTGGCATATACTCCAAGTCTTTTGTGTTGATATTGTTCCAAAAATTAACTCTCCCGAAGGTTTCATTCCGTTTGGACTCGGTTTGATATTCCTTTTCTGCGAAACACTGAAATAGGCAAAAAACAACAATTTGCACTGGGCCTTGGGTTAGTAGGTTAGGCCCAATAATAATATAAAACTGTATAATAAAGCCCATTAAACATCCAAAACAGAATATATAATAGCATGGAATGATCAAAAATTATAGATACGTTGGAGACGTATCAAGCATCCCCAAGCTTAATTCCTGCCCGTTCTCGAGTAGGTAAATGATAAAAACAATTTTTTTGATGTGGAATGCTAACCAACATAATTCTCAATGTAATTTTCTTTATTGTAGCATGAATTTTCAGATCCGAAAGATTCAAGACAAAAGTTTAATATTGACATAAGAGTAATAATACTTCAAGCATACAAACAAAGCAATAATGTCTTCTCAAAATAACATGGTCAAAGAAAGTTATCCCTACAAAAATGATATAGTCTGGCTATGCTCTATCTTCATCACACAAAATATTTAAATTGTGCACAACCCCGGTTTCAGCCAAGCAATTGTTTCACACTTCAATTTTTCCAAACTTTTCAACTTTAATGCAATACATGAGCGTGAGCCATGGATATAGCACTATAGGTGGAATAGAGTGGTAGTTGTGGAGAAGACAAAAGAGGAAGATAGTCTCACATCAACTAGGCGTATCAATGGGCAATGGAGATGCCCATCAATAGATATCAATGTGAGTGAGTAGGGATTTCCATGCAACGGATGCACTAGATCTATAAGTGTATGAAAGCTCAACAAAGAAAACTAAGCGGGTGTGCATCCAACTCGCTTGCTCACGAAGACCTAGGGCATTTTGAGGATGCCCATCATTGGAATATACAAGCCAAGTTCTATAATGAAAATTCCCACTAGTATATGAAAGTGACAAAACAAGAGACTCTCTATCATGAAGATCATGGTGCTACTGTAAAGCACAAGTGTGGAAAAAGGATAGTAACATTGCCCCCTCTCTCTTTTTCTCTTTTTTTTTCTTTTTCTTTTTTTTCTTTGGGCCTTTCTCTTTTTTTTCTTCCTTTTTTTATGGCCTCCCTTTTTTTTCGTCCGAAGTCTCATCCTGACTTGTGGGGGAATCATAGTCTCCATCATCCTTTCGTCACGGGGACAACGCTCTAGTAATGAAGATCGTCGCACTTTTATTTACTTACAACTCGAAGCCAGAACTAAATATGACTTTATGTGAATGATAATGATGAAGCGTGTCATATGAACGGAACGGTGGAAAGTTGCATGCCAATATATCCTGGAATTGCTATGGAAATGCCATGATAGGTAGGTATGGTGGCTGTTTTGAGGAAGGTATATGATAGGTGTATGGTACCCGCGAAATTTGCGCGATACAAGAGAGGCTAGCAATGATGGAAGGGTGAGAGTGCGTATAATCCATTGATGGCTTCTCGCCCCTCGTTGGTTACCCCAAGTGGAAGGTTTGAGATGCAGTGTAGCGATAGTTTTCCCTTGGCAAAGATACCAAGGATCGAATTCTCCTGAGACTCCAAGGTTCAACAAGAAGGTGTCAACTGCTAGCGGCGCAACTAACGATCAACCGGACCTGCACACAGATACAAATAACTTTGCTCCCAACGAGTACAAAGAGGTTGTCAATCTCTCCGGCCTTGTCGTTTACAAAGGATCAAACGCAAGAGATAATAGTGATAAGTATGATTGCAACTAGTAAGTAAAAACAGAAAGTAAATAGCGGATGTGATCAGTGATGGTAATATGGACCGGGGTCCTATGATGTTCACTAGTGATGTCTCTCTCCCAAAAGACGATAAAACAGCTATGTGAGGTAAACGAATTACAGCTAGGCAATTGACAGGATTATGTGCGCAAACCAATGCTAACTATACTGCAAAGAAAGGTAGAGGCTCAAAAGCATGGGCGGTACGCCAAGGTAAGTAGACCGAAATCCATCTGCATCTACTACTAATCATCCACCTTGAGATATCTATCCAGAACATCTCGCTGGTATTAAGTTGCGAGTCCCACCCATAGTGTAAACTCAAAGCAACAGACAACTGCATTAAAAGAACTTTGCGTAAAGTAAACAATCCTTGCACCCGCGAGTACAAGCACCGTTGTTTTCCCCCTTGTGGCAACAGCACATCCCCTAGACTCATGTTTCTGTCACTCAAGCTAGTCATCGAGGGGCATGAACCCACAATCAAGCATAACGTTCCCTCTTGGAGTTACTACCTACTACTTGGCCAAAGCAATAAACAGCAACGGAGAACATGCAAGAATTACTCAAGAACATAAATATAAAAGAGGTAAATCAAATATATTACTCACACACAATCTGAACATAATCTCATAATCCATCGGATCCCAACAAACTCATCATAGCAACAGCATAAGGATTACATATGTGCCTCGATCATGTAGGGCAGCTCACGAGGTCTAATTAGTGAAGAACAAAGAGGGGAGAAGAACATCACATAGCTAATGGTCATGGACCCATGGTCCAAGGGAGACTACTCACAACTCATCCGGGAGGCGTCCATGGTGGTGGAGAGGCTCCCGGTGGCGATCCTCCCCTCCGGCAGGGTGCCGGGAAGAGTTCTCTTGGTGCTCCCGATCTTGGAAGCGCGGCGGCGGCGGAACAGAGATGAGATCGCGAAAAAGGGTTCCGTCCTCGAGGGTTTCGGGACGTGGTGTAAATATATGCCAAAGGGGGGCATCAGCGGAGGCCTGGGGGGCCCAGGCGCCCCCTCGGCGCGGCCAGGAGGGGGGCCGCGCCCCCAGGGTGCCTGGAGCCTTGGTGGCCCCCCTCCGGCCCTACTTTGGCCGCATGGAAGCTTCCGGAACGCTGCTTTTTTATATATTTTTCCCGAAATTTTTCTGGCAGTTTACGTAATGGGAAAACCTGAAATACAAAAACAGCAGAAAACAGAAACTGGCACTAGGGTGCACTGAGTTAATAGGTTAGTCCAAATATGATCAAAAGTGTATGGAAGTGCATAAATATCATGGCAATATCACACAAAAGAGGCATGGAGCAAGCAGAAATTATAGATACGTTTTGGACGTATCAACATCCCCAAGCTTAATTCCTGCTCGTCCTCGAGTAGGTAAATGATAACAAGCATAATTTCTGTGGTGACATGCTATTAACCATATAAGAACTTTTCATAGTCACATGACAAGTGCTTACTGAGATAATGAATCTGTAGTAATTAAGTTGCCTCATGAGAGAATCACAAAGAACTGAAAGTTTTACAATATGATATTGAAACACTCAATAGATTTGTAGTGAGCATGGTGTGCAAATATGATAAAGTGGTATCTCGCTTGCCCCCTTTAGTGAGGCAAAACATAAATGCAGGGGCACCTCCAAGGTTTAAGTGACGACTAGATACAATGATTTCAGAATAAACGATATCATAATCGTGCAAAAGACAATGGTACTTTGGGACAATGCTCATTACACTCAGAATGACAATCATGCTCTCAATAGTTGGTGCTTTAAAGAAGGTGGAGACTCTCGAACCGTGGCTTTTGTTGGCAAGGTTGAAAACCCGTGGTCGGAAACAAAAACTAAACATGTACCAGAGCTCTTGGTTTTAAAAACAGAGGTAATAATTATTTTTTAGAATATGCATATTTCGTCAACGAATGCTAGCAGATAACTCAATTACTTCTTGAGCTGGACAAGTTTCGAGGAACGGCTCCCGCATGAGGACGATCACATCCTCTTAATCTCCTTTGTTTATCACTGCCAAAGTTTTCTGATTTCTCATGAACAAAGCGTGAAGGAGGGTTTGTTTGTTGTATAATTTTTAATGAGCCGGGCGCACTCTATGCCAGTTCCTTCTCGTATTATGGGTTTGCACATTAGACATGCAATCCCGGGGTGAAGCTTGTCCAACTTAAAAAGATCATGAATTAACTACTACTTCCTCAAGAGCTAAAACAGAGGCACAAAAGAGAAATGCTTTTTTGAATAATTTCGAGATGGTACATGAAAGTCTTCATTAGGAATGGCAGGTAAATACCATGTATAGGAAGGTATGGTGGACTCATATGGCATAAATGGTTTAAAGGATTTTGGATGCACAAGCAGTCAGTCCGCTTAGTACATGCGAAGGTTAGCAAAAGACTGGGAGCGACCAACTAAAAGAGCAATGACGGTCATAATCATGCAGAGCGGCAAAGCAACATTGAATCAGGCATGGAAGTTATATCACTACTCAGAAATTAAAGATCATCAATGCTTGATAGACTTTCTTTACAGTCTTAAATATGCGTGAGCATATGCCAAGTCAATCAAAATAAATTCTTGAAGGAAGATACCACTAAACCATACCACATCACAGGCAAACAAATCATGTTGGTACTTCAATAACACATTAAGAACCCCCCAGCTATTTGAGACTAACTGTAATGCCCAGGATGGGACTAGGGGAAGAAGTGGGCTGTTGGAGGGGGTGTTTTGGGCCACAAAGTGGAGGCACTTTGAGCCCACACGAATAACTGTTGGGATAGCAAACGGAGTCCAAACGCGACGAGATTTGATAGGCGGGTTACACGCAACAAAACAACAACACACGACAAGTCTCGCGCCACACCGGTAACGTTACATGGCCAAACACCAAAGTAGGCCTACGGAACGCCACGGACACGTGAGGGAGCTCCGGGACGCGAAACGGACAACGGGAAGGAACGCGTGGAACCGGATGCAACCGACAACACAAATGCAATGCGATGCACATGTCTACATGATATGATGAATGCCACACACGCACACAACAAAACGACGAAAAACCCGAAAGACAAAGAACCCGGAATGGAAATAGATGAAGCCGAAGATATATTATATGCCCAAAAGGGAAAGTATTACATCCGGGGCATTAAAAACTCTCCTCTACTACAAAAAGATCCCGTCCCGAGATCTAGGACTGGAAAAAGGAAGGGTACTCGGAACGAAGTTGATCTTCTCGTTCCCACATAGCCTCTCGGTCGGTGTGATGTGACCACTTGACTTTCAAGAATTTGATGGACTTGTTGCGGGTCTTGCGCTCGGTCTCTTCGAGAATAGCAACGGGATGCTCTCGGTAGGACAAATCTTGTTGAAGATCAATCTCTTCAAACGGAATCATGCGTTCAGGTGCCTTGAAGCATTTGCGGAGTTGAGACACATGGAACACATCATGAACATTGGCGAAGTTGGTAGGGAGCTCAAGTTGATAGGCTAGATCGCCTCTTTTGCCAAGAATCTTGAAAGGCCCGACGTATCTAGGAGCAAGCTTTCCTTTGATACCGAATCTTTGGGTGCCTTTCATCGGAGATACACGGAGATAAACATGATCATCAATGTTGAATGCCAAATCACGATGTTTGCCGTCATAGTAGATCTTCTGACGCGATTGAGCGGCCTTGAGATTCTCACGTATGACTTTGCACATTTCTTCGGCTTCTGAGATCAAGTCATTGCCAAGAAGTTGACGTTCGCCTGTTTCAGACCAGTTGAGAGGGGTACGGCACTTTCTGCCATAGAGGATTTCAAACGGAGCTTTGCCTGCACTTGCTTGAAAGCTGTTGTTGTAAGAAAACTTGGCAAATGGAAGGCAGTCTTCCCATTTCATGCCAAAACATATGACACAGGCTCTGAGCATGTCTTCTAGAATCTGATTCACTCGCTCGACTTGACCACTAGTCTGAGGGTGAAAAGCAGTGCTGAATCTGATCTTAGTGCCCATGGCGGACTGAAAGGAGTCCCAGAACCTGGATGTGAACAAACTTCCACGGTCTGAGGAGATGACTTGAGGAATACCATGTAAGGACACAATCCTGGAAGTGTACAGCTCTGCCAATTGAGCTGCATTGATTGATTCTTTGACTGGCAGGAAGTGAGCGACTTTGGTAAGCTTGTCAATCACCACAAAGATAGCATCATTCCCTCTCTTGGATTTAGGAAAACCAGTGACGAAGTCCATTTCAATGTGGTCGAACTTCCACTCGGGAATAGGAAGAGGTTGGAGAAGACCGGCTAGACGTTGATGTTCTGCTTTCACTCTTCTGCAAACATCACATTCATTCACGAATTGGGCAATCTCCCTTTTCATGCGTGTCCACCAGTAAGATTGCTTGAGGTCTTGGTACATCTTGGAACTGCCAGGATGAATGGAAAGGAGAGAATCATGTGCTTCTTCCATTATGAGCTTCCTGAGATCACCTTTGGGAACAACGAGTCTGTCCTCGAAGAATAAGGTATCTCTCTCATCAACACGGAAGCACTTGTATTTCGGAATGCCCTTTGCAATAGCATGTTTCACCTTCTTCACCATGGTATCACTGAGTTGGGCCTCACGGACCTGATCTTCCAAGGTAGGAGCAATTTGAAGATTTGCAAGAAAACCCTGCGGAACAACTTGAAGGTTGAGTTTCCTGAATGCTTCACAAAGCTCAGGCTGGAATGGCTTGATAAGAAGGCTGTTGCAATATGCCTTTCTGCTCAAAGCATCTGCAATCACATTCGCCTTGCCAGGAGTGTATTCGATGCTGGGATCATACTCTTGGATCATTTCAACCCAACGAGTCTGGCGGAGGTTCAGATGCGGCTGTGTGAAGATGTACTTCAAGCTCTTGTGATCAGTGAAGATGTCGACTTTTCTGCCCAACAACAGATGTCTCCACGTAATCAAAGCATGTACCACAGCTGCTAGCTCGAGATCATGTGTGGGATAGTTCTTCTCACTTGGCTTGAGCTGACGAGAAGTGCATGCCACAATTCTCTTATCTTGCATAAGCACACCACCAAGACCTTGAAGAGAAGCATCACAGAATACTTCATAGGGCTTGGATTCATCTGGAGGAGTCATAACTGGAGCAGAGACGAGCTTTTCTTTGAGAGTTTTGAATGCCACTTCACACTCTGGAGACCAAAAGTATTTGGCATTCTTCTGAAGCAAGTTGGAAAGAGGCTTGGCAATCTTGGAGAAGTTCTCAACGAACCTTCTGCAATAGCTGGCAAGACCCAGAAAACTGCGGAGTTGCTTGACGTTCTGAGGAGCTTCCCAGTTGACAATTGCTTCAACTTTCTCGGGATTAACCGCAATGCCGTCAGCTGAGATGATATGGCCCAGGTACAAAACCTTATCGAGCCAAAACTCGCACTTGGAGAACTTGGCATAGAACTTATGCTCACGGAGTCGATCAAGAACCAGACGTAAGTGCTTTTCGTGATCTTCTTCATTCTTGGAAAACACCAGAATATCAACCAGATACACAAGCACAAACTCGCCAGTATAGGGGTTGAAGATGTAGTGCATCATCCTCGAAAAGGTAGGAGGAGCATTGGCGAGACCAAAGGACATGACAGTATACTCGTATGAACCGAAGCTCGTTCTGAAGGCTGTCTTGGGAATGTCTTTCTCGCGAATGCGAATTTGGTGATAGCCCATTCGGAGGTCGATCTTAGAGAACACTTTAGCTCCTTTGAGCTGCTCAAAGAGTTCGTTGATGTTGGGGAGCGGATACTTGTTCTTTATTGTCTTCTTGTTCAATGGCCGGTAATCAACACAGAGACGCTCTGTGCCATCTTTCTTCTTGACAAATAAGACACCACAGCCCCAAGGAGACGTACTAGGCCTGATGAGACCCATACTCTCCTGTTTATCAAGCTGCTTCTTCAATTCCTTCAATTCGTCCGGAGAGAGCTTGTACGGACGCCGACATGCTGGCTCAGTACCCGGCTCGAGTTCAATAACGAATTCCACCTGACGGTGTGGAGGCATGCCTGGAAGTTCTTCAGGAAAGACGTCTTGATATTCGTTCACCACCGGAATTTGAGATATGGCATTAATTTCGCCCTTATCATTGAGAGAGAAAAGTCTGATAGTGTTATCCCTGGAGGCAAATATAATCACATCTTCATCAGGATGAGTCATCTTGACTTCCTTCCGTGCACAATCAATGTGAGCATCGTGCTGAGAAAGCCAATCCATCCCGAGGATGAGGTCGATGTCGGAATTACCAAGAACCACCGGATTAGCCAGAAAGCGATAATCACCCATGCAAATAGAAACATTCGGAGCAGCTGTGTTGGAAGTCATTTGCAAACCCGGAGAAATAATCTTCAAAGGTCTAGGAATCCTCTCCGAAACCAATTCATGCTTAGCAACAAAAGGTCTTGAAATGAAGGACAAAGATGCACCCGAATCAAACAATACTTTAGCTGGAAAAGAGTTAACTGAGAGGTTACCCAAAATGACATCAGAAGAATTCTCCGCTTCGGCTGCACTCATCAGATTGACCCTTGCTGCCTTTGGATCATGCCTGACAATAGCTGAACTCACAGGTGGAGGAGGTGGAAGACGCTTCGGATTCGGACATCTGTTGGCATAATGACCCTTCTGGCCACACTTGTTGCACACCACTTCTGAGAGAGGACGGAAATGAGAGCCACTTGACTTGGAGCCTTGAGACTGAAACTGGTTCTTCGACTTGTTGCTCGGGTTGGGTGGGTGGGAGAAACCACGTCCACCGGAGTTCTTGTTGCTGTTGGAGTTGTTGGAGTTGTTGTAAGGAGCTCGAATCACTGGAGGAGGAGGAAGCCAGAATTTATGCTGCTTTGCTACGACTTGAGAAGATGAGGAGGAGTGGACTGCATCTCGAATCCTCTTTTTAGAAGCCTCCATCTTGAGCTGAGCCGCTTCTTGTTTCAAAGCCATGTTATAGAACTTGTCGAATTCATCGGGCTCGAACAAAGTGAGAGCAAGCTGAAGCTCATCTTTGAGACCTCCACGGAACTGGTAGATTTTGCTCTTGGCATCAGGAATGTCTTGCTTAGCATAGCGGGCGAGGTTTTGGAACTTGACATTATACTGATAGACTGACATAGAGCCCTGCTTCAGGTTGCGGAATTGCTCACGCATACCCTCGATGACACTTGTAGGAATGTGGTGAGAGCGAAAGTCCTTGCAGAAATTCTCCCAAGAGATCACCTGACCTGGCCTGGAGTCTTTGTACTGCTGCCACCAGTCAGCTGCTTGGTCTTTGAGTTGGAAGGCTGCAAACTTCACATAATCCTCTTCTCTTACGTTACTGCACTCAAAATGCTTCTTTATGTCGGTTAACCAATCTTCAGCATCAAGAGGGTCGACACAGTAACTGAAAGCTTTTGGATTATTGGCCAAGAACTGGTTGAGAGTAGCATGGTGCTGTTGGTTGAAGAAGTTGCCTTGATTCCCTGGAACACCCTGATTAGCTTGATTAGCTTGCATCAGCTGCATCATCTGCATCAACATCTGAGTGTTCTGAGCTGTAGTCTGCATAATCGCTCTCCAAGCCTCAGATGGAGGAGGAGGGGAAGGAGGATGTTCTGGGACCTCTTCCGCCTCTGGGTTAGCGTTGGGAACCCTTTTCGGAGCCATCCTGAAAGAGATGACCACGAATCAGCAATTGATAGACAGAAGGTATAAGCTGAATCAATGGAATGAATTGCAACAAGTCTTCACAATAATCATTCGAACAATAGAACGAATGAAATCATTCGAACAAGAGGAACGAATGAAATTCTCAGTTAAATGATAACATCAATCTTCACGAGAAGCCACATAGGGACAAAAGGTAAAATAAGAAAAACAACAAGGTACAGACAGGAACAAACACAAGATAGGAGCTTCGTTCTAACATCTTTGTGCTGAAAGCATATGAACGCGTTACGAAAGGGTTTTGCAATCCCCGGATCAGCATAGCCAAGGACCCTTTAAGATGCAACTCCCGATCGGAACATCGGTCATAATACCACTTCACTCAATGTAGAACCCCGAACTCGCTAACCTGCATTCGTTGGAAGAATGCCTACGATCTACTGGATAAACCCACCTATTAATTTTCGAAAGATTCCAGTTATGCAATCAGGTGTTGGGGATACACGGGAAGCACCGCGCAATCAACTCTAAACCTACATCCAGGTGTATCCATCCTTCAACACATAACCAGTCTTTCTCGGAAACTGTCTACCTCGGACCTTCGAAAAACATCCACTATAACAAACTATGGCAATACTCCCGAACTACCTCCCCAGTACTGGGTGATGTCGGGGTTATCTTGCCACTAACCGTATAGGAGAGATTTTTGATGTCGGCCGTCTTAAGTATTTAGTACTGCCGCGATATGCTTGTGACGACAATACCCCGAAGCTCAACTCCCCGGGACACTGCCACAACCCCTAATGTCAGGAGGCATCGAGAACAATACTCTCGTCACAAGAACATCGAAACAATCCCAGAATACTCGCGAGATTCCGAAAAAAATATTTGGTGCAATTTTTGAAAGTAGAAGAGGCAAGAGTAGTCGTCAGGAGTCCTCACCAGAGAGAAAGGAGATGAGAAGCAAAGAAATCCTACTCTCCGATATAATATAGGACTCAAAATATTTTCAGTGTGTGCCTAGACTCGACCGTCAACGATTCGATCAATCAGTGGGGGCTCCTAGGTCGGAGAAGGCTCTGAATACCAACTTGTAATGCCTAGGATGGGACTAGGGGAAGAAGTGGGCTGTTGGAGGGGGTGTTTGGGGCCACAAAGTGGAGGCACTTTGAGCCCACACGAATAACTGTTGGGATAGAAAACGGAGTCCAAACGCGACGAGATTTGACAGGCGGGTTACACACAACAAAACAACAATACACGACAAGTCTCGCGCCACACCGGTAACGTTACACGGCCAAACACCAAAGTAGGCCTACGGAACGCCACGGACACGTGAGGGAGCTCCGGGATGCGAAACGGACAACGGGAAGGAACGCGTAGAACCGGATGCAACCGACAACACAAATGCAATGCGATGCACATGTCTACATGATATGAATGAATGCCACACACGCACACAACAAAACGACGAAAAACCCGAAAGACAAAGAACCCGGAATGGAAATAGATGAAGCCGGAGATATATTATATGCCCAAAAGGGAAAGTATTACATCCGGGGCATTACACTAACCATAAGAAAACATGAACTACTAAGCACCATTATGCACATAGCATTTTTATCATAGACATATCAACCAGTGCAACAGAAGCCAACTCTCTTAACAAGATAAGCATGATAACTAAAGAGAGTTCCAGCGACCAACTAAACAAAAGCTCTTTAAAAAGATAAGCATGAAAACTAAGAGCTGAAAATGATAGTAGCTATTGAAAGACAAAGAACACACACAGCAAGGATAGACATGAAAATTCTATGTTATGTTCTAAGTTGAAGTGGAGCGTGTTTCTCTCCCTCACAAAGAAAGCTGAGTTCCAACTCGTTATGAACAGCAAGCAAAGCTAAAGAAAACTAAAAAAGAAACTAAAAGCAAGACGCTCCAAGCATAGCACATAACACATGAAGTGATAAAAATATAGTGGAACGAAAGACGAACTGATAATTGTTGATGGAGAAGGGGATGCACGGGGGCATCCCCAAGCTTAGACGCTTGAGTCTTCTTGAATATTTCTTGGGGGTGCACGGGGGCATCCCCAAGCTTGAGCGTTTGACACTCCTGAATCTTTTTATCATTTTCCCTCGCACACTTGAAAACTCCCTTCATACATAACTCATCATAATCTGATTAACGAGGTTAGTACACTTAATAAAATAATTTTTCCTTGCTGGAAATAAGGATATTCTTGAAGGTCTACTGTTTCTCAAGATTGCCAAAAGGTTATTGCAAAGAAAAAACAAGCTCAAGGTTTGCAAAACGAAGAAAAGGCAAAACAGGACAGAATCTGTGAAAAACAGACCAGCAGGTAGTAAATAATTTTTTCGGGGCACTTCTGCAACTCAAATTAAAAAACTCAGAACATACGCCCGAAAGAAAATTGTATAGAGCACGTTGTCGAAAGAATTCAGACCAAAAAGATGATCTGGTGATTTTATACGAATTTTTCTGTCCAAGGACAGAACCTGTTTCCTGGACAGCACGTCACAACTTTTGAACTTTCTTGCAATCAGAGGCTACACTTGGCACAAAGCTGAAAAGTAAAGATACAATGATGATGCTATTGTAGTAACAACATCAAGACACAACAAAAGCAAAATAAAATTTTATTCATTGTGGGTTACCTCCCAAAAGCGCTTTCTTTTATGCCTTTAAGCTAGGCATAATGCAAAGAGATCAAGTCTTATCAAGAGTAAAAGAATAGCTAGCCCGTATAACGGACTCAAAAGGTAACTTAATCTTCTTTCTAGGGAAGTGTTCCATCCCTTTCTTGAGAGGAAACTAGAATTTTATATTCCCCTCTTTCATGTCAATGATGGCACCAACGGTGCGAAGAAAAGGACGTCCCAAAATAATTGGACAAGAAGGTTCACATTCAATATCCATAATAGTAAAATCAACGGGAACGTAATTGTCATTGACAATGATAAGAACATCGTCGATCCTCCCCAAGGGTTTCTTTATGGAAGAATCAACAAGTCGAACACCAAAAGAACAAGAATCAAAAGGTTTCAATTTAAGCATATCATATATTCTTTTGGGCATAACAGAGGTACTAGCTCCAACATCACATAAAGCATAGCAAGAGAAGTTATTCAACTTAATTTTAATCATAGGATCCCAACCATCTTCTAGCTTTCTAGGCATGGAGGCTTCTACCCTAAGTTTCTCCTCCCTAGCTTTGATGAGAGCATTAGTGATATGCTCTGTGAAGGCAAGGTTAAGTGTGCTAGTGTGGGGATCTTTAGACATCTTGTGAAGGAAATCAATAACTTCGGTAAGGGTGCAATTATCAAAATCAAGGTCACTACTATTAAGTAAAGTGGTAGTGGTGTCCTTTAGGCTCACTTGTTTGGTAGTTTCTATGGTCATAGCATCTCCATTAATAGGTCCAACGGGACCAGGAGTGCATTGGGTGCTAAGAGTTTGGATATCCTCAACAACTTGGATAGTAGCAACAGTGTGGTGGGTAGGAAGGTTCTTAATTCTATCTTCCTCCTCCTTTTCTCTAGCCCATCTCTCTTTAAGTTTAGCCAACATCCTAATGTTTTCATTAATTTGCACTTGAATAGCATTCATAGGAGTGGTCTTCCTCTCCTCAAGAGGGGAAGTTCTAATTTTAAGCAACTCTACCTCATGGGCTAAATTGTCTACCTTCGAAGAGAGATTATCTAGTTTGTTCTGTTTTTCTTCTACACTCTTATTAAAGGCTTTTTGGGTAGTGATGAAATCTTTAAGCATAATCTCTAGTTCAGAAGTGGAGTTCTTGGTGCTAGGATAAGCATTGTTGTTCCCATAAGAATTAGAGGGGAACGGTCTAGGATTGCTACCAAAATTACTCCTATAAGCATTGTTATTAAAATTGTTTCTAGAGATAAAGTTCACATCTACTTGTTCTTGAGCAATCAAAGAATTTAAAGGAACATCACGAGGATCAATAAAAGATTGCTTGGAAAGTAGATACATGATCAAGTCAACTTTTTCATTTAGGGAGGAAATCTCCTCGACAATGTTTACCTTCCTACCTGTTGGAGCGCGTTCGGTGTGCCATTGGGAATAATTGGTCATCATCTCATCGAGAAGCTTCGTGGCAGCACCAAGTGTAGTTGACATAAAGGTTCCTCCCGCGGCCGAATCTAACAAGTTCCGTGAGGTAAAGTTCAAGCCTGCATAAAAAGTTTGGATAACCATACAAGTAGTCAAACCATGAGTAGGGCAGTTCTTGACAAGAGATTTCATGCGTTCCCAAGCTTGGGCAACATGTTCATTATCCAATTGTTTAAAATTCATTATGTTACTCCTTAGTTGGATAATTTTAGCAGGTGGATAGTACTTTCCAATAAAAGCATCCTTGCACTTGTCCCAAGAATCTATGCTATTTCTAGGCAAGGATTGAAACCAAATTTTAGCTCCTCCTCTCAAGGAGAAAGGAAAAAGCTTGAGATTAACAATATTACCATCTATTTCTTGGTACTTTTGCATATCACAGAGTTCAACAAAGTTGTTTAAGTGTAAAGCAGCATCATCTCCAGCACCGGAGAATTGATCTTTCATAACTAGGTTCAGTAAAGCAGGTTTAATTTCATAAGAAGGTGCTGAAGTGGCAGGTGTAGTGATAGGTGCGCAGATAAAGTCATCGTTGTTATGACTAGTGAAGTCACACAACTTGGTGTTCTCGGTGGAACCCATAGCTGCAAGCAAGCAAGATAACTATTTTTGTGATTTTTGATAAAAGATACTAAAGAAAAAACTGAAAGGTAAACTAACAAGACTAAAAAGCAAAGGTAAAAGATAGCGTGCAACTCCCCTATCTTGAAGAGTGGAGTCCCTGGCAACGGTGCCGAAAAACTTTGCTTGATGGCTTCTCGCCCCTCGTTGGTTACCCCAAGTGGAAGGTTTGAGATGCAGTGTAGCGGTAGTTTTCCCTTGGCAAAGATACCAAGGATCGAATTCCCATGAGACTCCAAGGTTCAACAAGAAGGTGTCAACTGCTAGCGGCGCAACTAGCGATCAACCGGACCTGCACACAAATACAAATAACTTTGCTCCCAACGAGTACATAGAGGTTGTCAATCTCTCCGGCCTTGTCGTTTACAAAGGATCAAACGCAAGAGATAATAGTGATAGGTATGATTGCAACTAGTAAGTAAAAACAGAAAGTAAATAGCGGATGTGATCAGTGATGGTAATATGGACCGGGGTCCCATGATGTTCACTAGTGATGTCTCTCTCCCAAAAGACGATAAAACAGCTATGTGAGGTAAACGAATTACAGCTGGGCAATTGACAGGATTATGTGCGCAAACCAATGCTAACTATGCTGCAAAGAAAGGTAGAGGCTCAAAAGCATGGGCGGTACGCCAAGGTAAGTAGACCGAAATCCATCTGCATCTACTACTAATCATCCACCTTGAGATATCTATCCAGAACATCTCGCTGGTATTAAGTTGCGAGTCCCACCCATAGTGTAAACTCAAAGCAACAGACAACTGCATTAAAAGAACTTTGCGTAAAGTAAACAATCCTTGCACCCGCGAGTACAAGCACCGTTGTTTTCCCCCTTGTGGCAACAACACATCCCCTAGACTCATGTTTCTGTCACTCAAGCTAGTCATTGAGGGGCATGAACCCACAATCAAGCATAACGTTCCCTCGTGGAGTTACTACCTACTACTTGGCCAAAGCAATAAATAGCAACGGAGAACATGCAAGAATTACTCAAGAACATAAATATAAAAGAGGTAAATCAAATATATTACTCACACACAATCTGAACATAATCTCATAATCCATCGGATCCCAGCAAACTCATCATAGCAACAGCATAAGGATTACATATGTGCCTCGATCATGTAGGGCAGCTCACGAGGTCTAATTAGTGAAGAACAAAGAGGGGAGGAGAACATCACATAGCTACTGGTCATGGACCCATGGTCCAAGGGAGACTACTCACAACTCATCCGGGAGGCGTCCATGGTGGTGGAGAGGCTCCCGGTGGTGATCCTCCCCTCCGGCAGGGTGCCGGGAAGAGTTCTCCTGGTGCTCCCGATCTTGGAAGCGCGGCGGCGGCGGAACAGAGATGAGATCGCGAAAAAGGGTTCCGTCCTCGAGGGTTTCGGGACGCGGTGTAAATATATGCCAAAGGGGGGCATCAGCGGAGGCCTGGGGGGCCCAGGCGCCCCCCCGGCGCGGCCAGGAGGGGGGCCGCACCCCCAGGGCGCCTGGAGCCCTGGTGGCCCCCCTCCGGCCCTACTTTGGCCGCATGGAAACTTCCGGAACGCTGATTTTTTATATATTTTTCCCGGAATTTTTCTGGCAGTTTACGTAATGGGAAAACCTGAAATACAAAAACAGCAGAAAACAGAAACTGGCACTGGGGTGCACTGAGTTAATAGGTTAGTCCAAATATGATCAAAAGTGTATGGAAGTGCATAAATATCATAGCAATATCACACAAAAGAGGCATGGAGCAAGCAGAAATTATAGATGCGTTTTGGATGTATCATCCATGGACTCAACATTAGTCATAAAGAACTCATATACTTATTGCAAAAATCTACGAGTTATCAAAACAAAGTACTTAATGCATGCTCCTAGGGGTAGGGTTGGTAGGAGTTAACCATCGCGCGATCCCGACTTCCACACAAAGGATGACACTCAATAAATAAATCATGCTCCAACTTCATCACATAACGGTTCACCATACGTGCATGCTACGGGAATCACAAACTTTAACACAAGTATTTATCAAATTCACAACTACTCCACTAGCATGACTCTAATATCACCATCCTCATATCTCAAAACAATCATCAAGCATCAAACTTCTCATAATATTCAATGCACTATTTATGAAAGTTTTTACTATACCCATCTTGGATGCCTATCATATCATGACTAAATTTATAACCAATGCACATTACCATGCTGTTCTAAGAGACTCTCAAAATAATATAAGTGAAGCATGAGAGATCAATAATTTCTACAAAATAAAATCACCACTGTGCTTTAAAAGATATAAGTGAAGCACTAGAGCAAAACTATCTAGCTCAAAAGATACAAGTGAAGCACATAGAATATTCTAATAATTTCCAATTCATGTGTATATCTCTCAAGAGGTGTGTCCAGCAAGGATGATTTTGGTACACTAAAAATCATAGACTCAAATCATACATGACGCTCCAAGCAAAACACATATCATGTGGTGAATAAAAATATAGTCTCAAGTAAAGTTACTGATAGATGAAGATGAAAGAGGGGATGCCTTCCCGTGGCATCCCCAAGCTTAGGCTTTTGGTTGTCCTTGAATTTTACCTTGGGGTGCCTTGGGTATCCCCAAGCTTAGACTCTTGCCACTCTTTGTTCCATAGTCCATCAAATCCTTACCCAAAAACTTAAAAACTTCACAACACAAAACTTAGCCAAAAATCTCATGAGTTCCGTTAGTATAAGAAAACAAACCACCACTCAAAAGGTACTGTAACGAACTCATTCTTTGTTTATATTGGTGTTAAACCTACTGTACTCCAACTTCTCTATGATTCATACCCCCCGATACTACTCATAGATTCATCAAAATAAGCAAACAACACACGAAAAACAGAATCCGTCAAAAACAAAACAGTCTATAGCAATCTGTAATTTTCGAATACTTCTGTAACTCTAAAAAAATTTAAATAAATTGGTGGATGTGAGGAATTTGTATATTAATCATCTTCCAAAAGAATCAACTAAAAATCACTCTTCAGTAAAAAATGGTAGCTATTCTCGTGAGCGCTAAAGTTTCTATTTTTTACAGCATGATCGCATAAACTTCACCCAAGTCTTCCCAAAGGTTCTACTTGGCACAAACACTAATTAAAACACAAAACCACATCTAAACATAAGCTAAATGAAATATTTATTCCTAAACAGAAGCAAAAGAAAAGAAAATAAAATTGGGTTGCCTCCCAACAAGCTCTTTCTTTATAGCCATTAAGATAGGCTTGAGAATTCAATGATGCTCACATGAAAGATAAGAATTGAAGCACAAAGAGAGCATCATATATCATGTGAAAATCACATCTAAGTCTAACATACTTCCTATGCATAGGCATTTTATAGGAAAACATATTAGCAAGACAAGCAAGATCTAGCATATGCAAGGAAGAAGAAAGAAACAACAACAATCTCAACATAACGAGAGGTAATTTAGTAACATGAAAATTTCTACAACCATATTTAACTCTCTCATTATAATTGCATGTAGGATCATAAGCAAATTCAACAGTATAGCTATCACATAACATATTCTCAACACGATCCACATGCATGCGAAGTTGACTCTCTTCCAAAATAGTGGGATTAACATTAACTAAACTCATGACCTCTCCAAACCCACTTTTATCAAAAAGTTCATAAGATTGATCATTCTCCAAATATGTGGGATCTAAAGTTGACACTCTTCCAAACCCACTTTCAGTATTATTGCAAACATTATCATCAATCTCATATTCATCATGGGGATTAAATAAACTTTCAAGATCATAAGAAGAATCACCCAATCATGATCATTGCAACAAGTAGTGGAAATAACAATACTAGCATCCCCAAGCTTAGGGTTTTGCATATCATTAACCCAATTGTCATTAATAGAATTTACAATAGTATCATTGCAATCATGTTTTTCATTAAAATAGCTATCGTGAATCACTTCATAATTTTCTTCTTTCAACACTTCATCACAGTGTTTAGACTCGCGAATTTCAAGCAAAACCTCATAAAGATAATTTAGTGCACGCATCTCACTATCAATTGGTTCATCATAATTGGGTCTCTTAAAAAGATTAGCAAGTGGATGAGGATCCATAGTTTAGCAAGCGAAGATGCAAGATAATAGGGGGCACATGGCAACACAAGCAAACAAGAAGGCGAACGGAAAAAGGGCGAATAAGACGGCAAAGGTGAAGTGGGGGAGAGGAAAATGAGAGGCAAATAATGTAATGCAAGGGATAAGGGTTTGTGATATGTAATTGGTATAAGACTTTTGCATAGATCTCCCCGGCAACGGTGCCAGATATTCTTCTTGCTACTTGTCGAGCTTGCGTTGTATTCCCTCGAAGAGCAAAGGGTGATGCAGCATAGTAGTGTAAGTATTTCCCTCAGTTTTTTAAAACCAAGGTATCAATCCAGTAGGAGACCACGCGCGAGTCCCTCGTACCTGCACAAACAAATAAGAACCTTGTAGCCAATGCGATAAAAGGGGTTGTCAATCCCTTCTCGGTCACTTACAAAAGTTAGATCTGATAGATATGATAAGATAATATTTTTGGTATTTTTGGTATAGAGAACAAGTAAATAAAGCAAAGTAAAGCAACGGCAAAAGAAATTAACTAGTTGAAGGGAGATTAATATGATAAAGAGAGACCTGGGGGCCATAGGTTTCACTAGTGGCTTCTCTCATGATAGCAGATTTCTACGATGGGTGAACGAATTACTGTCGAGCAATTGATAGAAAAGCGCATAGTTATGAGAATATCTAGGCATGATCATTGTATATAGGCATCACGTCCGTGACAAGTAGACCGAAACGATTCTGCATCTACTACTATTAATCCACACATCGACCACTATCCAGCATGCATCTAGAGTATTAAGTTCATAAGAACAGAGTAACGCCTTAAGCAAGATGACATTATGTAGAGGGATAAACTCAGGCAATATGATATAAACCCTATCTTTTTATCCTCGATGGCAACAATACAATACGTGCCTTGCTGCCCCCGCTGTCACTGGGAAAGGACATCGCAAGATTGAACCCAAAGCCAAGCACTTCTCCCATTGCAAGAACTATAGATCTAGTAGGCCAAACCAAATCGATAATTTGAAGAGACTTGCAAGGATATTCAAATCATGTATAAAAGATTTCAGAAAAGAATCCAATATTGTTCATAGATAATCTTGATCATAAACCCACAATTCATCGGATCTTGATAAACACACCGCAAAAATAATTACATCGAATAGATCTCCTCGAAGATCGAGGAGAACTTTGTATTGGGATCCAAAGAGAGAGAATAAGCCATCTAGCTAATAACTATGGACCTGAAGGTCTGTGGTAAACTACTCACAACTCATCAGAGAGGCTATGGTGTTCATGTAGAAGCCCTCCGTGATCGATGCCCCCTCCGGTGGAGCTCTGAAACAGGCCCCAAGATGGGATCTCACGGGTACAAAAGGTTACGGCGGTGGAATTAGGGTTTCGTGGTGCTCCTCGATGTTTTTAGGGTACGGGAGTATATATAGGCTGAAGAGGCACGTCAGGTGTGACGCCCCCGATTTGACCGTACACTAATCATGCACGCAAATGTGTACGACCAAGATCAAGGACTCATTGGAAGATATCACAACACAACTCTAGACACAAATTAAAATAATACAAGCTTTATATTACAAGCCAGGGGCCTCGAGGGCTCGAATACATAAGCTCGAATACACAAGAGTCAGCGGAAGCAATAATACCTGAGTACAGACATAAGTTAAACAAGATTGCCTTAAGAAGGCTAGCACAAAACATCAATGATGAAAAAGGCAAGGCCTCCTGACTGGGACCTCCTAACTACTCCTGGTCGTCAGCTGTCTCCACGTAGTAGTAGGCTCCATCGGGGTAGTAGCAGTCGTCAAGTGTGGCGTTTGGCTCCTGGACTCCACCATCTGGTTGCATCAACCAGCAAGAAGAAAGAAGGGGGAAAAGGAGGAGCAAAGCAACCGTGAGTACTCATCCAAAGTACTCGCAAGCAAGGATCTACACTACATATGCATCGGTATCAATGAAAGGGGGTAGTATCTGTGGACTAAGCTGCAGAATGCCAGAATAAGAGGGGGAGGAGACCTCACGCTTGAAACCCCAGGCCAATGTCGCTGGTGCGCACTCCAACTCTGGCGCGGGCGCTGCCGACTGTAGCCTGGTTTATTTGTCTATCATGTTTCAACTTTCTTTATTGCAGCAAGAGGTACTGTTGATTATAAAGAGAAAAATGCCTTCATCATATATAGATATGTCTCAGTTTTGATGTAAATAGTTTACATGCTAGGCTGCTAGTATGTATATATATATTCAGCAGTACCTCTTGCTGCAATAAAGAAAGTAGAAGATGGACAAAAGTACAGCTGCAGAAATTCTAGAAATAGCTGGCTAGGCAAAAACTTGATATACTATTGCTGCCAAATTAATTCCAACGAATACCTTTCATGACTTTTCTACACCATACTACAGGTCACATCCATGTGATACAGATAGGCTTGTCTAACATGGCAAAGATCTCACACTCACACCAATTTGAACAAAAATCAACAGTGCAACAGAACACCAAATGAGTAATTCTTTGTTAGAGAAGCACCGGTGGTCCTTTTAGTTCAGATCAAACTAAATTCAGGTTAATAGCAGTTTGGTAGTTTGTCAAACCCAAGAAGCTCAGTGGCCTGTGTGACAATTCAGGACTTCATCATGTCCTTCTGCACCTTTGACATGTTCACCTAAACACAACAAAAGAAACAAATTAGAGTTTATCTTGGAACTGCATCAGATAACCTCTCGACACTCCTCACCACCCATTGAACATGAACCAAAAAAAACTGGTGGTCGAGCTTGGGGCGAACATCCATATCTTGAAAATCTCAGCATGCTTGTTTGAGAATTGGGTATCCTGATCAGCCAACTATAATATTTGTCATATAACTATAAGATTTTTTGCAGAAAATTTTGTGCACCCATGACCTGTGCTGCATCCGACGGGGAAGCAATAGTGCAGGCGACAATGAAGGAAGTGAAGCAAGGAGAGGAGAGGCACCTGTTTGGAGGGCGGCGCACAATTGAAGCGCCGCCGGCGTGTCCTTGGCAGGCGTCGCACGGGCATCGGGCGGCCAGACTTGGAGCAGGTCTCCGGCGAGATGGGGATGGTGTGGAGGGGGCCTGGACGGCGGTGGGTCCTTGGCCGGCGCCGCTCGTGCATTGGGCGGCCGCCTTGGCCGGCGGCGCTCGGGAATCGGGCGGTCATGGCCATCTCTCTGCGTGCCCGACGATGAGGCGAGGTTCGGGTCTCCGGGAACGGGTAGATCGGAGGTGGGGCAACTCCCGGTAGTTTTCGTCAAAGAACAGGTGGCGGACGACGTTATCCGGCGACGGTGGCGCGGATCCGAGGCCATGACATGCTCTTGTTCGTTCTGGGGACAGAGAGGCCGTGGGATGAGCGAGGTGAGAGGAGACGGAGGAAGAGAGGAGGAAGCATGGCACGGCGACACTCATCTCCGTGAGGATCCAGTCGCCGACGGGTCGCGAGGTCGAGGCGGCGGCGCGCTCGGGAGTTCGGCCTCGGGCGCGTGGTTGCGGGTGCGACGTACGGGTGGCCCTCGGCGCTGTCTTGGGCCCAGATATTTTCTAACTTGGACCGCGGGTATAATTTTCAAAAAACAGGAGGACCTTTTTGCAAAACGGCCGCGACGGTATTAGGTAAAGATTCCAAATTTTATGGTACACAAGATCGACACTTCATATATAATTCATTCATTCCTTATAATTTGGGGCAGTCCTACGATTTGTTATGAAAAAATGTTGTAGATTTCGTTGAAACTCTGCCACTGAGTGAGAGGAGACGTTTCCGTCGACAATGAAGCGTCTATCATGACTTCGTAAATCTCAAAATGATATGCTGGCACAATCTCTCGAAGGTGCGTATAGATGTAGGGTGTGCGAGTACGTTCATAGAGGTGAGCGTATTCGTGTATGTATGAGCAGATGCGTCTGTACTTGTGTTAAAAAAGAGAGAAGAAAGGTGTGCGGACACAAAAAGGCAACATGGCATGACCGCGACGGAACGTTTCCTTGATTTTGATTTTGATTTTGAACGTTTGTAAAAGAAAAAGAAAAATATTCCTAGAAATAACAATCGACTCTAGCTAATCCCGTAAGTGACGCTGACATCATGCCCCGTGCTCCACGGAAGCAGAGCGCGCGATCGTTGACATGACAAGATCGCGACCGGTTCAAATCCATGTCAAACACGGAGGCACACCAATCTGGTAGCGACACGGAGTGACCAACCGAGTCGGACTACGCCCTCCATCTTCTGTATATATATACAGGTACCCATATCCTTTCTTGGCCACGGATCGGCCGAGCAAGAGAGGAGCAGGCGAGCATCTCTCACAGTTGTCACCAAGCGCAGCGAGACAAACGATCGACACCGGCAGGCCGATGGACATGGCGTCGGTGCATTTGGTACCGGAGGTCGTGATGGCGGATATCCTGCGCCGGCTTGGACCGCACGACCTCGCCGTGTCCCGCTGCGTCTGCAAGCCGTGGTGTGCCGTCATCGATGCTGGCCGCATGCTGCCCGCCCATTCACACCTCTTGCCTCTCTCTTTGGCCGGCTTCTTCGCCGTCTCCTGGACGGCGAAGCTCACCGCCTACTTCTCACGGCCGTGCGCCTCGGCCGTCGTCGGCAAGTTCGACTACCTGGATACCCACGAAGCCTGCGCCCTATCGGTGGAAGATCAATGCAACGGCCTCCTCCTGCTTCACAGGCCGACCCTGTGGCCTGACGACCAGCGGGTGATTAATCCCGTCACGCGACAGTGGGCCAAGTTACCACCATATCCGTACATGTTCTCGCCTTGCATGAAGGGCGACTACCAACGAGAGGACATGTATCTCGTGTTTGATCCTTCGGTGTCGCCACATTACGAGGTTTTTTTATTCCACTCGGTTCCCTACAACTGTTACGGGGATGATCTGGTTGAGGGTTCATTTGACGATGCACTTGACCCAGCAGCAAAGAACATGGAATGGCCACCATCGTCCTACACTTTGCGGGTCTATTCATCAAACACACGACAGTGGGAGGAGAAGCCTTTTATCCGACAAGGGGAGGCCGCGGGCACAATTGGCGACATGGAATCAGCTCTATCGCCCGGGCACTGCCATGCGGCCTACTGGCAAAGGGCTCTCTACGTCCACCAACATGATTTCGTAATGAGGTACGTAGCTACCTGATGCACTACTTATCATAAAATAACACTCGATATGTAGCGGATTTTTCATTTGCCTTTTACTATTAACAAATGACTCTATTTCTACAGAATAACCTTATCAAACCATAAGTACCAAGTGATTAAGCTGCCATTAGGCCTTCATGTGGAAACCGATGAACCGGAACATTACCTAGGAAAGTCAGAAAAAGGGGTGTACTGTGCATTACTCTACGGCAACAATCTTCTTGGACTTCGGATTTGGTTCCTCAACGAAACATGCGGCCAGATGGAGTGGCTCCTGAAACGTGACATCAAACTTGGGAATCTACTGGCAAATTTTCCTTGGAAATATGGTGACAGGTCATGGACTACGCAATATGTTAACGATGAAGATGGCAAGAGCAGGGCAACAGCAGTAGCACAATTTGAATCGGACTACTCTAACAAAGATGATAATGTCACCACCACCAAATATACCGTTTCTTTACTTGGATTTCATCCTTACAGAGAGATCATCTTCTTCCGTACATCCTTCGGAAGAGCAATGGCTTATCACTTCAATAGCTCAAACATTGAAGACATTGGTTACTTGCAAGGAAAGGGCCCTCATGACTATGCAAGTGGGTCTTTCCCATACACCCCGTGTCGGATGGGGGAGCTGTCAAACAACATGTAATTTAGAAATACTAGTAGAATGACTATGCGCTGCCACGGGTCTCTTATTTTTTTTCCCAACTGCACCTATCAATACAATGCATGTCAAATTTGGCATGTAAACAGTTTTTCTGATTGAATATACGGCATATCAAATTTCGTATGTATATAAATGATAGTCAGCAATAGTCGGAAAATATATGTAATTCACTTCACTTGCAATGTAACTCAACGACGTATACATAGAGAGAAATTATCCAAATAATTATACGTTACAAACTAAGATCCATTTAATACGCTTAAGATATGCTCGTACAAAGTTAGAAATGTTGTCTTTAGCATTTTTTCAACATAATATAATCAGAGTGGTCCATGGCAAACGGCCCATAACGTATAAGCATAAGGATTCCGAGGACTTGTTGTGTACTTCAAGATGCTAGATCCGTCGAATACTTAATCTCGTTGTACGTAGCCGACTAGGATGTTGTATTCCTAGACCCCCGGTATTTATATAAACTGAGGGGTAGGGCTCGTAGAACACAAACAACAATCTAAGGGTAGATCATCTATACTTTGTATACCAATCCAAATTAATAAAGACAAGCATAATGTAGGGTGTTATCTCTTCGGAGAGCCCGAACCTTGGTAAACCTCATGTCCTTGTTACCATCTTGTCAAGACCACTAGCTCATGATCTCCTATCCCAAGATTTGGCGGATTTAGCTCCGTCGTTGGTGACCCTTACAGGTCCCGCTAGGCGATCACCCGTATACGATGGTGGTCAACATCAGCAAACAAATCGGTACAAGCGCGACCTTCGTGTTGGGGCAGGTCTTCTTGTTCGACAAAATCACTTTCTTCGTCAACACGACTGGGGAGTCATGTGGCATCTGGTGTTCACATGCTAGGTGTCGCACAAAGCTTGGAATCTGCATGAACCGCTGGCCTGAGCCCGATTCTTCCTAAAAGCTAGAAAGTCCGCGTGCACTATTCGGTAGTTATGAGCAGCCGCGCATGTGCCGTATGATGCATGTACTTTTGTCAGCTTATGATGCATGTATTTCTTTCTAAAAAGACAAAATTTTGGTCAAAATAGCGTGAACAATGACTTATAATAACAAATAAATTTTGTCTTTTCCGCAATGAAGTCAATGTTGGTTTTTTTTTGGGAAATTTATATACTAATGCAAAAAGTAAGTCAAGTTTATTTTAAAACAACTACTTGAGTATTTTGACTTTTTCTTTTGTTTTTTTCCCGTATAGGCTGTATAAACTATTACTACCATGAAAAAAGTGTATTTCCCCTACATCGATGGGCTGTGTTGCATTTTGCCTCCACATATGCATACATACAGACATACATACGTGGATGGAGTGTATATATATTACTCCCTCCGTCCGGAAATACTTGTCATCAAAATAAATTAAAAGGATGTATCTAGATGTATTTTAATTCTAAATACATCTCTTTTTGTCCATTTTGATGACAAGTATTTTCGGACGGAGAGAGTACTAAACAATAAAACTCAGCTACCTACGTCCCTCCACAGCGATTTGGCGTCCTTTGCCGCCGGATTAACTACACGTACGTATGTGATCGATCGCACGTGCTGTCCTTCGTTCTCGTGTACCCGCGCCACGGTGCGAGTCCCGCATGCCCAACGTAATCGGGCCGCTGCTCCCGAAACCGACCTCGGCGTGTTTACATGAACTGGGCCGCGGCTCCTAGGCCGGCTGATTCGATGGCCCAATAGGATTATCGGCTCCTGCCCTTGCCCAGCTTCAGATTTGTCTAAAGAAATGCCCTTCGTCTTCTCTCGTGATTCTCCGTTCTGGGCAGTGGCGAAATAATGGCGATGGAGCCCAACCGTCTCCCTCCCCATCTTGATGGTAATGAAGATGTGCTACTCCCCGTTTACCTCTTTTATCCCCTCCAATCTTTCATAACATTGTCTGTAATCGTTTTTGTTTTCTCCTTCATCTTGTACCTGCCCCTCCATAACCGCAATACCGCATCAGATCTATCGTCCTAGCTCAATCCGGGTGATAGAGAGGGCATGTAGTCGGACCGCTCGTAGTCTGGATGGTCGCCGCTCCGCTAGCAGAAGAGGTGTACCCTTGTCCGATCGGTCGAGACGCAAAACTTTAGCTCATGGGAGCAATGGTGGATTTTGACGCGTGCATGCAATAGAGATGAGAGGCTGCCAGTGGTGAGTTCCTTTACACAGACCTCTCCACTTCCCCGTATATAGGATGACGATGGCCGGATGTAAGTGGATTGTCGTCAAATTGCAAAATATGTTAGAAACCATAGATATAGATCCTCAGTCCTGGCCATGAGTTAGCTAATTTTATTCTGCTTTTAGACCAAGGGGTGGTATCTATCTACCACAATAATAAGCAGGATATCTTAGTCAAAGTGAGAAAAAAAAGATGATTTTTCAAAAATGCTGCCATGTAAATCTGGCACTGCATCATTTCCATTTGTGATGTTCGTAGCAGTATCTGCTTAAATTATGGCTCGCCTTGTATTAGTTTTGTAATTACTGAACATTATCATTTCCGTTAGTGGTAAATAGGGATCTGCTTAGGAACTAATATCTGTAGATTTTTCTTTTGCGAATGGTTCCAATATTTGACCACTTGAATTATTTATGTGCGTTGCAGATGCAAGATGAAGCTATATGTTCTGAGGTTTTGGGTCTCCTGGGCACAAGATTCATTTGACAGAGCTGCTAATGTTGGATATCTAAATGCTTCGTTGGATGTTTCCAGAAAATAATGTTCGAAGGAAAATATTTAGTCACGATATTTTTTCAGAGAAGAGCATTCTCTATCCACTGCTACTTGTTTTAAAATAATAGAGAGTAATTTACGGTTTCAGCTATAATTTCATATAATTTAAAGTTATATCAGTCCAACAATATATAGATCAACCCTTTTCCCTTAAATTATATGCATATATTTTCTTGGCACTACTGTTGTTTGTTGATGTTACTAAGTGTGTATCGAAATTAATAAGTTCGAAATGGATGTGTATCATGTACCACTAAGTGTGTCTCAAAATTAATAAGTTCGAAATGGATGTGTATCATGTATATCTATTGGAGAGAGTTCTTGCTACATCTTTGGTCATTTAAGTTTGACGTAGTTTCTATTTTTACTACAGTATTTGTCAACACTCCATTTAATGGCACCTTATTGAAATCTCAGTTTTCATCGACGTGATGATATGATACTGCATACTACAGTGATAGCTTGATAAAAAACGAGGTCCAAGTAATAGTGACCACTGACTTAGTTGCCAAGTAGTTCTATGAACATGCATCGGTTTAAGTTCTCACCAATTGTAACGTTTTTTGCATTCATTGAGTATGGTGAGTTTGTGATCATGTATGGCCTTTTGATTAACAAAATTCCAAATTCAAGAATAATCTACCTCAGAGACCAAATGAGTCTATGTAATATTTAATCACAGTTCACTTATTAGAGTCCTCCCATGGCATTTGGAATTACTAATTTGATGCAATAATCCATTCACATGTTTCGTTCTTTGCAAAAAAAGTCCCTCTTTCAATCTACTTTATTACTTGGGTTTTGGTTTTTATTTCAAATCATTCAATTTTTAACTATGTAATTTCACATATATTGAGAAACAATTTGATTTATATATATAGAAATTCAACTACTATATTTCATATCTCCATATATCTATGAAATTCTGCAAATTTTATCACCAAAACGAACGGGCGCAACAACGCGCGCCATCATGTTCTAGTGGAGTTTTATATGGAGCAGCCTTCCTTGTCCTTGCATGCATCAGCTCGCGGCTGTGTAAATGCAAAAAGGTGACTGACCATAATATTATATTCAGTCGACTAAAATCTAGTCGCTCCCTTTGTTATAGCATGCATGCACGAGAGTTGCGTGCATATTAGCAAGAAAGACAACTCTTACAGTTACAGAGGTAAACAGAAACACGATCGACCAGAACGGAGTCCTAGTATTGGATCATGCTAACTGTGCAATGTGTACGTATACATACACATGCACTACCTTCTTATTGACCATGCATACGAGTAGTTACTACGTCTATACTACGCATGCACGCTGCTGCATTCGGCACTTAGGGTGTGTTTGGTTTATAGCCAACGATGACCATACCGAATAATTGGCGTGCCCATGAGACATACATACGTGGATGGAGTGTATATATATATGCAGTTTTATATGAAGCAGCCTTCCGTGTCCTTGCATGCATCAGTTCGCGGCTGTGTAAACGCAAAAAAGTGATTGGCCATAATACTCCCCCGTCCGAATTTTTTTGTCTCAAACTTGTCCCTCAAATGGATGTATCTAGCATCAAGTTAGTGTTAGATACATTCATTTGAAGGACAAGGTTTTTCAGACAGAGGGAGTATTATATTCAGTCGATTGAAATCTGTTGAAAGGAGAACCACGTGTAAATCGTTGGCCTCAGATGATCGCACTGTTAAAGGCTAGATTTCAGCCTACGGAAATGAACAAATGCTTTTTAAATAAGATAATATAAGATATATTATTGCTGGAAAAAAATGTTATTTGATTTGATACATTGTGATCCTTAACGTTGATAAATTAAGAAAAAACGGAAAGAGAGGGAAAGCTATCTCCTCAATCCGCCAGTCCTGGCTGCGCCGATACCAGGGAAGGAGCTTATACTCTACACCACGGCCTTGGATGAATTTCTTGCGGATTCCCAAGGTGACATAGGGGTAATCTATGCATAGGGGTTGATGCATGTTCTTGTCTTTGTTTCTCCGATAGAAATCTTGGAGCACCCTTTGAAGTTCTTTGTGTTGGTTTGAGTATTATGAATATGATGTTATTTTAGTACGAACTCTTGATAGATCAGTCGGAAAAAATAACTTATGTTATTTTAGTACGAACTCTTGATAGATTGATCGAAAGAGTAACTTGGTGTTATTTTAGTACGAACTCTTGGATAGATCGGTCGGAAAGAATAGCTACAAACAATTCCTTCTTATGTTCTCCGCTAGATAGGAACGTTGGAGTGATTCTTCATTGCACGTTGAGGGATGGTTATGTGATCCAATTATATTAGCATTGTTGAGAGGTTGCACTAGCGAAAGTACGGACCCTAGGCCTTGTTTCTAAGCATTGCAATACCGTTTGTGCTCTATTTTATCACTTGCTACCTTGCTGTTTGTTATTGTTACTATTACAAAAATGAACATCTACTATCCACATTACACTTGTATCACCATCTCTCGCAGAAGTAGTGCACCTATACAATTTCCCACTGTATTTGGTGTTGGGGACACAAGAGACTTTTTATTATTTGGTTGCAGGGTTGTTTGAGAGAGACCATCTTCATCCTACACCTCCCACGGATTGATAAACCTTAGGTCATCTACTTGAGGAAAATTTACTACTGTCCTACAAACTCTACATTTGGAGGCCCAACACGAGTCTACAAGAACAAGTTGTGTAATAGACATCACCGGGGCGGCGGTCCTGGAGGTGGTCTGTCTGGTTGGCTCTCCGGCAGGCACCATGGCGGTGGTGGTGGCTATACATCTTGGTCGTGTGGGCGGCAAGAGCTGTAGCGGTGGGTGGCTCATGCGTCCCCTTTGTCTTTGACTATGGCGGCGCCCCGATCTGGTGATGGGGATCTAGACTCGTCGTCGCTCTTGTGGAGACCTCATGGTGGCATGGGAAGCTACTGAGCGAAAGCTCTAAGCTTTGTCGCCGACGACCGCGACGCTCGTGGGCGCCGTATCTTCTTGAAGAGGTCGTCGAGGTGCTCTTCGTGCCTGGGTTCCGGGTGGAAGCTTTTGTCCAGTTTGGAATCGACAGCGGCAACACCTTGCGCCGTTCCCCCTCCTTGTCGTGGAGCCTAGGTGTACTACAGTGTTGTGTAGAGGTGTTTTTAGGTCTTCATGTGTTATCCGATTATTCTAGGATCGGCTTTGTAAGAGGGTTACCTCACTATCTTGTATTGTTCGACCGTGTACTTTGTGTGATTGGTGCTTTATATATAAAGCGGGGCGACATCCTGTTTCGAGAAGATTTTATTTCAAAGAATACTAGAAGAATGTTGTTGTTTAAATAAATATTATGCATCCGGAAGTTGAATAGGTATGATTTTTTATGTATCCAATTGTTATGTAGGACAATATATCATATATCACTACGTTCCTAGATATAAGCCTTTTCGGAGATTTAATATAGACTACATATGGATGTATATATATACACGTAGTTTAGATTGTAGATTCACTTATTTTGCTCCGTATGTAGTCCAAATTGAAATCTTTAAAAAAATGTTTATGTTTAGAAACAGAGGGAGTACATTATAATTTTTCGTTAGTTATTTTTCCTAGTGAGATAAGGTCCATTTTTTAGTGTTGCATAGGGCCCCGGATTTTGTCGGCCCGGCCCTGGTCTTTGTCTACCTTTGCTATAATCTCGTAGACTTGCGTATGTTGGTTGTTTGTAGGCTGTTAGTAGAAAAGCTTAAAACTGAGTGAACTTTAAAATTAGGAGAATTGTCATTCTTGTAGTCTATTCAACCCCTATCGATCCACTCTAACAACCCTACCGCTTGTGGCCATTCTACAAGATGTGTTTAAGAAGAGATGGAGTTCGTCAAGAGAGAGGGCGATCGTCACTATTCCGCGTGTTCCAGGTGGTGAGGATTGTGGCTGGCGAGCACTGGTCTGGTTGCATAATCCAAGACATGTGTGTGTTCAGGTGTCTTTAACGTGCATCTGTATGTTGCTGGGTCGCTGATGGGAATGGTGCCTTGCCCGCCCAACGGTCCGACCCCGTGGTGGATGGCATTTCCTTGTCGGTTTAGTTGTGATTGTAGTTTCCATGCCGGTGTCGCCGCGTTGGACGACGCACGCCACGAGTTTGATAGAATGCATGGCTAGTTTGCTCTCTTGTGCTATCTCGTGCTTTGCTTTGGTGTTGTGACATCAGCACGGAAACCTTTTAATCCCGACTGGGGCGTTTGTGATTTTTTTGGCAATTGATTTATTATGGGTCTTCGAGATATATGAAAAGAGGCCTACATTTTTTTGATGGTAGTGCACTTTTCTGAATTTTTGTTTTCCTGACGGCTTCTCTACCGGATCTGGCTTTTTTGGCCATATTAGAGGATCAGTTTTTTTATCTTTTCCTGGTTTTATTTTCCTTTTTTTCTCTTTATTTTCTTCTATTTATTCTTTCCTTCATGTTGATTTTCAAATACATGGACCATTTTTAAAATTCTATGAATATGTTTTCAAAACGGTGGACACTGACATGAACATTTTTTTTAAAAAATATGTGAAGAATTTCGTAATTATATGAACACTTTGCATAAAATGAAAATGTTTTAACTTCCATGTATATTTTTTCCAATATGTCACATGGGATAGCGGGCGGAGATAGAGGGGAGGGAGCGAAACAGAAGGTGCGTTTGCGTGAGTGCCCCTTTTGCTTACCTACTAAGCTTCCCCTGTTTTTTTTTCCTTCCCAGCCGATGCGCTCCCTCGATCCGACGTGGACCGTCTCAACGCTGGCACTCCATCTCACTCTTCGAGATAAGTGAGAAGACGCCTGCATTTTTTGGTGATAGTGCACTAATCCGCATTTTTGTTTTCCTGACGGCTTTTTTATGAGATCTGCCTTTTTCCGGCCATACTTGAAGATCATATTTTCTTATAAGTTCCTGATTTTCTTATCCTTTCTTTTCCCTTTTTTCTCTTTATTTCCTCCTATTTAATATTTCCTTCACGATGCTCTTCGAATATACAGATCATTTATGAAATTCTCTCAATATGTTTTCAAAATGGTGGACGCTTACATGAGCATTTTTAAAAATACATGAAGATTTTTTTAATTATATGAGTACTTTTCGTAAAATGGAAATTTTTAA
Source organism: Secale cereale (assembly GCA_902687465.1). NCBI lineage: Eukaryota > Viridiplantae > Streptophyta > Magnoliopsida > Poales > Poaceae > Secale > Secale cereale. The sequence goes on from LR738712.1 coordinate 130,455,633, forward strand.
CTTCCAAATATTTTTTTCCCAATAGGTGAAAGAAAAATTAATTATATTAATATTTTAAAATACATAAATAATTTTATTTTGAATACGCGTGTTCTGTCATAATAAAAGGATATCTTTTTTATATTTTACTATTTTATCAGATTGGTTTGCAAAATTCCCCAAAGAATGTGTCAGCTGGACTACTGTAGTTCAATTTATTTTTTTGATGGAAACCCTGGTTCAAAATGTTTGGACCACATCTCACGCATGCATCTCTTACAATAAATACAGAACCTTTGGACAATGCTCTCTCTCTCTCAACCTCACTTCTCTCTCGCCCTCGAGCACTGCTTCTCGCAGCCATGGAGAACCACCGTGAGGACGCCTTCGCTTCCGCCGCTGCTTCCCTCGAGGGGATTAGGGTGCTCGCCGTGGATGAAGACCCCATCCACGTCGAAACCATGACCCAAACTCAAACATACCAAGGTACGTATTCGATCCCCTCTGCTTGTCCAAATTCCAACAGTATCTTGAAAGGGATCGATACACATCCAGATGTATGCATTCCTTTGTTTGTTTGCACGCACCAACTGCAACTGGTAGATCTGCACCTACCCGTTAAATCTAGACTTCGATAGATTCAAGAAGCTAGAGAATTTTCCTCTTTGTTATAACAAAGGGATCGATGTACATGTGTTAATCCTTAGCAGACTGCAAGTGGTAGATCTGAGAAATCTAGAATTGATCGATGCAAGATGCTATAGAATTTTCGTTTTTGTTAACAGAAGAGTGTTGTGAACTTGATTACAAAGAGTGACTTGCCCCATCACGTGCACGCGCTGGCGCCCGGAGCCCCGGACTCTGGCTGAAGAACATGAAACTTGATGAGAACGCTCAAAGGAGCAGTTACTTATCTTTTATTTAAGAGAAAAAGTATCAGTTACTACTCACTCCGTTTCCAAATATAAGTCTTTCTAAATATTTAACGAGTGACTATATGGAACAAAATGAGTGAATCTACACTCTAAAATATGTCTACATACATTCGTATGTTGTAGTCCATTTAATATGTCTAAAACTACTTATATTTAGGAACGGAGGGAGTACTTAATGTGATCCGATTATCTACATCCAAACTTTCAAGATACGCACGGACCTAGCTTGGTTGTGCACGTCTGGTACTGATGGAGCTGCATGTTTATGTGCAATGTTATCTGTGGACGAGAGCGTGGAGATGGTGATGAGGGGGGGGGGGTCAATGGAGGCCCGTGCGACTTCCTGACCAAGCCCACGGGCAACGACGGGATGCACAAGCTCCGCCGTCTTGTCAAGGAGCGAAGCCTCAATGCCGCCGTCAATGCCGCCGCCCCCGCAAACACCGATCCTCCCTCCAGCCAGGATGGCGGATCGAGGAAGAGGCCAACGGAAGTGGACTACTCCAACGTGGGGGGCTTCGGTAGCAGGACCGCCAAGAAGATCACTGCAGAGAAGCATGCGTTGCTTCACAAAGTGACCAACAACCGGCTCAATGGAACAAAAGGTGCGTGAAAAATATTGAAACATATGGTCAAATATCTCCATGTTGGGCACTTTAATTTGTGCTATCTGCGATCATACATAATGGTTTCTCCCTGTTTTATTTCTTCGTACTCATTTACTAGTAGTAAGTAGTAACCAATGTGTAAGCATGCATGCATTACCAAATTTGTGATTTTAATGGCTTATTTGGAAGTTTGGGATTTTAACACAAGATAGTGAGTACTATATATTGCTTCCGTTCCTCTTTATAGTGCACATATTTCTTTCCTAAAATTTCATATCGTAGTGTGCATTTGCACAGGTGCAACTCTAGATGAAACTGGCCCCCCTGGTACATAGTGCAGTGGTCGACATGCTACACGTAGGCATGAGATAGGCTGTGGAGAGTTGGCTGCTTTGGTCCAAAGAGTGCGTCCAGCTCATTCATTGATATTAGCACTAGAAACTATGCGCACTGCTAGATAATAGAACAGAAACGAGTATATACAAGTGAGGCTTCAAGTATGGACTTTCTTGTTTATTCTTAGGCCAAAATGGTCTTGGTTTATAGTGGTATAGTCTAGAGTATATGAAGTTCTCAATTCTCCATCATCATTGCTTGTTTGTATGGTATGCTTAATGCTCTCGCCTGGGGTAGGGGCTATGTGCCCGGATTGGCCATTCATTAATTGCTAAATATGACATATATGTAAATGTTATATTTGTGCATGTCCTATATATAAGATTGTACCTCTCATGGAGGGCGATCATTGATCTACACAGTAGGTAAATATCTAGTAGTCGATCTCCCACCATAACCTTGCACCCCTCCCACCCCCGCGCATCGACTCCTAGGGCTGCTCAGGCAGGAACCCTATCCGTCGCCATCCCCACTACATCACCTCCCCTCACCGTCTTCGATAGACGTCACCGAGAAAACCCCGCTAGCGATGGGACTGCGATGCATTGACCTGCGCCTACCGCTCCTCCCCGACGCTGGATCCTGTTGCCTACTCCCCGCTCTACGCGTCCCATCGACCCCCTTCTCGACCTCCCAATGTTTCTCCTCATTGTTGTCGCTTGCAACTCCTGCCTACCAGGGGCGGGGATGGGTGCTCCATATCCATCCTGACAACCCCATCCTCCTCCCACCCCTGCTCAATTGGTGGCCCTGTGGCCTTGTGCCAGGTGGGTTCTGGCCGGAGGTGGCCTATGGCGGCGCACCAGGACTCCTACTTCTCGAGCCGACTGTGATACGGAGCATCCTATGGACATCACCATGTCAAGAGTCTACTTGGCAAGTGACACGTGTGACCTCTACTTCTCATACAAAAAGGTGAATCATCTCCTTTACACGTGTCCACTTGACCCCTTCGAGGATGGTATACTACTTGACACTCCACTCGTGTGCATGCATAGGTATTGTCGGAGCTTCACGGATGATGAGAAGGAGTGCAAGCGCCAAGGATCAACTACACCATCCGCGAGGGAAGCGTGGAAGAGAAGACGGAAGAAACGGAGCTGCTGGAAAAGCTATAGGCTCCGGACGTCCGGCCTCTTCCGGACGACCGGCGACTCCCAGGCGACCGGACGACCGGAGGCCACCGGACGTCCGTGACATCGGCAACAGAACCAAAATAGCGGAAGTCCGAGAGCTACCGGACGTCCGGTCCCTCCCGAGCCACCGGACGTCCGGTGCCCAGCGGACGTCCGCTCCCTGCCTGTGTGCAGCCGCAGGCCTTTTGGCCATGTACCCCTTTCGCCCCTCACTTACCCCTTCGTGGCCCTAGACTATATATACTCCTCCACCTCCACCATTTTAGGGTTAGCAATGGTTTAGCTCATATGAGAGATAGAGCTTTGCTCATCCATCCCGGATCTACTCCACGAGAAAGACCGCGGCCCCTCTACGGAGAAGATCCACCTTGGATTCAAGACCCCTAACGGGAAGATCCTTCACGGATTCAAGGCCTCCTCTTGGAGATGAACTCTACCCATGTATCTTTCCCTTTGTTGTTCATGTATCTTGTGATCTTGTGTGTTTGATTGTCTAGTGGATGTGTGATTGGACTTGTTCTTGAGTGTTTCCCTCGTGATTTCCCTTTGTGTTCTTCGTGTTCATCGTGGGATCCCCTCCATTTCGTGAAAGATCGGCCACATAGGGTTCCACCCTACATCATTATGGTATCATGAGCCACGTTTCTCACGAATTTGGAGCCCCCTCCACCGTTTTCTATCCTTCTTTTGTGTGATTTCGTCCTAAATTTCGAATATCCCCACCAAAAATAGCCCCAAAAATTTTTGTGATCTGTTGGTTTGATGATATTTTGTTGATTTTGATCCATGGATTTGCTTGGTTTCAAGTGGATCTAGCACTTCCCCAAGTTTCCCCATCTTTCATCCACGAAATCTCATCAATTTTGACCCCAAAATCATCAAATTCCGCCCAAAATCGCGTCCCGGATCTCAAATCTCGCGTTGACCCCGACCCACCGGACGACCGGCGTTTTACCGGATGTCCGGACCCTCACGAAGCACCGGACGTCCGGAACTCACCGGACGACCGGAACCACATATACAGAAGAAATTACTGGATTTCCGGTCTTTTCCGGACGTCCGGTACACCCAGTTTTTGAATTCGGCTGATTTTTGTTTTGTCCATAACTAATTCATACGAACTCCGATTTGGAGGTTCTTTAGCTCGTTTCGAAGCTCTTGACATTCCCCATACCAGAAAAATATAACCATATTCATTTGACTCCATCATATTTTGTGGATTTTGGCATCTTTACCTAGGGCCTCGACCACATCATCCGCTATACCACCACCAACTTCCGCAACCTAACCATTTTGTCCCCCATAGCATTTGTGGTTGCTTGAGTAGTGATTTGAGTCTCCTAAGGTGTTTAGGCTACTTAGGGACCATTGCTTCTTCATCAACCACCACCACCACTTCCGCTTAGCCTAGCCCATCATTCCACTTCCGCAACCACCACGGCATTGCCGCTACCACCATTTGACATTTGTCCTTGAGATTTTGAGTTGTGGTTTTTCCGTTTCCTAAGGTGTTTCGGCTAATTAGAAACGGGTCTACATCAAGAGCACCACCTCTCATCATCGACACGGACGGTAACTTCGACGACATCATTGTATATTCCCCTTGCAATTGCATTGTTAACCCCTAGCCCATTTTGCGTCACTTGCCTATCGAGACTAGCCTTTGAGTATTGCCGGCAACGTTACTTGTGCACATTAGTGATCATCAATCCGCTCTTCCATTGCATATATACCATATCATCATTGGTATCATCTTATCATCCCTTGTGTCACAAGATTGTTCCCGCATATACACAATTGCTATCTTGGTTTGTGCATTTCGCATCGTGGCCATACAAAAAAAAAGAGAATAAAGCTTTTAAGCAAAAAGAGAAAGACAAAGAAGCTTGTAAGCAAGAGCCATAGCATCACAAAAAATCATATCATACTTGATCATCTTGTATCATCTTGTGCTCAAAGCACCGAAACATCATACACATAGCATACTTGGGATAGAAAGTTCATACATTTTGCATCTTATAGGTTGTGCACAAGTGTCGTATCCGCCTATAGAGCAATCGTGCTAGCGTCTCTCTTGAGTTGTGCAACACGAGCGTTTTCCGTGGATTCCACATTTTGTGCTCATTCCTTGGTTGCACGACCCCATTTATCTATCCGTGTGTGTGTTTCCGTGTGCCACATATTGCTATTGGTCTACTTGTTACATTTGCAAATTTGTGAATCTCTTTCAACATTATTGACTCTTTCTAACATTTTGCATCAAATTTTTGTGCAACTATCCTCACCGAGCTCCACCATAAGCTTTACTTGATAGGTGTGAGTGAACAAGTCCGGTACCAATTCCACTATTCTTTCATTTCACATTGAGTGAAACGGGATACATCCTCAACATTCGGAAAAGGTAACTTGGTATTGTTTATCTCATCTCCTACTCACCTTTGCTCGAGTCTTGTGATGGATAGGCAAAGCATTTCATCTACTTCGGTCTACAACAACAACGACAAGTTCGATGCCATGACGAACAACTTGTGCGCCAACATGAATGCTCAAATGGAGAAGCTCAAAGCCCTCATCAAGAACCGCAAGAGGTCTCCCTCATCTTCGAGAAGACGCTCTAGTGCACATCCTTCCGAACTACCATCTTCGGCAAGATCTCATCGGCATCGACACCATCAACTACAAGAACGTGAAGGTCAAGAACTCAACACCAACAACCGCTCAACGACTTCACCGTGCACCTTGGCATCTTCGCCAAGCGACTTCAAGGCATCTTCGCCTTTGGATATGCGGCATCTTCGCCAACAAGCACCCCAAGCTTATGCTCAAGAGAAGCTCCCCAAGCTCAAGTCCGCGACTTCCACGAGCTACAACGACCTCGACAATGACCATGAGATTCCTTTCTATGGGACTCAAGACCCCGAGGAGTATCTCGAGTGGGAGCGCAAGATGGACGACTACCTCACGCTACATCCAGTTCCCTACGAAGATCAAGTGAAGTGCGCCACAAGAAACTTCCACGACAACGCGTCAACATGGTGGCTTCACACACCTTCGACGAGCTTCAACATGAATTGGCCCAAGACAAAGAAAGCTATGCAACGAGAGTGCGTGCCTTCCACCTACACGGAACAACTTCTACGCCAATTGGAGAACACCATTCAAGGATCCAAGTCCATCGACGAGTACTTCAAGGACATGAAGATTGCCTTGCGACGAGCCGGCGTGGACGACCCCATTTCGATGAAGCTCCACTTCATGATGGGATTGCACAACGACATCTACAAGACTATCTTCTTCGAGAACTACAAGTCCCTCGACGACAACTACATTGGTGCTCTCAAGGCGGAACAAGAACTTATGAAGGCCAAGGCTTCTCCACCGCAAGCAAACTTCTCGAAGACCAAGCTCCAAGACGGCGAGCATGAGGGTAGTACCACCACGATGTCCAAGCCCAACGAGCTCCAAGACGATGCTCCCAAGTTCGACTCCACCGCCATCCCTCTGTGTGGCATTGATGATGCCGAGTCAACTTCGACTCTTTTTCAAGACGGTGCGGCGAGACTACGACTACGGAGCCATTCGAGGACCAAGCTTTGGAGGCGAACGACATAGTGACGAGCAAGGATGATGATTCCATCTTGGGAGGCAAGAGTGATGATGTGCCATCTTCGGCCTTCATCCACGGCGACGATGACGAGATGGTTGAGTATGGGACTTTCCCTTCGACCACGGCGGCGTATGATGACTTGAGTGACTTGTGCCACCATATTGAGAGTGAGAGCGAGTTCACCACTAGCCCCATATATGATGAGCTGCCACGATTCCCATGTGAGGAGAGCCACAACCCCCACCACTTGAGTGAGATGAGTGACTCCACCATATGTGAGTTTGAGTGCACCTACCTTGAGGGAGTGAGTGAGCCACCACATAGAGAGAGTGAGATAGTTGATAGGTCATGTGAGGCCACTTTCAACACTAACGACTTGACCTCTACCTCTACTGTGTCTTCTCCTTTGGTGCTAGGTCCCACATATGATGACGCGCCGATTCTCGACGACTTCGTCCTTCCATTGGACAAGACGATGGCCATGGTGGAATATGATGCACTCCCCACATGGTTCCATCAAGATGAAGATGATGACCACCTTTTGGTCTTTTCCACCTCACCTACACCACATGAGTGGAATAAGAAAGGTAACAAAGGTGAAGGTGATGCTCTCGTCCCACTAGTGGACTATGTTGACATTGATTGCTTGCATGATGTTGATCCACCTATTGCCATGCTTCATTCTAGTATGATTTCCCCATGCGATGATTTACCCATTTATGATGAGTTTGATGATTGCCATGTGGAGTCTATTAGTTGTGATGCCATGTTGCATAGGATCTCTTGTGATCATTCTTTAGGTCACATCATGTTTGACAATCCACTTGACTTGTCATATGCTATGCATGAGATCAACAATATGTCATATTTGCAATCTCTTCATAGTAACTATGCATATGCCATTAAGATAAACCCAATTTGCACTTATGGCATAGATGACAAGCCCATGGTTATTGGCATTTGTTTTTCTTGTGATGATATTGACATGCTTCCTTTGCATCATATCAATCATATGCCATGCCATGAACACCTAGCTTCGGATATGCATTGTTTTGGATGTTGTCCATTTTCTCCACATGATGTTTCCGATATTGCTCATGAGAAGACACCCATAGTTTCCTCATACAATTTAGGAGATTTTGGTCCATCCCATCCATTGCATGATCCCCATACTTACACTAATTTGTGTCCCCATCGTACTATACATGACAATTATTCTTTCATGATGGATGACATATTTCTCTATCGTGCCTCAAATTTATTTGAGCGATGCCTATCTTGTGCTAACTTTAACGTGCACATACACATCATGATGGATGATGTGTACATTTACCACGCGCACAATTTCTTTGGTTTGTGTGTCTTTTGTGTAGGATACTTGGACATCGTGTCGACTTCCACTTCACGTGAGTTGACCATTCGAGCTCTTGAGAGCGAACCATCTTTGTTCACGACGCTTCTACATCGCACTTGCTTGTGCTTCGGCATTGTGAAGGACGCACAAGGACATGCTTTCAAGGTGATATCCTTCTCTTTCGAGAAACAACAAACCATGAGCATGAATATTGTGGATCATACTACTTGTGTTGCTTGCACCATGAGACTTATTTGCACACATGTTAGAGATCTTGATTTGACTTGCCATTTACACATCTTCATGCATCATGATATATATGCCTTGTGTGTTGCATACGACTTGTGGATTACTTGTCCCTATCATATGCTTGGTTGCAACAATGTCATCTCTTCACATATGCCATGTCCCATTGCTTTTCACATGATTGACTTGATTGCCTCACACATGATGAACAATTGCTCTTTCTATTGTGTTGAGTGCCATACTATCTTCACTACACCCTATGCACATTATGCTTGGTTTGTCTTGCACTTGACCCATGTGTTTAGACACTTCATTTTACATGGTGTTGTGAATGATTCTTATGCCTACCATAGACCTTTCATTGAGCGCTTTATGCATGCTTGCTATGACCATGAGGTAGATGCTTATTCTCTTGTCATACATACTTGCATCACTACCTCCCAATTGCATACTTGGCCCCATGATATCTTTTCTTGTGCTCAATTGATGTGCTTAAATGCCATGCCACAACCCTTTGTCACACCCTATGTTATGCTTCATGACAACACTTGTTGGGTGAATCACCTCTTGAATGCTTGGTTTTGCACTAACGCTAACCACATTTGTTTTTCCAAGTGTTTGTTGTCCTTGCTCCTTTTGAAGGAATCACTAGACGGTGCGACATTGGAGAGTGCCCATGTAGAGCTTCAAGATGATGAGCACTTCGTGATGGTCCACTTCTACACGGCGACGCCGTCTCTTTCCCATGGTGATTTGGTTTTCGATCCGAGGTCGGATCTTTCCCAAGGGGGAGGGGATGATACGGAGCATCCTATGGACATCACCATGTCAAGAGTCTACTTGGCAAGTGACACGTGTGACCTCTACTTCTCATACAAAAAGGTGAATCATCTCCTTTACACGTGTCCACTTGACCCCTTCGAGGATGGTATACTACTTGACACTCCACTCGTGTGCATGCATAGGTATTGTCGGAGCTTCACGGATGATGAGGAGGAGTGCAAGCGCCAAGGATCAACTACACCATCCGCGAGGGAAGCGTGGAAGAGAAGACGGAAGAAACGGAGCTGCTGGAAAAGCTATAGGCTCCGGACGTCCGGCCTCTTCCGGAGACAGGCGACGCAGGCGACCGGACGACCGGAGGCCACCGGACGTCCGTGACATCGGCAACAGAACCAAAATAGCGGAAGTCCGAGAGCTACTGGACGTCCGGTCCCTCCTGAGCCACCGGACGTCCGGTGCCCAGCGGACGTCCGCTCCCTGCCTGTGTGCAGCCGCAGGCCTTTTGGCCATGTACCCCTTTCGCCCCTCACTTACCCCTTCGTGGCCCTAGACTATATATACTCCTCCACCTCCACCATTTTAGGGTTAGCAATGGTTTAGCTCATATGAGAGCTAGAGCTTTGCTCATCCATCCCGGATCTACTCCACGAGAGAGACCGCGGCCCCTCTACGGAGAAGATCCACCTTGGATTCAAGACCCCTAACGGGAAGATCCTTCACGGATTCAAGGCCTCCTCTTGGAGATGAACTCTACCCATGTATCTTTCCCTTTGTTGTTCATGTATCTTGTGATCTTGTGTGTTTGATTGTCTAGTGGATGTGTGATTGGACTTGTTCTTGAGTGTTTCCCTCGTGATTTCCCTTTGTGTTCTTCGTGTTCATCGTGGGATCCCCTCCATTTCGTGAAAGATCGGCCACATAGGGTTCCACCCTACATCAGACTGCTCCTAGGTTTGTGGTGGAACTCTGTGTCCATGAACCTTGTGACGTGGCTATGTGCGGCGACCTGCAATAGTGAGGTGTGCCCAAGCTCCTCTTGTTCCTATGTGGTGCTACATGCAACACTGGCTTAATTCTGGAGGCATTGCAGCTCTCCTCATATGCGGTGGGTAGTGCCGATGTACGTAGCATTATCTGGATGGTGAAGGTGTTACTGGCACTTTGAGTTGTCTTTCGGAGGCTCCAACGGTGGGAGTGCCCGAGGGTTTCGTAAAAATTTTGAACTCATTGTTGCAGCAAGCGTTTGTCCTTCTGGGTATCGAGCGAAAACATCACGACCATGCTGCTAGCAGAGGTCATTACCCCTTCCTAGATGCATCATAGAGGTACCCAGTCCTTGTCATGCACGTGGAACCTGGCGTCCTCGGTGGGTAGGCTTTCACTCAGGCTGGTCATGCTTGTTACGTTCTTCGACCTCCTCCGGTTAACTCCATTGTGGTGTGCATGAGCCTTCGTGGTGCAAGCACTCCATCGCCGGTGACTCTTAGACGATGCCTTCGTCGGACCTGACTAGTTCCTAATGTACACTTGTCGTTTCCTTGGCACTTTTAGGTGGAGGGCGCATTGATCCAGTTCGGCCCCTTGTCTCTTGCTCTGATAGTTCTGGATTTGGTTGGGACCCGACCTTTCAAGCTCTGTGTTATGTAACGCCTCCTCTCATTGCTTGAGCACCCCTTGTTCTACTCCTACCCATGTGGTGCCCCAGTCATCTGTTCTCTATATTTTTGATGTGCCAGTGTTTAGTTGCTCTATATACTTGATATAGCGCAAATAGATGATATCTCCTGCTCCGATTGCTCTCTTTTTGCAAGCCATGTGAGATGATATTTGTCATGGAGGACATGGAGGAACAAAAGACAATCTATTCACAAGATGTTTATGAGTAGCTTATACAAACTACATGAGTTCTCAAATAGGGCATGTTTGATGTCCCATGTGAGTGCTCTCTTCTCCAAGCCACATGAGACTTTCTGTCTAAGAGGATATGCAATGCCAGGGATGAGTAGATGGAGGTGGAAGGGGACCTTATAAATAGTGGCAAAAAAATTCTGACTTTGACAATTCGAGCTTTGGTTGTCAATTCATTTTTTGGTTATTACATGAGTTTTACAACTGTAATTGGCTGGTACCATGACACGCCTTTTCCAATACTTCTCACCTATAAAATACACTTCTTCAAGATCCAATGTTTATTAGTGTTTCCTGGATCAAGGAAATGCCGATGTACCTTCGGATATGCAAGTGTATCAACATTTGATATTCTCGACAACCATTTCTTCACATGGGCAAACACGGTACTTTGTGGTCTTCTGACTATGTTTAACAATAAAGAAATACCATATCTAGCACACACATGGTGATTTCCTCAATTTTATATGAATGAGAAATATACCACCCCTGGTGGAGGCTTGGGAACTACCCATTGCAGCTCGTATATACTTTGGAATGCCACAATTGAGGCTTGGGAACTACCAATTGCAGCTCGTATATATCGTCGACCAAACTGATTATTTGGTATGTCGCGAGCAATCTCGGTGGATCAGAGATGTAGAGTGATGCTACTAATCTAGAGGTGTTGGTAGTTGCACAACAAGTTGAGTCATGAGAAGCCAGAACTCACCAATTCGAGTTACTATGAAATGTTTATGTATGTATGATGGTTCACTTTTCATCTTATGGCAATAGGACAGTGGAGATGTGATGGGCCTCGAACCCCTCGTTGGTTACCCCAAGTGGAAGGTGTAAGATGCAGTAAGTAGAAGTGTTTTCCCCTAGCAAAGATGCCAAGGATCGAATCCCCAGAGACTCCTAGGTTCAACAAGTAGGTGTCAACTGCTAACGGCGCAATTAGCAATCAACATGGACCTGCACACAGATACAAATAACTTTGCGCCCAACGAGTACAGAGAGGTTGTCAATCCCTCCGGCCTTGTAGTTCACAAAGGGTTAAAAGCAATGATAGTAGTGATAGATAGTTTTTTGCAATATTAAGTAAAATAGCGAAAAGTAAATAGTGGATGTGATCAATGATGGTAATACGGACCAGAGTCTCATGATGTTCACTAGTGATGTCTCTCTCCCAAAAGGCGATAAAACAGCTATGTGAGGTAAACAAATTACAGCTGGGCAATTGACAGGACCACGAACGCAAACCAATGCTGACTACATTGCAAGAAAGGTTGAGGTTCAAAGCATGGGCGGTACGCCAAAGTAAGTAGACAAAAATCCATCAATATCTACTACTAATCATCCACCTTGAGATATCTATCCAGAACATCTCGCTGGTATTAAGTTGCGAGTCCCACCCATAGTGTAAACTCAATGCAACAGACAACGACATTAAAAGAACTTTGCGTAAAGTAAACAATCCTTGCACCCGCGGGCACAAGCACCGTTGTTTTCCCCCTTGTGGCAACAGCACATCCCCTAGACTCATGTTTCTGTCACTCAAGCTAGTCATCGAGGGGCATGAACCCACAATCGAGCATAACGTTCCCTCTTGGAGTCACTACCTATTACTCGGCCAAAGCAATAAATAACAACGGAGAACATGCAAGAATTACTTATGAACTAAAATATAAAATAGGTGAATCAAATATATTACTCAAGATCAATCTGAACATAATCTCATAATCCATCGGATCCCAGCAAACTCAACATAGCAACAGCATAAGGATTACATAGGTGCCTCGATCATGTAGGGCAGCTCAAGAGGACTAATTAGTGAAGCACAAGAACGGGAGGAGAACATCACATAGCTACTGGTCATGGACTCATGGTCCAAGGGAGACTACTCACGAGTCATCCGGGAGGCGTCCATGGTGGTGGAGAAGCTCCCCGTGGTGATCCTCCCCTCCGGCAGGGTGCCGGGAAGAGTTCTCCTGGTGCTCCCGATCTTGGAAGCGGCGGCGGCGGCGGAACAGTGATGGGATCGCGAAAAGAAGTCTTATTCTGAGGGTTTCGGAGAGTCCTTTAAATATATGCCAAAGTAGGGCACTGGGGGAGCCTCGGGGGGCCCAGGCGCCCCCCCGGCGCGGCCCAGGAGGGGCGCGCCCACAGGGCGCCTGGAGCCCCTGTGGCCCCCCGAGGCTGCCCTTCGGACGCAGTGTTGTTTCCGGAACACTGATTTTTTATATATTTTTTCTGGATTTTTCTGGGCAGTTCTCGAAACGTGAAAACCTGAAATACAAAAAAAGCCGAAAACAGAAACTGGCACTGGGGTGCACTGGATTAGTAAGTTAGTCCAAATATGATCAAAAGTGTATGGAAGTGTATGAATATCATAGCAATATCACCCAAAAGTGGCATGGAGCAAGCAGAAATTATAGATACGTTTTGGACGTATCAACATCCCCAAGCTTAATTCCTGCTCGTCCTCGAGTAGGTAAATGATAACAAGAATAATTTCTGTGGTGACATGCTATTAACCATATAGGACTTTCTCATAGTCATATGACAAAAGCTTACTGAGACAATGATTCTATAGTAATTAAGTTGTCTCAAGAGAAAATCACAAATGAGTGAAAGTTTTACAACATGAAACTGAAACATCAAAAAGATTTGCAATGAACATGATGTGCAAATATGATAAAGTGATATCTAGCTTGCCCCCTTCAAGGTTTAAGTGATGACTAGATACAATCATTTCAGAATAAATGATATATATCACAATTATGCAAAAGACAATGCTACTTTGGGACAATGCACATTACACTCAGAATGACAATCATGCTCTCAGTAGTTGGTGCTTCAACATAAAGGTAAAAGAAAGGTTAAGTGCTAAAGCTTTTTAATTTGAAAGCATGGAAGCAATTGTGTCAACGGTAGTAGTACTTCATATGTGTCATGTATAAAACATCCTATAAGTTGCAAGCCTCATGCATCGAATACCAATAGTGCTCGCTCCTTGTCCTAATTAGCTCGGATTTCCATGGGTTATCATTGCATTGCATATGTTTTAACCAAGTGTCACAAAGGGGTACCTCTATGCCACCTGTACAAAGGTCCAAGGAGATAGATCGCATTTGATTTCTTGTTTTTGATAGATCTCAACTTGAGGACATCCATACCGGGACAACATAGAAAATAGATGATGGACTCCTCTTTAATGCATAAGCATATTCTCATAAGAGATTGAGGATTAAGGTCCAAGCTAAAACTTCCACCATGATGCATGGCTTTGGTTGGCGGCCCAGTGTTCTTCTCTAACAATATGCATAGTTATTCAACCCACGGTAAATCACCCTTACTTCAGACAAGACGAACATGCATAGCAACTCACATGATATTCAACAAAAGTGTGACAGTTGATGGCGTCCCCAGAAACATGGTTACCGCTCAGCAAGCAACTTATAAGAAATAAGATACATAAGCAACATATTCTTTACCACAATAGTTTTTAGGCTACTTTCCCATGAGCTATGTATTGCATGGTTAATTTGCTTAGTGCAGGTGGAGGTTAGCAAAAGACTGCGAGCGACCAACTAAGAGAGCAATGACGGTCATAATCATGCAGAGCGACAAAGCAATATTGAATCAGGCATGGTAGTTATATCGCTACTTAGAAACAAAAGATCACCATGGCTTGACAGACTTTCTTTACAGTCTTGAGTATGCGTGAGCATACGCCAAGTCAATCAAAATAAATTCTCGAAGGAAGATATTACTAAACCATACCACATCATAGGCAAACAAACCAAGTTGGTACTCCAATAACACATTGGAAACCTCCCAGCTATTCGAGATTAACCGAAAGAAAACCTGAACTACTAAGCACCATCATGAAAGTAGCATCTTTATCGTAGACACATTAACCCATGCAACGGAAGCAAACTCTCTTAATAAGGTGAGCATGGTAATTAAAGAGAGTCCAAGCAACCAACTAAATAAAAGCTCTTGAAAAGATAAGCATGAATACTAAGAGCAGAGCATGATAGTAGCTATTAAAAGACAAAGAACACACACAGCATGGATAGACATGAAAATTCTATGTAATGTTCTAGGTAGAGGTGGAGCGTGTTTCTCTCCCACATAAAGGAATGCTGGGTTCCGACTCGTTATGAAAAACTAAAAAGAAAACTAAAAGCAAGACGCTCCAAGCATAGCACATAACACATGAAGTGATAAAAATATAGCGAAACGAAAGACGAACTGATAATGTTGATGGAGAAGGGGATGCACGGGGCCCCAAGCTTAGACGCTTGAGTCTCCTTGAATATTTCTTGGGGGTACACGAGGGCATCCCCAAGCTTGAGCGCTTGACACTCCTGAATCTTTTTATCATCTTCCCTCGCACACTTGAAAACTCCCTTCATACATAACTCATCATAATTTGATTAGCGAGGTTAGTACCCTTAATAAAATAATTATACCTTGCTGGAAATAAGGATATTCTTGAAGTTATACTGTTTCTCAAGATTGCCAAAAGGTTTTTGCAAAGAAAAAGCAAGTTCTTGATTTGCAAAGTGAAGGTAAGGCAAAACAGGACAGAATCTGTGAAAAACAGAACAGCAGGCAGTAATTGATCTGTTCGGGATACTTCTGCAACTCAAATCAAAAAACTCAGAACTGACGCACGAAAGACAATTATATAGAGAATGCTGTCGAAACAATTCAGACAAAAAAGATGATCTGGTGATTTTATACGAATTTTTCTATCCAAGGACAGAATCTATTTCCTGGACAGCACCTCACAACTTTTGAACTTTCTAGCAATCGGAGGCTATACTTGGCAAAAATATGAAAAGTAAAGATACAATGATGATGCTACAGCAGTAAACAACATCAAGACACAACAAAAGCAAAAAAATTATTCATGTGGGCTGCCTCCCAAAAGCGCTTTCTTTTATGCCTTTAAGCTAGGCATAATGCAAAAATGATGCTCTCGTAGGAATAAGAGTTGAAGAACAAAAGAGAGCATCAAGAAGCACATATAAATCATATTTAAGTCTACCCCTCTTCCTATGCATTGGAATCTTGTAAAGAAATAAATTATTGAAGCATAAAGCAATAAGCATAGGAAGACAAAACAAGTGCAGCTTCAAAACCTTCAACATAAAGAGAGGGAACTTGATATTATTAAGATATTTAGAACCACATCTCCCTCTCTCATTATAAATTTCAGTGGCATCATGGATGAACTCAACAATATAAGCATCACATAAAGCATTGTTACCATGATCCACACGCAAAAAGGTACTCTTACTCTCCACATAAGCATCATGAAGAGGATAAAACTTATTATAAAAGAGAGACATAAGCTCTTGCTAATCAAGCAAGTGTGAGTTATCGAGAAGCTTATACCAATCTGAAGCTTTATCTATAAGTGATACGGCGAACAATTTCCTCATGACAAACTCCCTTGATACACCTGCAAGCTTAAATAATGAACATAATTGTGACAGATATAGCAAGTGTTCACCGGGATGTCTGTCTCCTGCATAACGATTAGCCAAAACATAATTGATAATACCAGCTGGTATTTTATAGGGCACAATTTCAGTAGGGGGAGGAGCAACCACCACAGGTGTGGGGCGTCTTCCCGCAAGCAACGATCCAATAGCAAGGTTGTCCATAAGCATAACTGGTGAAAAGACATAAAGAAAACTGAAAGGTAAACTAACAAGACTAAAAGCAAAGGTAAAAGATAGCGTGCAACTCCCCTATCCTGAAGAGTGGAGTCCCCGGCAACGGCGCCAGAAAATACTCCTTGATGGGCCTCGAACCCCTCGTTGGTTACCCCAAGTGGAAGGTGTAAGATGCAGTAAGTAGAAGTGTTTTCCCCTAGCAAAGATGCCAAGGATCGAATCCCCAGAGACTCCTAGGTTCAACAAGTAGGTGTCAACTTCTAACGGCGCAATTAGCAATCAACGTGGACCTGCACACAGATACAAATAACTTTGCTCCCAACGAGTACAAAGAGGTTGTCAATCCCTCCGGCCTTGTAGTTCACAAAGGGTTAAAAGCAATGATAGTAGTGATAGATAGTTTTTTGCAATAGTAAGTAAAATAGCGAAAAGTAAATAGTGGATGTGATCAATGATGGTAATATGGACCGGAGTCTCATGATGTTCACTAGTGATGTCTCTCTCCCAAAAGACGATAAAACAACTATGTGAGGTAAACAAATTACAGCTGGGCAATTGACAGGACCACGAATGCAAACCAATGCTGACTACATTGCAAGAAAGGTTGAGGTTCAAAGCATGGGCGGTACGCCAAAGTAAGTAGACCGAAATCCATCAATATCTACTACTAATCATCCACCTTGAGATATCTATCCAGAACATCTCGCTGGTATTAAGTTGCGAGTCCCACCCAAAGTGTAAACTCAATGCAACAGACAACTGCATTAAAAGAACTTTGTGTAAAGTAAACAATCCTTGCACCCGCGGGCACAAGCACCGTTGTTTTCCCCCTTGTGGCAACAACACATCCCCTAGACTCATGTTTCTGTCACTCAAGCTAGTCATCGAGGGGCATGAACCCACAATCGAGCATAACGTTCCCTCTTGGAGTCACTACCTATTACTCGGCCAAAGCAATAAATAACAACTTAGAACATGCAAGAATTACTTATGAACTAAAATATAAAAGAGGTGAATCAAATATATTACTCAAGATCAATCTGAACATAATCTCATAATCCATCGGATCCCAGCAAACTCAACATAGCAACAGCATAAGGATTAAATAGGTGCCTCGATCATGTAGGGCAGCTCACGAGGACTAATTAGTGAAGCACAAGAACGGGAGGAGAACATCACATAGCTACTGGTCATGGACTCATGGTCCAAGGGAGACTACTCACGAGTCATCCGGGAGGCGTCCATGGTGGTGGAGAAGCTCACGGTGGTGATCCTCCCCTCCGGCAGGGTGCCGGGAAGAGTTCTCCTGGTGCTCCCGATCTTGGAAGCGGCGGCAGCGGCGGAACATAGATGGGATCGCGAAAAGAAGTCTTATTCTGAGGGTTTCGGAGAGTCCTTTAAATATATGCCAAAGTAGGGCACCGGGGGAGCCTCGGGGGGGGGGGG
>LR738712.1:130489200-130547631 GCA_902687465.1 Secale cereale
CCCCCCGGCTGTCCTTCGGGCGCACGGAAGTTTCTGGAACGCTGATTTTTTATATAATTTTTCTGGATTTTTCCTGGCAGTTCTCGTAACGTGAAAACCTGAAATACAAAAACAGCCGAAAACAGAAACTGGCACTGGGGTGCACTGAGTTAATAGGTTAGTCCAAATATGATCAAAAGTGTATGGAAGTGTATAAATATCATAGCAATATCACCCAAAAGAGGCATGGAGCAAGCAGAAATTATAGATACGTTTTGGACGTATCACATGGGCAATCATATCTGAAGTTGTTAGTGTCTTGCAAAAAAGGAATGTATGATGCCTTTCTTGAGTTCTTGTGACTTAGGCTATAAAACATCTGAATAACCTTATCGTTCTACCTTCTCTAGACAGCGCAGATATATTTTAGAAATCAAAATAGCACAGCTCACAGTTTCAACCAAAGGAATTCAATGTAAAAGAGCATAATAGATTCTAGAATAACTCGGGGAGACCTGAAACTGAGAGCAAACCTTTAGTTGGAGCAGCAGTACAGCTGAGGAGAACATAGTACTGATAAAGCTTATGAAATGTCAGATGGTCCAATTCGGGTGATATTGAGAAACTACGACACTTTAATTTCACACAAGAAAAATGCAACTGACTGTAGGAACCAAATTGCAGGACTGAACTCTCACCTGGTACCAAAAATGCAACTGACTGTAGGAACCAAAAATGCAACTGACTGTAGGATTCGAGATAATTACAAGAGACAAATCGCAAGAGCAAAAATTTTACCCGAGAATAAAAAAAATTGGTACCAACAGAGCCTACAATTATATAAAGAAAACAGAAGCAAATCACACCCATACTCCTCCTTCTCTTCTTCCCAGTTTTATAGCATACCATGCTGATCAAATAGAGGCCACGCCTTTGATTTCAACATCTTATCAAATTGTTGGAAAGGATTAGCTATCTATAGCACATACAGATCCATTCTATTAATCAACCCATAAAAGTATGCAGTTACCATACAATAACAACTTCACTAGCACATTCAAAGCTAACCCAGAACAATTTGCAGCAGTATAGACCATGTGTTGCTGCGTGCATAGTACTTGTGCGAATAGACACGATTCCAGAAATAAAAGAGAACATAGTACTTGTGCATTGCAGAACAGAACATGACATGAACGCGCTACATGAACGCCATTGTCTAAAACAGAACACACATCTTCTCCCGGCAAGGCGGAAAGGGCAAGAGAATAAAAGGGGGCGAGGGCGCATACCTTTTAGGTGGCGACAGTGTGATCGAAGGCGTCCACCAGCGTCGAGTCGTCCCACACAGCTTCCCGCCCTACCCCATCTCCTCTCTCACCAAGTTCGCATGGCTTCTTCCTCCAGCCCGCTTCGCCTTCCCACCTACGAAGAGGACGAAAAACGAAAGGTGCCTCCGCTTCAGTAATATCTACCGCCGCCACAACTGAATCTAGCTTAAATTCAGAACTAAAAACCAAGAGAATTTACAGCCTCGGCCATATCCTAGTCACTGAAGCTCAGAACTAACACAAATGGATAAACATGTCTGTAGATTTGCATGGAAAATGTAAGCAGAGCACCTTACACTTCTAATCTCTGTATGGAAGCGCATGATAAAATTGTCTGAATATTTATATTACAGAACATTGTAAAAGTGTGTTGTTACGAAGTACTCCCTCCGTTCCCAAATATTTGCCTTTCTAGACATTTCAAATGGTAACAACATACAGATGTATGTAGACATATTTTAGAGTGTAGATTCACTCATTTTGATTCGTATGTAATCACTTGTTGAAATCTCTAGAAAGACAAGTATTTAGGAACGGAGGGAGTAAATGGGATCCCAAAAGCAAAAGCACAAGTGCTTGACAACTTTATTTGTCCATCAGTAATTGCAAAGTTGTCCCGCTCCAATATACCTATGAGACAAGAGCTTTAAAGAAAAAAAAGTGACTGTACAGGACTTGCTTCTGAATGTAGCTTTATAGACTATAGATCAAATTTGGAAGTTCAAAGTCTAAACATAGTAATCAAAAAGAAAAATGGCAATACAAAAATGGTTCATACAGAACTTGCTTATCTAGTATAGAAAATCCCCTTAAAATAGCAAATGGCGAAGAGGAGGAAGACCATACCGCCAAGAACGTTGGTGCCGGGGAGAAGGGACCAAGGGACGCCACAGATAGCGTCGTAGCCATCTACCTGGTTGGTGAACTTGAATAAGGTTTTCATGTGCAATCTTCTAAAACGCTCATTATCTGCACAACACAAACAATCAAACTCAATGCTTTCCGACCTCAGCAAGCAATGGAAATTACGTATTACATGATTTGCATGAAGATGAAAGAAAATACTGAAGCTATACTTGAGAAGAATGCTGAAATTTCAGTGAAACCTCTCTTGAGATCTGCTGTATGCGACTCAAGAGCTTCACGCTTCTTGGATCAGAGCTGCAATTCATTCTTAAAGCCTGGGCATGCATTAGTGCATCTTTATACCCCTGTTCAGAACAACGAAACAGTAAACCATATAAGATCAACACAGCATAGGAAATAAATACTTGGAATTCATCATCTTACTTAGGCAAAAAAAATGGTAGATTAGATGTCTAGTGGCACACTTGAGTTCTGGAAGGAGTAAAACATCACTCTCTTCTACCCCACAGACTATCCTACATGTATTTTGGTTCATATAGGAATTGAAATAAACGTCCACCAAGTAATAATTAGCAGTGGGTTCAGACATGTTGAGCGTTGGAGTCGAAACTACCGTGGAAGTTTCCCCGAGCAACAACATCTCTCCACTGTCAATAGGAGAGATACAATCTTCAACATAACCAATTAGCTATAACATTCCGCACGGCAAGATCAGCCAAATATGCAATCCAACTGGAGGGGAAGCTGCTGCACATATATCACTAACTCCCTGTGAGCTAAATGCTCTAGAATCCACCAATGTCACCAAAGATTATTATCTATTAGACGCTCTGCATCTCATAGGCATTTCATCTGATACCTGAGCCCTGTGGAAGTTCTGGAGTGACTCACGTCTACGCATATATTGGCATCTATACAGCAGCGGTAGTAGCACGAGATAACAACAAGTACAGAATAAAGGAACACGATAGCAGCAGTAGCAAGAGAACATCAACAAACTGATTGGCTTTATAGCCTACAGGTACACTGGGATTTGTTTCTTGCTGTACAAAACTGCCAGCAATAATTTTCAGAAATTTTATATTGTAATAAACTAAATGACAAGGAGAGAGAGAGAGAGGGAGCAAAACGGGGAAGAAGCTCACCTTGGCATCAGCCATTGCTCGATGCAGGTGGTCGCAGGATGGTGAGGAAACCGACACCATGAATCTCATCTGTACTGCTCCGCCACCTCTCGTGTCGACGCAGATAATAGATCAAAACCGCCGCCTTCTCCTCCCACCCCATATCTTTCACATAAGAATGTATCAGTTCACCATGTTCCAGTGCAGCCAAATTTGCACAAGTTGAAATGACAGTAATCAAGGTTGCAGAGTTTGGTTGGACACCTTCAGTGAGCATCTGATCATATAGTGACAGGGCATCATTTGAATGTCCTAAATATGAATAGCTGGATAGGAGTGCATTCCAGGTGACAACATCCCTCCTCACTTTGGCCACACCAAATATTTTGTATGCAAGGTCAAATTTCCCACACCTTCCATACATGCCAATTAATGCATTGGCAACTGAAATTTCATTAAGCAAGCACTTGATTGAAAAACAATGAGCTGATTGACCTAACCGCAGTTTTCCTAGCCGTGAACAAGAAGAGATTGCGGAAACCAAGCTATTGATATCACACAAAAATTCATCATGATCTCAGCAATACATTTCTCGGCACAACTCCAAGCATTTGACATCAAGTCCAGCTTTGCAGTATAATACAACCATCAAACTCCATGATTCTGCATCTCGTTGATGCAAAATTCCAAAAACTTTGCCTGCAGCATCTACCAACTCAGGTTTCTAGTACATTGAAATCAAAGCATTGGCAACCAACAAATTGTCTCCAAAGTTTCTCTTAATTATAGCTGCATGAAACGCCTTCCCCCTACGCACATTTACACTGTCCCTAACCCTGAAAGTACACAGCTAACAAGAACTTCATCTGGCTGCAGAGCAGACTCCTCCATCTCCTAGAACAACTCCACGGCCTCCCTATCAAGTCCTGTCCTACAATAGGCTCCAATCAAGCTAGTCCACGTAAGCACGTCTTTTTCCAGCAACTCCGGGAATAAAACACATGCATCATCAGTCCTATCGCACTTTGAGTACATTGAGAAAAGCGCGGAAATCACCAAAGCACAATCTCCAATCCCTTCCTTCACCGTGTACCCGTGCAAGCATCTCTCAGCAGACAGCTCGCCTAGCACTCCACAAGCCTCCAACCCACTCTCCATTGTCCGTGAATTTAGCCTCGCCCCGCCATCACCCACTAGTCTAACCATCTGCGCCAAGTATCTCATCCCCTTCTCACACTCCTCATTCCGAACGCACCTAGAGACCACCGCGGTCCACGTGATCACGTCCCTATCAGCCATTTCGTCGAAAAGCTTCATAGCATTGTCAATGTGGCCACACCTGGTATACATGTACACCAGCGGCGACGAGACCGCGAGGGACCCATCGCCTACCAGGAGGTCGAGCTTGACAGAGTAGGCGTGCACGGAGGAGCCGACCGGGAGGGCCGCGAGCTCCACAGCCGCGGAGGCGGCGATGGGCGCGATGAACCGGGAAGGCCGCGCGCCAGAGGCGCACATGCGGCGGTGGGCGGGGAGCGCGGAGGCGAAGTCGGTGACGCAATGGTGGGAGCGGAGGAGGGAGTTCCAGAGGAAGGTGTCGGGGCAGGGGGAGGCAGAGAAGGCGGCGAGGCTGGGGCGTCCGGAACAGGAGTAGGCGGAGACGAGATTGGCGGCGAAGTCGAGGGAGAGCAGGATGAGAGAGCACGCCAGGAGATAGAGACGACCAGACCAAGATTAAGGCGTCGGAGCATCGCCGGCGATGAGGAGGTCGACTGCACCGAAACCCTAGATGGGTAAACCTGATGCGGGCAACCACATGAGGATGGGATCGACGAATCGATGCGGTGGAGCATATAGAGCGCGAGGAGAGGAAGAGATTGGTAGCCACCACGACGGCGGAGAGCGCCGGAGTTCGCCGGAACCGGCCGACGAAGGCGACGGCGCAAAGAGGGAACGCGCGCAAGAGATAAGTGAGAGATGGGGGCATCGGGCGACTCAGGTAACACCTCCTTTTTTCTTTTCTTTTTCACTATAGTCCTCCAGCACAGTAAAAGGACAGGTGGACATAACCAGGGTGCGCACAACTCACGTACGTTAATGTTATCGATGTCTCTGTGCAGAGCATCAAATTGGTTAGGTTACTTTTACGACTGATGGGAATATGAATAGTATAAAAAATATCACATACTAACTACATTTTAGGTTGCGCTCTCATTGATCTTCAGACATATTTTCGGTTGCGCTTGTTGATCTTCATAATAAAGATGCTAGCATTCGTGTGCCGCTGTGGAACACACCAGAATTAATGTCACAAAATTGAATCTCTTTTATGCTATTCATTGACATTTTCCTTATTTATTTACTTGTGATGAAAAGTAATAATTTATCCCATGTCTTACGGCTATGATAATGCAGAGGATTGTAGCAGAACAGGAGCATAAGAACACACTTTTCATTTGGACCGTCCAGAATATTTCATGAAGAACAAATAGAAGTTCAGAATTTAGTTTCACATGCATTTCCTAATCTTTACCTAATAATAAAGGACGGAGACTTTCATAGTTCTCCTTCCGTCATTCTTTTATATCTGTTAATCATATATTCTATCTATACCTCGCTGCTAGCACACGGACTGCGTTTGTCATCGCCAACTCGGATGTTGTGTCCCGAGAGGAGACCTGCTCGCGCACGTCATCAAGCGGTGCCAGGACTCCACATAAAAGCAACCCACCATCACACGCCTGTCACCCGCGGGGCCCTGCGTCTTTGTCGCTGCCGTCCCCGTGAGGACTGGTTAAACACGGGCCGAGAGTTCGGTTCTCATTGGATTTCCTCGATTAGCCCTTAAATTTTTTCTCACTTCGCACATCGAACCGTCAGAACACAATCAAATAAAAAAATATTGAAGAACTTAGAGATCCACCGGGTGTCGCCGACGGCGTTGATCCTCTGCGCTCGGAGCTCGACCTTGCTGAGCCGGAGTGGAAGGTGGCAGTCAAAGTACGGTCGAGGCCCCAGCGCTGCCGGTCCTGCTTGCCCAGTGCAGCAAGTCCCCATGCAGCTCCTGCTTGCCCCGTCATCTCCCTTGGTCCAGCCGGCCATCTACTTGCAGATCGACGAGACGAGACGGTGGCGACTGCTCTGCCGTCCCCTTGCCTTGCTCGACGGGGGCATCATCCCCTGGCTCTCCCGGGCTCCCCGTGACAGCACTGGTCGGGGGTCGAGCACGGCCGATGTCGCGCCGTCATGTCGTGGGGATCTTGGGGTTCGTGGCTGCAGGCGGAGCGCGGCGGTGCGCGGGAATCCCGTGCCATGCTGAGCATGAAGAAACACCGGAATCGCGAGAGCCAAGGCCATCGGCGGCCTCTACTTAAGCCCCATCGCGGCACATGATTATCCCACCGTCGCACTCGGCGCCGCCGCTGCTCCTGCGCCCGAGCTCAGCTATAGCTCGTCTTCTTCTTACCAGCCGAACTACAAGCCCAAGCAATGCAGAGTATCAGCTGGGACACATAAATCTTTGCCAGATAGGTGTTGACATGAGATGCTTTTTCATGAGCTAAATAAGCTTCAACTATCGGAGATATGTTTTCAGTGTATGCACAATTGGTATCTGCTCGCTATCTCACACTGGTGAAAATCTACAATTTCGTGCAGGAAGTGATTTCCAAGGGCGTACATGGAGTTCTCTTCTTCTAGCTCTGCTTTCTCAGCGAGTAACATCTCCCGTAGCATGCAGATCTATTTGAAGCAGAGTTATCTCAGAATAACTTCGAGAGGGCCAATTGCTCATCACCTTTGTACGTGCTAGCTATAACCAAAGGCATATTATTGCTACTGATTAGCGAATAATGTGTGGTACAAGACTACAGAGCTGTTCCATCCATCTTTATTGTACACTTGCAGTGGGTGGGTCAAATTAAGAACTGTAAGTTGATGGGGATTATTAGTTCAACTAGGCTAAGGAAAAAATACCAGGTCATCATCCTCTTCAGTTTGACCCCTTTTTGCTTAGTTTAATGCAATATTTTGTTCTCTTCTTCTAGATGTGTACAACGTCGCTGCTTAGCGAAGGCTGGGTCTATAAATTCACTAAGTACGAGTTCTGCTTTAGCAGCCATCACACTACAGTTTTTTGGGGTAAGAAGAAGCACCATTGGGTACACATAGAAGATTACAGAAGACCTATTTTGATTTTACGTCAGAGTTGGAGGGTTTTGGAACGGGTCCTTCCTTGTTAGTTGTTACCCAATGTTTGTGGAGACCATGGTGTAGGAGGCTAGGAGCCAGTGATGTACACCTATTTCAACTTCGGTCGGGGCTCCGCGTTCATCCACGTTGGCGCCATCGAAATGAAGGTTAGCATCATAGAGGGCTGCTGTCACCGCGGCGACGTAGCCGTAGCCGTACCCATCTGTGCCGGCACCATTGAGATGGAGGACAACAACATGAATGTATGTGAAATCCAATGGGACGTCATGGGACCTTTGCGCTCATTTGAGCCAGCACTATCGAGTTGGATGCCAGCATCATGGAGGGTTGTGGCCACCGCTCACTACCAGAATCCGTACTTTTCCTATGAGGCCCGAAGCCCCTCACTGGGAAATGTATTTTCCTGGCCGGCAAACTACCACCCTAAGGAAAATAATGTGTTTTACTGTAGGTGCATGTATGCCTCACAGGAAAATATCTTTTTCTGTGTGGTTCAGCCCACGGGGAAATTATGTCAGGGCCACCACCCCATTGCGCTACTGCGAAAAGGGCGTTCCGGTGGAAAATCGTGGGCCGCGCGAATTTTTTCATCTGGCGCCTCACGCGGAACTTTCTCGCGCCAACCTCTTTTTAGAAGGAAAAAAACTCAAAGAGATAAACGAAAGCTCTAGAACAGTCGTCCCATCCCCACTTCGTCTCCTTTCCCCACCCATCCCATCTGCCCCATGGCCGCCGCAGTCCGCACCAATAATGCTACACTTACGGATGTGTTACGGACGTCTTACGCGTTGACTGGGATTTAGTCCGACGTGTTCGGAAGCCCGAAAGGCAACATACCGCTATTGTTAACCAAAAAATATAAAGAGCAGAGCAGTCGCTGGGACTTCGTCGTTTCCAATTCACGAGACCGCCGCCTCCTGTTCTCCAGACAGGCGCTGGGATTCCAGGGCGAAAGGCATCGTGGTTGCCGCCGGCCTAAACTCCTTTGGCCGCAGCCGGTCACTGCCTTACTTTGACGCTGCGGCCAACGTTTTGCTCTCAGTACGCGTGTGCTGCTGAGTAAATAGGCAATTTTCCGATTAATTTAATCCAAGAATTAACCACTAGCATGCAATTGATACAAATAATCGCATACTGATATTCAATCATGCAAGCACATACTACGCTAATTATAGACAAATCTACGTATAACGCTAGCATGCCTAAAACAGAAAATAGTATGAGCGGGATAAACGAGTTATACCCTCCAGTAGGCCATGCGGAGGCCGCGGCGGCGGTGACGGCAGCAGCGTCCTCGGCTGCCTTCTTGTCGGCTTCGGTCTTCTCGGCGGCGGCACGTTCGACGTCGGTGGACATGGTGATGACGAGGGCGACGCGGACATAGAGGAAGTAGACGAACGGCGAGCAGTCGTGTAGTCGCTTCCCAAAAACCCTATACGCCCCTCTCCCATACACGATCCAGAGAAGCGGGGTTTCGGAGACCTGCTCTCCCGTCGACCGTGTACGCGGCGGACGGGATGGAGTCACCGGCGGCAGCAGCAGCAAAGGAACGACGGTGGATGTGGAGGCAGATACATTCTGTTGTGGCGGCTAGGGTTAGGAGACACCTTGCACTTATATAGGTGCAGCCGCGTGGAGAGACGTGGGCTTGACCGACGTCCGAGTCCATGACAGCCCACGATCCGACGTCTCAGATCGTGGCCCCGCTGTCAGAAACTCTCCGTTAGTGACTGACAAAAATAAGCGCATAGGTGTGAGCTCGACTCGGCTCAATCCCGCAACCCGTGGCGTGGGATGGCTGGCGGCGGAGGAGGAGTGCGCGAGGGCCTCTTCTCTTCTCATGCCCCAATAGCATGTGGAAGAGAATCCCTTATAAGGAGGTCCAAATCCTCTTCCACTTCCGGGGTGGGACTAAACTTCCCACTACACCTAGTGCCAATAAACCCACATGGGCCCTTAGAGATTTTTCAGAAATTGCTATATGGGCCTAAAGCCCATCTCAAATTTCAGCAATCCCCCACCAGATCTCGAGGGCCCATTGTGTCCTCTATTCCAGTTGTTGTTTCGATATACCAGTATTTCAGTGAAGACCTGTTAAGGTTGAGCTTCACCTAGAGCAAGTAGCTACACTCCTTCACAACTAAACAATGGACTATGCCTTGAATTGTGAGTTTGGCGTGAAGAAGCTTCACCACATGTCTTACTGATACTATGCTGCCGAAGGCTGACCCCTCTGGTGGAGCATATAAGTCACACTCCTGGCCTGTTCATGAGCTTACTAGAGATCACCCCAATCTCATAGACTATGACCAGCAGTCGGGCTCATATAGATGTGTTCCTCCAAAGATCGCTCTGTAGAATAGCATCTTGCTTGCATAAGCTTTGGAACACATTGAGACAATAGTCATCCTCCCATACAGTATTGAGAATATTGCATCTCCAACGGAGTGGGTTAGTATAGTTACTCTCCTCAGTTCACCACTGGCTTGTTTTCCCAGGTCCTATTTCACGGGATCTCCGATCACATAGGTTGGGTTACCACCATGGCAACTCATGTGGGTCTCATACCCATCTCCCTCGACGCATTATCTATCACAACACGTGATAGCCCTTTTGTGAAGGGATCTGCCAGATTCTTAGCCGTATGGACATATTCCAACGCTATCACTCTGGAGTTTCTCAATTTTCTGACAGCTTTTAATCTCATTCTTATGTGTTTGTTGGACTTCACGTTGTCCTTTGAACTCTTTACCTTGGTGATGACAGTCTGATTGTCACAATTCATAAGGATAGCTGGAACCGGTTTAGCAACCAATGGCAATTCCATCAAAAGATCTCGAAGCCATCCTGCTTCGACACCATATGTGTCTAATGCTGTTAATTCTGCTTCCATTGTCGATCTCGTTAAGATCATTTGCTTGCAAGACTTCCAGGAAACAGCGCCACCTCCAAGGGTAAACATATACCCAGTTGTGGCCTTCATCTCATCAGCATTAGAGATCCAATTTGCATCTCTATACCCTTCAAGTACCGACGGGTATCCGGTATAGTGAAGTCCATAGTTCATAGTACCCTTCAGATAACACACAACTCTTTCAACAGTATGCCAATGTACATCACCCGGTTTTGATACAAACCGACTCAGTTTGCTCACAGCAAAAGCGATGTCTGGCCTCGTAGCGCTAGCTAGGTACATCAGTGAACCAATGATTTGAGAGTATCTCAATTGATCTATAGTTGTCCCTTTGGACTTTCGAATCAACACGCTAGGATCATATTGTGTTTGAGATGGTGTGCAGTCCGAGTATCCAAGACGACTCATCACCTTCTCAACATAATGGGATTGCAGAAGTGTAATCCCATCCTCATTATCTCTCAGTAGCTTGATGTTCAAGATAACATCAGCCACACCAAGGTCTTTCATCTCAAAGTTCTGAGATAGAAACGACTTGACCTCCTTAATGACTGAGGTTGGTTCCGAATATAAGTATGTCATCAACATACAGGCACAGTATAACTCCTTCGCCCCCACCATGGCGATAGTATACACATTTGTCAGCTTCATTAACAACGAAGCCAACAGATGTCAGAGTTGTATTAAACTTATCATGCCATTGCTTAGGTGCTTGTTTCAGGCCATATAAAGATTTTATCAACCGACACACTTTTCCTTCCTGACCATCTATCACAAAGCCATCTGGCTGTTGGATGTAGATTTCCTCATTTAGCTCTCCGTTCAGGAAAGTTGTCTTAACATCCATCTACTGGACGAGAAGACCATGCGAGGTCGCGAACGAGAGTAATACTCGAATGGTGGTCAGTCTGGCCACAGGTGAATAAGTATCAAAAAAATCTTCCTCTTCTTTTTGGTCATAGCCCTTGGCCACAAGCCTAGCCTTGTACTTTTCAATCGTACCATCAGGCCTAAGCTTCTTTTTGAACACCCACTTACATCCCAATGGTTTGCAACCATAGGGACGCTCAGTAATCTCCCATGTCCCGTTAGCCATGATGGAATCCATCTCGCTACGGACCGCTTCCTTCCAGTAGTCAGCTTCTAGAGAGGCATACGCTTCTGAAATAGAAGTGGGAGTATCATCCACGAGGTACACGAAGAAATCATCATCAAAGGTTTTTCTAGTCCTTTGTCTCTTGCCCCTACCAAGGGTTTCCTCGTCATCCTCCTCAGGATTTTCATCACATGTTTGTTCATAGTATTCCATAGGAATGGCAGGCTCGGGAGTCTCCTCAAATTCCTGTCTAGAAATGCTTTGCATATCTCTCATAGGAAATATATCCTCGAAGAATGTAGCATCCTTAGACTCCATGACTCCAGAAGTGCTATGCGCCAGATGACGTGGCCACTGACGCAACAAAGCATGAGAAGTTTCTAGAAGGGCTCCATGATGAGATGAGTGTGCAGCTGATGCTAGCCACCTACAACAACTATCAAGGTCTAGTGGACAAGGCCATCATGATTGAAGGGAAGCAGCAGCAGATTGAAAACCGCAAGAGGAAGTATGGGGCTGGGAAGAATAACTCTGGAGCTCAGCAGAAGCCCCGCTACACTCCATACTCAGGAGGACACAACCATCCCACCCATAGCCATGGAGGCCATTCTAACAATGGAGGGAATGCACACAACCATAGTGGTGATAGGAATGGCAATGGGAATGGATGAAGCAACAATTAGAATCGTTCCACTCCCTCAACACCTGCCAAGAAGGACCTGAGCCACGTTACTTGTTTCAAGTGTGGGAAGACCGGACATTATGCCAATGAATGTCCCGAGTCGAAGAATGGGAATGGGAATGGAAGCTCAAGAAAGAAGCCCAACACGTTCACTAGAGGACAAGTGAACCACGTCAATGTCGAGGAGATTGACGAGCTGCCCGACGCAGTAGTCGGGAAGTTTTTGATTAATGCATTTACCGCCCTTGTTACTTTTGATACTGGTGCATCGCATTCATACATATCAAGGGGTTTTGTGGAAAAATATAAGTTTCCCACTGTAGCCCTTAGGACGCCCATGTTAGTCAGTTCCCCCGGAGCAGAGTATATGGCAAGCCATGGATGCTACCAAGTGCCATTGACCATTGGAAGGCATGTCTTTCCCACGGATCTCATTCTTTTGGAATCCCTGGGTTTGGATGTGATCATAGCAACGGATTGGCTATCCAATTTTGGAGGAAACATTGATTGCGCCAGTAGATCAATTCTTCTCACCACACCGGAAGGAAAAATGATCAATTATGTGTCAAAACACATGCTCAGGAAAGCGCGTGTGAATGTACTCACAGGAGTTGTTCATGAGGAAGTGCCCGTTATTAAGGATTACCCGGACATATTCCCGGAAGAGTTGTCGGGCATGCCACTAGATAGGGACATAGAGTTCTTAATTGATCTACTACCCGGCACCGGACCAATATCTAAGAGACCATACCGGATGCCCGCTAATGATCTGGAAGAGATCAAGAATCAAATCAAGGAACTAATGGATAAGGGTTACATAAGACCTAGTTCTTCGCCGTTGGGAGCCCCAGTGCTCCTAGTTGAGAAGAAGGATGGATCCTTGAGAATAATTGTTGACTATCGTGTATTGAACGAGGTTACAATCAAGAATAAGTACCCACTACCAATGATCAACGATCTGTTTGACCAGTTACAAGGGGCCAAGGTATTCTCTAAAATCGATTTGCGATCTGGATATCATCAGTTGAAGATCCGAGAACAAGATATACCGAAGACAGCTTTTACCATGAGGTACGGGCTTTACGAGTATACATTTATGTCATTTGGTTTGACTAACGCCCCTGCCTATTTCATGAGTATGATGAACAAGGTATTCATGGAGTTTTTGGATAAGTTTGTGGTGGTATTCATCGATGACATATTAATTTACTCCAAGAATTAAGAGGAGCACAAGGAACACTTGCGTTTAGTTCTCGAGAAGCTACGAGAGCATCACTTGTATGCCAAGTTCAGCAAGTGTGAGTTTTGGTTGAAGGAAGTTGGGTTCCTTGGACATGTTATATCAGGAGACGTTATATCCGTAGACCCCGCCAAGGTTGAGGCAGTCACAGAAAGGAAGGCACCCACCTCAGTTGGTGAGATTCGCAGTTTTCTTTCACTCGCTGGATATTATAGGAGGTTTATCGAGAATTTCTCAAAAATTGAGAAGCCCATGACAGAATTGTTGAAGAAAGAGACTAAGTACAAGTGGACCGAAGAGTGTAAGGCCAGTTTTCAGGAGTTGAATAAATGCTTGGTTACAGCCCCAGTTCTGATCCTCCCCGATATACGCAAAGATTTTCAAGTATATTGTGACGCTTCTCATCAGGGACTTGGAGGAGTCCTCGTGCATGACGAAAGAGTTGTGTCTTACGCCTCACGTCAGCTTCGACCACATGAGTTAAATTATGCCACACATGATTTGGAGTTAGCTGCCGTGGTGCACGCAATCAAAACCTGGAGACATTTTCTTATTGGCAGCCGTTGTGATGTATACACGGATCATAAGAGTTTGAAGTATATCTTCACACAGAAGGAGCTGAATCTCAGGCAAAGGAGATGGCTGGAGCTCATAAAAGATTATGATATGAGATTGCATTATCATCCAGGAAAAGCCAACGTTGTGGTAGATGCCCTAAGCTGTAAGAGTTATGTTAACACGATCATACCCGGAGGTTTACCCCCGGAGTTAGCCGATGGACTTAAGGATTTGCAGTTGGAGATAGTCCCGAGAGGCTATGTAGCCACCATGGAAATTCAGTCCACGTTGTTAGAAAATATTCGCGAAGCCCAGAAGACGGATAAAGAAATTGCAGAAATAAAGGAAAGATTGGCCAAAGGCAAGGCAGAAGGATTTTGTGAGAATGAACACGAGACGCTATGGTTTGAAAAGCGTATCTACGTGCCCAATGACCCCGAGATCAGGAAGTTGATTGATACGTCTCCAACGTATCTACTTTTTCAAACACTTTTGCCCTTGTTATGGACTCTAACTTGCATGATTTGAATGGAACTAACACAGACTGACGTTGTTTTCAGCAGAATTTCCATGGTGTTGTTTTTGTGCAGAAATAAAAAGTTCTCGGAATGACCTGAAACTCCACAGAGATTTATTTTGGAAAATATAAAAAATATCTGCAAGAAGATCCAGACCAGGGGGGCCCACACCCTGTCCACGAGGGTGGAGGTGCGCCGCCGCGCGCCCCCTGCCTCGTGGGCCCCTGGTGCTCCACCGACGTATCCCCAGATCCTATATCTTCACTTTCAGGGACAAAAAAATCAGAGAGGAAGAATTATTGCGTTTCACGAGACGGAGCCGCCGCCAAGCCCTAATCTCTCTCGGGAGGCCTGATCTGGAGTTCGTTCGGGGCTGTGGAGAGTGGAGATCGTCGCCATCGTCATCATCAACCTTCCTCCATCGCCAATTCCATGATGCTCACCACCGTGCGTGAGTAATTCCATTGTAGGCTTGCTGGACGGTGATAGGTTGGATGAGATCTATCATGTAACCGAGTTAGTTTTGTTAGGGTTTGATCCCTAGTATCCACTATGTTCTGAGATTGATGTTGCTATTCTTAATGCTTGTCACTAGGGCCCGAGTGCCATGATTTCAGATCTGAACCTATTAAGTTTCCATGAATATATGTGTGTTCTTGATCCTATCTTGCAAGTCTATAGTCACCTACTATGTGTTATGATCCGGCAACCCCGAAGTGACAATAATCGGGACCACTCCCGGTGATGACCATAGTTTGAGGAGTTCATGTATTCACTATGTGTTAATGCTTTGGTCCGGTACTCTATTAAAAGGAGGCCTTAATATCCCTTAGTTTCCAATAGGACCCCATGATACGTCCAAAACGTACCTATAATTTATGCTTGCTCCATGCCACTTTTGGGTGATATTGCTATGATATTCATACACTTCCATACACTTTTGATCATATTTGGACTAACCTACTAATCTAGTGCACCCCGGTGCCAGTTTCTGTTTTTGGCTGTTTTTGTATTTCAGGTTTTCACGTTACGAGAACCGCCAGGAAAAATCCAGAAAAATTATATAAAAAATCAGCGTTCCAGAACCTACCTTGCGCCCGAAGGACAGCCGGGGGGGGGGGGCACCAGGGCTCCAGGCGCCCTGGCGGCGTGCCCCCCCTGGGCCGCGCCGGGGGGGCGCCTGGGCCCCCCGAGCCCCGTCTGGTTCCCCCCTTCGGCATATAATTAGAGCGTCCTTCGAAACCCTCAAAACAGGAACTCTTTTTCGCGATCTCATCTCTGTTCCGCCGCCGCCGCCGCTTCCAAGATCGGGAGCACCAGGAGAACTCTTCCCGGCACCCTGCCGGAGGGGAGGATCACCATCGGGAGCCTCTCCACCACCATGGACGCCTCCCGGATGAGTTGTGAGTAGTCTCCCTTGGACCATGAGTCCATGACCAGTAGCTATGTGATGTTCTCCTCCCGTTCTTGTGCTTCACTAATTAGTCCTCGTGAGCTGCCCTACATGATCGAGGCACATATGTAATCCTTATGCTGTTGCTATGATGAGTTTGCTGGGATCCGATGGATTATGAGATTATGTTCAGATTGATCTTGAGTAATATATTTGATCTACCTCTTTTATATTTATGTTCATAAGTAATTCTTGCATGTTCTCCGTTGTTATTTATTGCTTTGGCCAAGTAATACGTAGTGACTCCAAGAGGGAACGTTATGCTCGATTGTGGGTTCATGCCCCTCGATGACTAGCTTGAGTGACAGAAACATGAGTCTAGGGGATGTGCTATTGCCACAAGGGGAAAACAACGGTGCTTGTGCCCGCGGGTGCAAGGATTGTTTACTTTACACAAAGTTCTTTTAATGCAGTTGTCTGTTGCATTGAGTTTACACTATGGGTGGGACTCGCAACTTAATACCAGCGAGATGTTCTTGATAGATATCTTAAGGTGGATGATTAGTAGTAGATATTGATGGATTTCGGTCTACTTATTTTGGCGTACCGCCCATGCTTTGAACCTCAACTTTCTTGCAATGTAATCAGCATTGGTTTGCGTTCGTGGTCCTGTCAATTGCCCAGCTGTAATTCGTTTACCTCACATAGTTGTTTTATCGTCTTTTCGGAGAGAGACATCACTAGTGAACATCATGAGACTCCGGTCCATATTACCATCATTGATCACATCCGCTATTTACTTTTCGCTTTTACTTACTATTGCAAACATTATCTATCACTACTATCATTTGTGTTTAATCCTTTGTGAACTACAAGGCCGGAGGGATTGACAACCTCTCTGTACTCGTTGGGAGCAAAGTCATTTGTATCTGTGTGCAGGTCCACGTTGATTGCTAATCCGCGCCGTTAGCAGTTGACACCTACTTGTTGAACCTAGGAGTCTCTGGGGATTCGATCCTTGGCATCTTTGCTAAGGAAAAACACTTTCACAACACTGCATCTTTCACCTTCCACTTGGGGTAACCAACGAGGGGTTAGAGGCCCATCAAGGAGTATTTTCTGGCGCCGTTGCCGGGGACTCCACTCTTCAGGATAGGGGAGTTGCACGCTATCTTTTACCTTTGCTTTTAGTCTTGTTAGTTTACCTTTCAGTTTTTGCTTTAGTATCTTTTATCGAAAATCACAAAAAAATTATTTACCTTTCTGTTAGTAGTCCTATCTGTTTAGCTAAACATGTTAGGATTTGGTGCCTTGAGGGAATCAGAAGTTCTAGATTTCCATCAAAGGGATGGAGAAAATATGAAGAAGGCATGGGACAGAATTTCTGATGCACATAGGAGAATTATGCCTTGGATACCTATAAAAATTGTGCTTAGGAATTTTTACTAGGGTCTTTTTAAATGGTGTAAACACTCTCTTGACATTATAGCCGAGGGAGATTTCCTAGAGTGTGATGAAGCTAGATCTCTTGAAATTATACATGGTCTATCTAGTTACTTTGTTTATGATCATAATCTTGATACTATCATAGATAGACTTGTGACTATTGAAAAGAGAATGGATGCTCTAGACTTAATAAAGGTAGAGAAACCCAAACCCAATAAGAGAGATATTTTGGAAATAGATAATGACTGGGAGCCTCTTGTTAGGATTAGCATCTCTAATCAAGACTTCCTTGCTTATTGTGATATTGGGTCTATGGTTTCTACTATGCCAAAAACTGTTCATGATTCTTTAAAATTTAACATGGATAGACTACCATCTTATCATGAACACACTAATGGAGATATTTCTGAAATCCAGGGAAGAATAAAAGATGTGCCAGTTAAATTCCTTAATGGGATTGCAATGGTTGATTTCTTCATCATGGAGCCAAACCAATGAAATATAATGCTTGGAAGGGACTTCCTCCGAGCGGTAAAAGGCTTCATCGATATAGGTTAGGGACAAATCCGCTTACGCGGTAAGGCAAAAGATGTGTACCCCTTTCCTAGAAGGAACAAGAGTGAACTTGTTGAGGAACCATATGAATCAACTTATAACTCCGATTATCATGATGGTTATTGATTCCTCTATGCATTATGCCTAGCTTAAAGGCATAAAAGAAAGCGCTTTTGGGAGGCAGCCCACATGAATAAATTTTTATATTTTGCTTTTGTTGTGTCTTGATGTTGTTTACTTCTGTAGCATCATCATTGTATCTTTGCTTTTCATATTTGTGCCTAGTATAGCCTCTGATTGCTAGAAAGTTCAAAAGTTGTGAGGTGCTGTCCAGGAAAAAGATTCTGTCCTTGGATAGAAAAATTCGTATAAAATCACCAGATCATCTTTTTGGTCTGAATTTTTTCGACAGCATTCTCTATATAATTGTATTTCGTGCATCTGTTCTGAGTTTTCTGATTTGAGTTGCAGAAGTGCCCCGAATAAATCAATTACTACCTGCTGTTCTGTTTTTCACAGATTCTGTCCTGTTTTGCCTTTCCTTCATTTTGCAAACCAAGAGCTTGCTTTTTCTTTGCAAAAATCTTTTGGCAATCTTGAGAAACAGTAGAACTTAAAGAATATCTTTATTTCCAGCAAGGTATAATTATTTTATTAAGGATACTAACCTCGCTAATCAGATTATAATGAGTTATGTATGAAGGGAGTTTTGAAGTGTGCGAGGAAAGATGATAAAAAGCTTCAGGAGTGTCAAGCGCTCAAGCTTGGGGATGCCCCCGTGCACCCCCAAGAAATATTCAAGGAGACTCAAGCGTCTAAGCTTGGGGATGCCCCCGTGCATCCCCTTCTCCATCAACATTATCAGTTCGTCTTTCGTTCCGCTATATTTTTATCACTTCATGTGTTATGTGCTATGCTTGGAGCGTCTTGCTTTTAGTTTTCTTTTTAGTTTTTCATAACGAGTCGGAACTCAGCTTTCTTTATGTGGGAGAGAAACACGCTCCACTTCTACCTAGAACATAACATAGAATTTTCATGTCTATCTTTGCTGTGTGTGTTCTTTGTCTTTTAATAGCTACTATCATGCTCTGCTCTTAGTATTCATGCTTATCTTTTCAAAGAGCTTCTGTTTAGTTGGTTGCTTGAACTCTCTTTAATTATCATGCTTATCTAATTAAGAGAGTTTGCTTCCGTTGCATTGGTTAATATGTCTATGATAATGCTACGTGCATAATGGCGCTTAGTAGTTCAAATTTCTTATGGTTGGTCCCAAATAGCTGGGGGATTCCCAATGTGTTATTGGAGTACCAACTTGATTTGTTTGCCGATGATGTGGTATGGTTTAGTAATATCTTCCTTCGAGAATTTATTTTGATTGACTTGGCGTATGCTCACGCATATTTAAGACTGTAAAGAAAGTCTGTCAAGCCTTGATGATCTTTTATTTCTGAGTAGCGATATAACTACCATGCCTGATTCAATATTGCTTTGTCGCTCTGCATGATTATGACCGTCATTGCTCTCTTAGTTGGTCGCTCCCAGTCTTTTGCTAACCTCCACCTGTACTAAGCAGACTAACCTTGCAATACATAGCTCATGGGAAAGTAGCTTAAAAACTATTGTGGTAAAGAATATGTTGCCTATGTATCTTATTTCTTATAAGTTGCTTGCTGAGCGGTAACCATGTTTTTGGGGACGCCATCAACTGTCACACTTTTGTTGAATATCATGTGAGTTGCTATGCATGTTCGTCTTGTCTGAAGTAAGGGTGATTTGCCATGGGTTGAATGAGTATGCATATTGTTAGAGAAGAACATTGGGCCGCCAACCAAAGCCATGTATCATGGTGGAAGTTTTAGCTTGGACATTAATCCTCAATCTCTTATGAGAATATGCTTATGCATTAAAGAGGAGTCCATCATCTATTTTCTATGTTGTCCCGGTATGGATGTCCTCAAGTTGAGATCTATCAAAAACGAGAAAGCAAATGCGATTTATCTCCTTGGACCTTTGTACAGGTGGCATAGAGGTACCCCTTTGTGACACTTGGTTGAAACATATGTAATGCAATGATAACCCATGGAAATCCGAGCTAATTAGGACAAGGTGCGAGCACTATTGGTATTCGATGCATGAGGCTTGCAACTTATAGGATGTCTTATGCATGACACATATGAAGTATTACTACCGTTGACAAAATTGCTTCTATGTTTTAAAAATAAAAAGCTCTAGCACATAACCATTCTTTTACTTTTATGTTGAGTCTCCACCTTCTTTTAAAAGCACCAACTACTGAGAGCATGATTGTCATTCTGAGTGTAATGTGCATTGTCCCAAAGTAGCATTGTCTTTTGCACGATTGTGATATCGTTTGTTTTGAAATTATTGTATCTAGTCATCACTTAAACCTTGAAGGTGCCCCTGCATTTATGTTTTGCATCACTAAAGGGGGCAAGCTAGATATCACTTTATCATATTTGCACATCATGTTCATTGCAAATCTTTTTGATGCTTCAATGTTATGTTGTAAAACTTTCAGCCATTTGTGACTTTCTCATGAGGCAACTTAATTACTATAGAATCATTGTCTCAGTAAGCTTTTGTCATATGACTATAAAAAGTCCTATATGGTTAATAGCATGTCACCACAGAAATTATTCTTGTTATCATTTACCTACTCGAGGACGAGCAGGAATTAAGCTTGGGATGTTGATACGTCCAAAACGTATCTATAATTTCTGCTTGCTCCATGCCACTTTTGGGTGATATTGCTATGATATTCATACACTTCCATACACTTTTGATCATATTTGGACTAACCTACTAATCCAGTGCACCCCGGTGCCAGTTTCTGTTTTCGGCTGTTTTTCTATTTCAGGTTTTCACGTTACAAGAACTGCCAGGAAAAATCCAAAAAAATTATATAAAAAATCAGCGTTCCATAACCTACCTTGCGCCCGAAGGACAGCCGGGGGGGGGGCATCAGGGCTCCAGGCGCACTGGCGGCGCGCCCCCCTGGGCCGTGCCGGGGGGCGCCTGGGCCCCCCGAGCCCCGTCTGGTGCCCCCCTTCGGCATATATTTAGAGCGTCATTCGAAACCCTCGGAACGGGAACTCTTTTTCGCGATCTCATCTCTGTTCCGCCGCCGCCGCCGCTTCCAAGATCGGGAGCACCAGGAGAACTCTTACCGGCACCCTGCCGGAGGGGAGGATCACCATCGGGAGCCTCTCCACCACCATGGACGCCTCCCGGATGAGTTGTGAGTAGTCTCCCTTGGACCATGAGTCCATGACCAGTAGCTATGTGATGTTCTCCTCCCGTTCTTGTGCTTCACTAATTAGTTTTCGTGAGCTGCCCTACATGATCGAGGCACATATGTAATTCTTATGCTGTTGCTATGATGAGTTTGCTGGGATCCGATGGATTATGAGATTATGTTCAGATTGATCTTGAGTAATATATTTGATCTACCTCTTTATATTTATGTTCATAAGTAATTCATGCATGTTCTCCGTTGTTATTTATTGCTTTGGCCAAGTAATACGTAGTGACTCCAAGAGGGAACGTTATGCTCGATTGTGGGTTCATGCCCCTCGATGACTAGCTTGAGTGACAGAAACATGAGTCTAGGGGATGTGCTGTTGCCACAAGGGGGAAAACAACGGTGCTTGTGCCCGCGGGTGCAAGGATTGTTTACTTTACGCAAAGTTCTTTTAATGCAGTTGTCTGTTGCATTGAGTTTACACTATGGGTGGGACTCGCAACTTAATACCAGCGAGATGTTCTGGATAGATATCTCAAGGTGTATGATTAGTAGTAGATATTGATGGATTTCGGTCTACTTATTTTGGCGTACCACCCATGCTTTGAACCTCAACCTTTCTTGCAATGTAGTCAGCATTGGTTTGCGTTCGTGGTCCTGTCAATTGCCCAGATGTAATTCGTTTACCTCACATAGTTGTTTTATCGTCTTTTGGGAGAGAGACATCACTAGTTAACATCATGAGACTCCGGTCCATATTACCATCATTGATCACATCCGCTATTTACTTTTCGCTATTATTTACTATTGCAAACATTATCTATCACTACTATCATTTGCGTTTAATCTTTTGTGAACTACAAGGCCGGAGGGATTGACAACCTCTCTGTACTCGTTGGGAGCAAAGTTATTTGTATCTGTGTGCAGGTCCACGTTGATTGCTAATCCGCGCCGTTAGCAGTTGACACCTACTTGTTGAACCTAAGAGTCTCTGAGGATTCGATCCTTGGCATCTTTGCTAAGGGAAAACACTTCCACAGCACTGCATCTTTCACCTTCCATTTGGGGTAACCAACGAGGGGTTAGAGGCCCATCAAGGTGCAATCCCGCGAGGAGGAGACGGCCGGCGGCCCTAGGGGTCGGCGGCGGCGAGGAGGAGACGGCGGCGGCCCTAGGGGGCAGCGGCTCCTTGGCCCCCCTTATTCCTTGTGGATGGTGCTGCAATGGTGCTGGTCCTCCCCTCCAAGACGGCGGCTTGGGAGGAGGAAAATTCGTGGCCCTTGGTGACCTAGGTTTCTTCTCTTTATATAGACTCTCGGATTCCCGTCATCAGATTTTGGGCCTCAGTAAAACGGGCTTTTCTCGGCCGTCCGGACTTCGATTTGGACGAATTTTATATCCAGAAGCATCGTCTCGAAATTCCCCACAACTTTCGCAACTAGACTTTTCCGTTTGACGTCGTTTTCGGGCCGGAACGTGACCATCTTTAAAAAACGTTCTCAGACAAATTTCAGGAAAGTCAGAGTCCTACTCCAATACGACTCCTTTTGCATTTTTGTCAATTTCCAAGTAATTGCTACACAATAAAGTGTAAAACAAGAACATTGTGCACTTTTGCAACCATTAGTAGGTTAGTCCAAATATGATCAAAAGTGTATGGAAGTGCATAAATATCATAGCAATATCACACAAAATAGGCATGGAGCAAGCAGAAATTATAGATACGTTTTGGACATATCATCCTCCACGCGGTAGATGGCCTTGGCGTCCGCGGTCACCAGCAGCGTGCATAAAATTTCTTTCGCATGGGCCTCGAACGATGTCTATGTCCTTCCACCACAACGCCGCCCCATTCACCAAAACTGTCAAAGGGAACCAGATACGGATATTATCCCGCCGCCGAGAAAGGAGTAGAGGGGGAGGCAGGCGGCACTGGATCGGCGGCCGACAATGAAGAGACTGCAGTGAAGAAAGTACAATGAAGAAATATGACATGCACACAATACGACCAGATCAACCATAAGATCCATGGCCGGATGCACGAACTGAAGAAGGCACCAAAATAATTATAAAAACGAAAACTAAACAAAACATACCAGGAATTGACCGATCAGAAGATCCACGGCCGGATGCATGAACCGAAGAAGGCACCAGTGGCGGCCGATCAGCACGCCGATCACCATGGACAGACCCACCAGGCATATCACCACCCAAAGGAAAGGACCAAGACGGGGGTACGAAAGAACACCATGAGAGCATATTTATAGCCGGACCGACCGACAAACTCATACGTGGCGAGGAGAGCATATTTATAGCCGGACCGACTGACAAACTCATACGTGGCGAGCAAAGAAAAAACTGGTCAAAGCGGTAGACATCCAACCCAGTCAAAGCGGTGGAACTGCGAATATGCAAAGGTGGACACATGCATGCATGCATGAGGCATGCTGCAGCACACTCATGCAACAGACAATACATCTAATATTTTTTTCTCACATGAGACAAAATCAGCCCATGTAGTCAAATCATCTTTTCATATGAGGCACATGAGACAAGATAAGCCCATGCATCTCTAGAAGAAATAGGCACAGTCCAAGACAGCGATCAACTATTTCACCAAGGCCATCGTACACACGTGTCGCTCAATCGACAGTGGTAAACAAAATTCTGAAAAAACCAGAAAAATCGAACCCTTACGGGCCTAGTATTCTTAGTATATACTAATTATCAAAGAAGTCAGAAAAACGAGATCTGCTTGTATTTCCTTCCAATTCAACCTTCATCTTATAAGAGAAGGTCATCGGCGTCATATACTGCATCCTTGCGTTTCAGAAGGAACAAGGCCACACAGCGTACGTGGTTCCTCCACTCCGCACTATCAATGACATTATGCATTGCCGGAAGAGTATCACTAAGAAGATGCTTGTAATACCAATGCCATCCCTTGCCGACGGTGACACTATGACATCCTCTCTCACAATGAGCCTAAGTTGCTTTTTGCATAGTTTTTAATCATATGTCTATTTAGTTTCCTCCAAAATCTCATTGTATCACTAGTGGAAAAAGGGCCATTTGTTTCGGTTCATAAGGGCCATTTGTCCCGGTTGGGGAACCGGGACTAAACAGTCGATACAAATGCCCTAGACCTTTAGTCCCGGTTCTTATACCAACCGGGACAGATGGGCCTCCCCGTGGCCACTGCGGCTTGCTCAGGCAGGGGGGCCTTTTGTCTCGGTTGGTAGCACCAACCGGGAGAAATAAGCTTCCACGCGTCAGCAGTTCAGGGGCTAGGGTTTTTGTTTTTTTGAAGGGGGTGGGGGTTTGGGGGGTTTTGTAGGGTTAATTCAGGGGTTTCATATATTGTGTTAGCTAGCTAATAGAGAGAAGTGTCATCTCTTATCTCCATGCTTGGTCGACGCTATGTACTATACATACAGATCGGGGGACTCGACAGGCTAGCTAGTAAGCAAATGAAGAAAACCATTAAGTACAGAAGATCGTTACATATACAGAGAGAAGTGATGATCGACCTCTCTGCTTCTCCGAGAGATTGGTCGAACAACAAGTTTCGTATATCTATCCGACGCTACTGGCTACATATATACAATATAAGATCTCTTACAATTCCCTAACATCTAATGTCAAATTCCACATGGTATTCTCCAGCTTTATTTATGACGTGTTCAAGAAAGAATCCCGTCAATTCCTCTTGAATTGCCCGTATGCGATCTTATGGTAGGAGTTCATCCCGCATCTTCCACGTCTAATTTGAAGAAGGGGGTCAATACATATATATGAATGAAACTCAACAGAAATGATGGTGTAATAAAATAAAATTGTGAATATTTTTGCTTACGCACATCAAATTGTCTTTTATAGTAGCCCCGCCTATTCTTGGACGTCGCATTGTAGATGAACTCGTAGATGTTGTATCCATGGTAATTATTCCTGGCTTCCTGCCACAAGCACTTTACGAGAAATAGAGGTCAATCAAACTGATAATGAAGTATTATAAATGGCATTGATGAAAGTATAGCTAGAGTCAACGGGAGATGCGCGGAACTAGCTAGCTAGTAGTACTTACTTTCGGGTAAATCCATCGCAGATCCCGCGGCAGTGCCGGAACTTTTTGGGTGAATTCTTTCCAAACCCCGTGTGACAAAGAAAACAATTACTTTATATCAGGAAATGAACAAAGATGCCGATATGATGCGATAATGATCGATTGAACTTACTTGTTGAGCATTTTAGACATGTCCGCATAGTCCTCTGGATCTTTTCGTCTCGAGTCTAAGACGGTTACTAGTCCCTGCTCAAGCTTAATCTCTAGGAGAATATAGTGGAACCTGCGCACGCATGCATATAACGCATCAACTACATTAATTACTATAACCTCGAGTAATAATTAAGGGAAACCGAATATGCACATGACAGTAACACTCACTTGAAGTTGTAAGGAAAGCGTATTTTATCTTTGTTTTGATTTATTATCAACGATCTAGCAAGTTGGCCTCAGCTTTTTTGGCATGAAATTGAACCTGATAATCAACTACGAGATTTGTGGTAATGAACCCAATATCATAGATATCAGCTTATCTGCATTCGACGATCTTCAATCTGCATAATATAATGAGGATAATTATATATACATGCAATGAAAGAGTTGAGCTATATATAAAGACTTAATGACAGAAGTAGTACTTACAGACAGTGATTGTTGGTTTATCGAGGGCCTTTTCATTGAAAAACTGAAAGAACTCCTCAAATGTAACAAAGAACAGCTCAATTCCAACGAGGTCGTGGTCCTCTTTAACTTTCAGCATCAAAGTATCCTGACCACCAGAGTCTCTGTAGGTATCCATGTGCCAGTCATGCAATCTTCACATCATCGTGGTTAGAGTAGTGACATCCTAACCCTGTACTACTTGACGCACATGTACTATCCTATTACTAATCCGATCGTGACTCAAGATTAACATAATAAGTTACACAATGCACTAGGGGCAAAATGGTTTTTTCATGTCACACTTAACCCCGTTAGTGGATAAAATAGACGAAATTG
Organism: Secale cereale; assembly: GCA_902687465.1. Classification (NCBI taxonomy): domain Eukaryota; kingdom Viridiplantae; phylum Streptophyta; class Magnoliopsida; order Poales; family Poaceae; genus Secale; species Secale cereale. The sequence goes on from LR738712.1 coordinate 130,515,437, forward strand.
TTGTATAAGGAATGAAAACTACTTTAGGTGTCCAATAGGGAAGAAAATTTTATTTTAGGACAAATAGGGAAACGAAATTTAAGAAAGGGTCAAATAAGGAATTCTCTCTTTATACATTCAGAATGATTACACAAAGAGAATTAAAATAATCTTTCGAGAATTTGGCCACGCCGATGAGAAACCAATTTTGCATCGTCACAGCACTTCTGCGACCTCTTTCGTATCATCCAAAGTCCAAACCCAACGCTCCCCCGTCTTGCCACCGGTTTCTCCAGCCACGAGAAAGCTTGCAGCTCAGCCAAGAAAACAAGGTGAAAGGGAATGCTCTAGCAGATGATCGCATCCAACTAGCAGTAGTGAATCATGTGATTGGATATGGTTTCCTCCAAATTCTCACTAAAGCTAATTAAATTGGTGGTTAAGCCTATCTTACCAAGAGTTTGAGACCATTATTGTGATACCCGGAGGGAAAATGTGTGTATATATAGATGGACATAGGTAGTGCTGCATACCATGGTTGTTTCACAATGCTTTCTACGTGCTTGAGAAACCTGAAGGAGAATCAAAAGCATGATAACTCACAATTGGACATGGTTTCTTGTTTGCAACCTCATTATTAGCATGAGCAATAATTTCTTGCTACCCAACGATCCGTCAGGACAGGTTTTTTCCAAGATACATATGTTTGTTAGGTAGGTACGTGATATCTCCTCTGCAATACGAGCACAGAATGCATGGATCAATAAGCTTCAAAATCTCTTCCTAGGCAGCTCTCTGCTCTCTCTCTGATGAAAGGTAGACGAAGGACAGGGGGACTCAACTTTTCTTGGAGACGTACGCCTAGACGCTGAACGCCTTGGTTTTTCTTTCGCTGGACAAACCACTGGGGGATACAAACCTGGACTCACACCAACAAACTCAACGCATCGCCCTTTTGTAGCTAGCCATAGACGTAGCACCGACGGAGTCTCCCTAGCGATCCGGTCAACCGCATGCGCGTCCTGGCAATCTGATATTCAGGACCTGGTCACCACCACAAGATCGCTAGAGCCCGCTGCAACAACCCTCGATCGCCATATGACCGTCAGTCCGGCTACGCACTGGCTCGACTCGGACTCCATCTAAACTAGACCTAGACACTATTAGGATTAAACACGGCTGTCGTAGTCCGTGTCCATTCTGGGCACGTGTATATGGGTGTGTCCGTGTAGGTTTCCTAATCCATCAACGAGTAGGACTACTAGTTAGTCAGGTTAGCTAGTATATATACTCAAGATACCCCCTGTAATCTGTATCACAACGAAAAAGTTACTACCAGGCTCGAGACGAGCCTGTAGCTATCACCATAAGTTTTTCCGATCTCTTTCGTTCGCTAAGTGTGTTCCGCCGACAACGTCGAAGTGAATCGATCGTTAGCTTGAAGGTCACGTACAAGGAGGCTGCGGCTTGACGTGCATGTGCTAAAGCACTGTTCATCAATCAAGGTGATTACTAGCTAGCTTGCTAGCTTGCACGTACGTGCTGCTGCTACTCTGGTGAATTGATCCAGTGATCAAAAGCCAACAATTGGTATCAGAGCCTCGACGATCTATCATGGGGGACAGCGACGCTGAATCAGTCAAGTCCAGCAACGGCGGTTCCAAGGCGAACAAGAACGGCAACAAGATGAAGAAGGGCGGCAAGTCAGCGACTAGTGGTGGCGGAACAGGCGGCGCCAACGTACTGGCGCATCGCAACATCCCCATCCAGTACCCGATGCTCACCGACGCCAACTACGGCGTGTGTGCAGTCAAGATGAAGATTATTCTCCGAACCCTACGAGTGTGGGAGGCCATCACGGACGACGACGTCGACCAGGAGTGCGACGAAGGTGCCATGGCCGCCATAGCCCAGTCTGTACCGGATTCCGCGCTGATGACATTGGCGGAGTACGAGACGGCAAGAGAGGCGTGGAACGCACTCAAAGAGATGAGGATCGGAGAAAATCGCGTCACGAAGGCTCGGGCACAAGTGCTGAAGCGCCAATTTCACAAGTTGCAGATGAAGGAAACTGAATCGGTGAAAGACTATGCCATGCGTCTGACTACTTTGGTGGGAAAGATCCGCGCGCTTGGAGCAAAGCTCGAGGAGACCGAGATTGTGGAGAAGTTTTTCAGTTCGGTGACTGATAAATTCACGTACATCATCGGCACGCTCGAGCAGCTTTACGACATCGACGACATGACCATAACGGAGGCGATCGGACGCTTGCGGACATGGGAAGAGAATGCTCGTGGTTGTCGGAAAGGCAACGGAGGAGGTAGTGACCAACTCATGTACTCGCGCGCAGATTGGGAGTCCCCAAGTAGCAAAGGAATGCACAACATTGGCGAAGGCTCAAACAACGCGAAGCGCGGCGGACAAACCGAAGAAGGCAAAGGTAAAGGCAAGCCACAAGGTCGTGGTAAGGCCGACCGATCTAAAGAGCGGAAGCCACGTAACTTGGATATGTCTGAGGTCAAGTGCTATAACTGCAACGATATGGGTCACTTTGCGAAGGATTGTCCGGAGCCTAACAAGAGGGAGATCAAGGCAAATTTGGCGAAGCAGGAAGACGAACGTCCAGGTCTTCTGATGGCCGAAGTTTGTGATCTCGTGAAGCCTAACAAGCAGGAGATCAAGGCAAATTTGGCAAAGCAAGAAGACGAACGTCCAGGTCTTCTAATGGCCGAAGTTTGTGATCTCGCCGAAACGGTGGTTGTGAAACTAAACCGGAAGGTGCTACTTCATGAGAAGAAAGTAATACCGAAATTATCCGGAAATCAGAACGTGTCATGGCATCTAGACACAGGTGCCAGTAACCACATGACGGGGTGCAAAGAGAAGTTCCTCGAGCTAGAATATGATGTTCAAGGCTCGGTCAAGTTCGGCGATGGTTCAAATGTGGAGATTTGCGGGCAAGGCTCTGTCCTCTTCGAGGGTCTCACAGGAGAACATCGCATACTCACCGGAGTATATTACTGTTGGGGAACGTAGTATTTTAAAATTTTCCTACGATCACGCAAGATCTATCTACCAGATGCAAAGCAACGAGAGGGGAGAGTGTGTCTACGTACCATCGTAGACCGGGAGCGGAAGCGTCAAGTGACGCGGTTGATGTTGTCGAACTTCTTCACGATCCAACCGATCAAGCACCGAACGTACGGCACCTCCGTGTTCAGCACACGTTCAGCTTGATGACGTCCCACGAGCTCTTGATCCAGTTGAGCTTCACGGGAGAGTTTCGTCAGCACAACGGCGTGGTGACGGATATGATGTGATCACCGGCGCAGGGCTTCTCCTAAGCTCCGCGACGGTATGACCGAGGTGTGATTCTGTGGAGGGGGGCACCGCACACGGCTAAAACAAATCAACTTGTGTGTCTTTGGGTGCCCCCCTGCCCCCGTACATAAAGGAGCAAGGGAGGAGGGGCCGGCCATGTGACGCCCGAGACCGACGTCCCAGAAGATTCCAGAAGGTTCCAGAAGTTCCAGATGTTCCGGGGTTGCCCGTGTGTTCTTTTGTGCTTGTGTTATTTATTTTTTTGCATTACATCATGTCATCATGTCATCATGCCATCATGTCATTTTATTTTTGCATCTCAACCTAAATAAATCGTGTGGACCTTCGGTCCATTTAAATCGAGGGAAGGTGACTTCTCTTTATAACATATCCTCCAAATATTATGGAGCTATATTAATAAATATTCCATTGCTTCGGAATCACCATAACACACTTGCATAATTTTCCCCATGTCTTTTCACTTCGAGTTTCACCTCCAAAATCTTGCCGGTAATTCTTTTCTCGTTGCTCGAGGTTCCTCCAAAAAACCCTCCTTCTATTTTATTTTAAATCCTGACATTTTTGTGAGTCCAGGGATTTTTACCCCTTGCCCTAAGTCCTTTCCCAACTCCTCTTTTCTTCTTTTTCCTCTTTTGTTTTTTTGTTTTTTTTTTTGGAAAAACTACAGCAATTTTTAAAACAGCAGAAGAGAGGCAGCCAGCTCCTAGGCCACCCTGGCCCAATTCCTCCCCGCGGCCCGGTTTCCCCTAACCAGCCCGACCGCAGCCACTCCAGCCCGCATCCCCGAACCCTAGAGGAGCCCCGCTCGATCCCTCCCTCTCCCTCTTAGCGCCGCCGCCAGGCTTCGCTCGCAGCTGGCGTTCCCCGACCCCAGTTCCCCTCGTCCGTTTCTCCCTCGCTCTGCCCGATCCCATCGGCAGCCTCCCTCTCTCCCTCGAGCCTGCTGGCTCCCTCCTCCCTAGCGACGCGAAGCCAGGCGCCCTCCGCCCTGAGGCCGCGACCCTCCGGCGCGGTTCCTCCCTTCGCCCCAGGACGAAGCCCCGTGCGGCGCCTCGAGCCAGGCTCCGCCCTCCATCGCCCGCGAGCGACGCCTCCACCAGAGCGCCGCGCCATCTCCCTCTTATCGCCGTCCGCCGCGCCATGGCCCTCCTCCTCCGCGCCCCTAGCGCCGGCCAGGAGCCCGGCCGGCCAGAGCCGCGCCCGCCGCGCCAGAACTCTTCCCAGAGCGCCGCGCCCCTGTCGTCCTCCCTGCGTCGCCGAAGCCCGGCGCCCCTTCCAGCCGGGTCGGACCCCGCGCCTTGTTCCGCCTTCGCCCCGCGGTTCGCGGTCGGGAGCCCTCGAGTCTGCTCCGTCCAGCGCCAGGGCCCGCGCCCGACGGCCTCCCTCCGCGGCCCCTCCTCCGTCCTCAGGCAGCCGCAGCGCCCGGCCCCTGTCTCCTCGACAGCAGCGGCTGCTGCCTCCTCCGTGCCCCCATGGCCGCGACCTCACCTTCTCCAGAGACCAGCAGCACCGGAGCCGTGTTCCTCAGTCCCGCTCCTGCTGTCCCTGCGATGCTGTTTTTTTTGTTTGTTTGTGTTGCCTTGTGTTGATGAAGTGTCCAGGCACCGTTCGTTGACCAAGTGGAGTCCGGAGAAACGGAGATGCATCGAGTTCATCTACGGTAAAACCGAACGTCTACGGAAACGAGTACCCCTACGCTCGACGACCCTCATGTACCACGACGACCGAACGAGACGATGACAAGTACCACTACCGTCGACAAGTCCGAAGACCGGCAAGTACCACGACGTCCGAGCTCGTCCGACCGTGAACCAAGACGTGAACGTGAACAACTACATGACCCGACAAGTACCACTACATGTACAAGTACCTCGACGACTGAACGGCTACGAGCTCGAGAACGACTACTCGGAGACCCAAGTACCACTACCGTCGCCCGAACGTCTACCGTCGCCCGAACGTCTACCGTCGACATGTACATCTACAAAACGACCTCGTGAACGCCTACCGTCGCCGAAGCCCGTGTACCACTACTTCCTCTCCGACGTGAACGACTCCTTCCTCTACGTCTCGAACCGCCTCGAAACGCACGCTTCAAAGGTATAACCGTCGAGCCGTGACCCGTGTGCATGCTTGCTTGTGTTGTATGAAGTGTCTCTCGTGTGTGCTTCGTGCCCGTTCCACCTTTTGTCATGTTCCTCGGTTGCCTCGCCACCGACTCGTGGGAACCCGGCAACGGGATCACCCCATCATCTTGTTCAACTCGTTCACTCCACCTTTTTTTGTTTTGCACCGGTCCCTCACCGAGTTACCGGTACCGATATGTTGCCATGCTTCATTTTCGGATCGTTGCCGTGGCACCCTTTTCTTTCCACCACGGTGACAAATGCTTCATCCTCTTAAGTCAACCTTTTAATAACTTGCATAAAACTTGATCATGTCATCCGCATCATAATAACAACATGAGAATGTTTAATTGTTGTTTGCTTATAATTATTAAACATGCTCATGGGGATTTTTCCGGACTTGTTGTTGTTATTTTCCGGCCCCATTTAAAATGCCTTAATAGTGTAGTTTCTTTATGTTTCACCTCTTGCCATGCTAAAACATTTAATCTTGTCTTGTAAATAACGAGAGTCAACTAAATAGTTATTATGTGGTGTTTCGTCAATATGCAACTCGTTGCATATTGAGCTCCACTTAACTTGTAGTGTTGTTTGTGCATTTTGCCATGCCATGCATATTTAAACCGGACATGCATCATACTTGCTTGTGCATCTTATGCCATGTTTATGCTTGAGTGTTTACCGTGTTGTTTCTTTCTTTCCGGTTGCTTCTCTTGTTAGCTTCGGTTCCGTTCCGGAGTTGTGAGGCTTCTTCTTCGTCTTCTTCTTGGATCCGTTCTTCTCCCTTGTGGAATCCCAGGCAAGATGACCGAACCCGGATACCATTACTATTTTTGCCTCTTGCTAGAGTATCGCTCTATAGTTTTGCCTCGATGCCCATGTCTTTCTTGTCAGCCTCCTACTTGTAACCAATTGCCATGTTTAACCACCCTACCTATGCAAACCGTTGTTTGGCTAAGTACGCTTCGCTCAGCCCCTCTTATAGCATTGTTAGTTGCAGGTGAAGATTGAAGATGCTTGCTTCATGTTGAAGTTTGGTTGGGTTATATCACACTATATAATTGCTTAAAAATGAAATCATCTATATACTGGCAGGGTGGAAGGCTAAGCCTTTTGCTTGGTGTTTTGTTCCACTCATGCCGTTAGGAACCGTATAAACCGGTGTTATGTTCCTTGATTTTGCGTTCCTAACACGGTTGGGGTGTATGGGACCCCCTTGATAAACCACTAAGTGCTAAGTCTTTTCCAGCAAGTCCCAACATTTGGTACTATTTGCCTCATAATAACAACTTAATTAATTAATTAAATTTGCATAGAGGGTCGCTCCCTCGAGGATCCTTTATTTCTACATAGCAGGGGGGGCCAGTGCCGATGGTGTTGGTCCCAAACGGGGGTCCTGCGGGAACCACCACGGGGAAACTCGAGGTTTGGGTCCTGTAGCATCGCCCATCCGGTCGTGTCCTGAGACCTAGATACGCGCGGCTACTATCAGGGTGTCGACACGCCGGGAGGATTTGCTGGATTAGCCTTACCTTAGTTCGGTTTAACTTGAGCACGGGATTCCGAGAATACTCGGGTCTTCCCAACTATGGAGTTGCGACTCCGCGGATCGTGGGCTTGTAATGGGTCAAGTTGGAACACCCCTGCAGGGTTTGAACTTTCGAAAGCCGTGCCCGCGGTTATGTGGCAGTTGGGAGCTTGTTAATTCCGGTTGTAGATAACTTGACACAATGTTTCTAATACACTACCAGCGTGTGTACCGTGACTGTCAATTTCCGAATAGGGATTCGGGAGTTGAACACGGTGGGGTTATGTTTGACCGGCTTTAGTTAGGATCACTTCATGATCATCTTTCGACCGATGCACTTCTCTTCTCGCTCTCTTTTACGTAAGTTAGTGCTAGTTGCTGCTGCAGACTCTTGTTTGTTTTCCTTCACCTCATATTCTTTCTTCAGCCTTGTCCTCACCCAAGGCTTAAATAGTCTTGTTACCCGGGAACGGGATTGCTGAGTCCTCTGTGGCTCACAGTTACTTCACCACACCAGATGCAGGTTCAGCCGTGTACGATGCAGGAGCTGGTTCAAGTTCTTCACCAGGAGCTTGTTGAAGAGTTTGACCGTTTGTTTGTGACGTTTCGATGTTCAGTAGTGGTTTCTACTAGGATTCGATCTTGGCCTGTGGCTTTATGTTGTTTTGGTATCTTTCTTTTGGTCCTTACCCGTAGTCGGGCTGTGATGTTCTGTATGATGTTTGCTTATGTAATGTATTGTGTGAAGTGGCGAGTGTAAGCCAACTATCTCCTTTTGCAATTTAATCCCTCTTTTACATGAGTCGTGCAAAGATACCAAACTTGAGATCATTCTAGGATGGATTTATGCCTTTAAGTCGTGCCTCGACACGTAGGAGGTATAACTCCATCCTGGGCATTACAAGTTGGTATCAGAGCCTTCTCCGACCTAGAAGCCCCCACTGATTGATCGAATCGTTGACGGTTGAGTCTAGGCACACACTGAAAATATTTTGAGTCCTATATTATATCGGAGAGTAGGATTTCTTTGCTTCTCATCCCCTTTCTCTCTGGTGAGGACTCCTGACGTCTACTCTTTTCTCTTCTACTTTCAAAAATCGCACCAAATTTTTTTTTAGGATCCCGCGAGTATTCTGGGATTGTTTCGATGTTCTTGTGACAAGGATATTGTTCTCGATGCCTCCTGTTACCGAGGAGTTGAGCTTCGAGGTATCATTGTAACAAGCATATCGCGGCAGTACTAAATACTTAAGACGGCCGACATCGAAAATCTCTCCTATACGGCCAGTGGCAAGATAACCCCGACATCACCCAGTACTGGGGAGGTAGTTCGAGAGTATTGCCATAGCTTGTTATAGTGGATGCTTTTCGAAGGTCCGAGGTAAACAGTTTCCGAGAAAGACTGGTTATGTGTTGAAGGATGGATACACCTGGATGTAGGTTTAGAGTTGATTGTGCGGTGCTTCCCGTGTATCCCCAACACCTGATTGCATAACTGGAAACTTTCGGAAATCTATAGGTGGGTTCATCTAGTAGTTCTAGGCATTCTTCCAACGGATGCACGATATGAAGTTTGGGGTTTTACATTGAGTGAAGTGGTTTTATGGACTTGTTCTGATCGGGAGTTGCATCTTAAAGGATCCTTGGCTATGCTGATCCGGGGATTGCAAAACCCTTTTGTAACATGTTCCATGAGCTTTCAGTACGAAGATGTCGAACGAAACTTCTATCTTGTATTTGTTCTATCGGATCCTTGTTCCTTTTTATTTATCTTTTGTTCTCCAAGTGGCTTCTCGACAAGTTGATGTACCTACGGAATTTATTCGTTCAATATCTATCCTTTGTTTTGTTTTGATTCTGGTATTCGAGTTGCTTCGATGTCAAATGTTGATTCCATACCTTTCCTAATCCGTATTCTCATATTTCTATGGGAGTGCTAATTCTTCGTGATCATCAAGATGGTCATGTTAAATTCTTTTCAACCGGTGTCCATTTTGTTCGTCTCAAGTTGTCCTTGTTTCCCCACCCTCCCACCCCTCTTCTTCTTGGAGCCATAATTCTTAATGAAATATCCATTTTATTAATGTGATGTTTCTTCATTCTTCCTTCAATGTTCTTATCCGGTGATTTATCGTGAAGATGCTCAAGAGCTTCTAGTTCATCATTCTTTTGTTCTCTAATTCTTCCGGTGGATGTAATTCAAGAATTCGGTGTTGATCTTATCCTTTTTCCTCTTTTCACAATGCTTTCTTATTCCGGTGCACCAATTAATCATTCTCCTCTTGTTATTCTTATCCGGAGTGCTGAAGATTCATAATTCCATTCTTAATCCATTCAAGCTATTTTTGAGGATTGTTATCTTATCCAAGCCATTTAATTCAACCGGTGCAATATCTCTTAAGCAATCTTTTCCAACGGTGATTTCTTTGAGTGGGCCCTAACCCACAGGTCTTTTCCAGGATCTTACCTGACTCTTCTTTCTCCGGAGAATTCTTTTCAAAGTGTGACGTAAGTATGATTTCCATCAGTCACATGCCTTCTCCAAGATCGCTTTCAAATTCTTTTCATCTTTGGTTCAACCTTTTAATTTTTCATTCCGGAGTGCTCAATAATTCTTCATGGCATTTCTCGTCTTCATTCTCAACATTTGGAGACCGGAGAAGTGTTTCTCTTAAATCTTGGCCCGTCTTCTTGAAGATTCGTGTTTCTAGCTTCATGCCATCCTCATTATTGTTTTGATTGTGAGGAATTCTTTTCATACCCATCCGAAGCATTCTTGAATTCTTTTCTTTGTGATCCTCCGAAGGCCATCATTTCAGAATATTTCTTCGTTCTCAGTTTTCAACTTCGTCCTCCAAATATTCTTCATTGATGTCTCTTCGTTCGTCTCCATATTCTTACGGTGGTTCTTTCAAGTTTACTCTTCCGTTGTTATCATTTTAATTCATTTGTTCTTTTCACATTCCCACCGGTGGTTTGTTGAAGATTTACCCAAGCTTGTGCTAGATCTCTCTTTAATTCCTTGCAATGAGAATAAGTAGTATGCCAAATCCTTTGGTTGTCATCAATTTAAATTGGTGAAGGAGATGCATGACATAATTCTTATTCTTGTTCCTTCCAAGTGTTTAATTCTTTTGCCTGGAGCTTGTTCATCATATCATATTATCAATTCTAAGTTGTTCATCTTGTTTTCCGGAGCACCAAGTTATTTCAATAATATCATTTCAAGCTCCATCTAATTCTTCACAGGCCTTGAATCTTATTCTTTTCATCTTTCACTTCTCATGCTTTCATTACCGGAGTTCTTCATGGTGGTTCATCATGTTTTAATTAATCCTTGAAGTCTTCATCAAGATTCTTGTTGGAGTTCAAGCATTCTTCATCATGCTTCAAATTGCAATTCTTTCTACCTTATCTTTTCAGATGGTCTTATGTCATTCTTGACAATTCCTTCATGTTTCATGATTCACGAGTTATCAAGAGCGAGATATTTAAACCCATCATTTTTCCTTGTTCAGGAGATCTTTTCAACCCTTCAATTTATTCTCTGGAGTAATCTTGGGTTCTATTTCACCTAAAGCTTTCCCTAAGGATTGTTGCTATTATGGTGCTTATAATGACCCAAGTTCTTCTTTTATCATTCCGATGAATTAAGTTTTCATATCCTTGTTGATCTCAATCCAATCAAATGTTTCTGTCAGTGGCTGGTTGTCACCTCTTAATTTTGAGATGTTTTCCATAAGCCCACAACGAACTTATTCTTTTCGTTGTTGATTTTTCCATCAACTCTGTTCAACCCTTCTTCGTAAGGATGCTCTTTCAAATTTCATTTTGAGAGAAGTTGTCTTTTTCTTCTCCGTTCTTTTCTTTCCAACGACCTATGCTATTCTTTCATTCCGGAGGCATTCTGATATTACTCTCTTTAACCATCATCTCGTTTTTATCGAGATCATGTTCTTTCCTTTGCTTGTCCATTTAACCGGAGTGTTGTATTCTTCATTCAAGTTCTCTCATCTTATCAAGTTTTACCTCTCTTTCAACCGGAGTGCTGTCTGAATCTTTCTTACCCCTTGTGCCATTCTTTTAATTGTTTCAGAGGCAGTATGTTGTTGTTTTTATCAAGTATCTTCCCAACTTGGCAAGTTCTTGTCCAATTCCTTCCATTTTCAGACGGAGTGCTGCCTGAATTCTGTCATTCTTATTCCTTGGCTATACCATTGTGGTTTCTTATTCTTTTGGTTCGTAAGTTCTTGTTTAATGTCTTTCAACCTACAAGGTTCTCATTATGTTCCTTGTTCCTCCTTTTTACCGGAGTGCTCTTCACTTCGTTCATCTCCGTTGCATTCTTCTTTCACTTTGTTCAACCTCTCAAGGTTCCTTGGTTTCACTCGTCTGTCAAAGAAGCAACTTTGTTTTACCTCTTCCTCTTCCGTTTTTACCCGGAGATATCTCTAGGATCTCGGGTCGAGATCCTCTGTTAGTGTGGGAGAGTTGTGACGCCCGAGACCGACGTCCCAGAAGATTCCAGAAGGTTCCAGAAGTTCCAGATGTTCCGGGGTTGCCCGTGTGTTCTTTTGTGCTTGTGTTATTTATTTTTTTGCATTGCATCATGTCATCATGTCATCATGCCATCATGTCATTTTATTTTTGCATCTCAACCTAAATAAATCGTGTGGACCTTCGGTCCATTTAAATCGAGGGAAGGTGACTTCTCTTTATAACATATCCTCCAAATATTATGGAGCTATATTAATAAATATTCCATTGCTTCGGAATCACCATAACACACTTGCATAATTTTCCCCATGTCTTTTCACTTCGAGTTTCACCTCCAAAATCTTGCCGGTAATTCTTTTCTCGTTGCTCGAGGTTCCTCCAAAAAACCCTCCTTCTATTTTATTTTAAATCCTGACATTTTTGTGAGTCCAGGGATTTTTACCCCTTGCCCTAAGTCCTTTCCCAACTCCTCTTTTCTTCTTTTTCCTCTTTTGTTTTTTTGTTTTTTTTTTTGGAAAAACTACAGCAATTTTTAAAACAGCAGAAGAGAGGCAGCCAGCTCCTAGGCCACCCTGGCCCAATTCCTCCCCGCGGCCCGGTTTCCCCTAACCAGCCCGACCGCAGCCACTCCAGCCCGCATCCCCGAACCCTAGAGGAGCCCCGCTCGATCCCTCCCTCTCCCTCTTAGCGCCGCCGCCAGGCTTCGCTCGCAGCTGGCGTTCCCCGACCCCAGTTCCCCTCGTCCGTTTCTCCCTCGCTCTGCCCGATCCCATCGGCAGCCTCCCTCTCTCCCTCGAGCCTGCTGGCTCCCTCCTCCCTAGCGACGCGAAGCCAGGCGCCCTCCGCCCTGAGGCCGCGACCCTCCGGCGCGGTTCCTCCCTTCGCCCCAGGACGAAGCCCCGTGCGGCGCCTCGAGCCAGGCTCCGCCCTCCATCGCCCGCGAGCGACGCCTCCACCAGAGCGCCGCGCCATCTCCCTCTTCTCGCCGTCCGCCGCGCCATGGCCCTCCTCCTCCGCGCCCCTAGCGCCGGCCAGGAGCCCGGCCAGCCAGAGCCGCGCCCGCCGCGCCAGAACTCTTCCCAGAGCGCCGCGCCCCTGCCGTCCTCCCTGCGTCGCCGAAGCCCGGCGCCCCTTCCAGCCGGGTTGGACCCCGCGCCTTGTTCCGCCTTCGCCCCGCGGTTCGCGGTCGGGAGCCCTCGAGTCTGCTCCGTCCAGCGCCAGGGCCCGCGCCCGACGGCCTCCCTCCGCGGCCCCTCCTCCGTCCTCAGGCAGCCGCAGCGCCCGGCCTCTGTCTCCTCGACAGCAGCGGCTGCTGCCTCCTCCGTGCCCCCATGGCCGCGACCTCACCTTCTCCAGAGACCAGCAGCACCGGAGCCGTGTTCCTCAGTCCCGCTCCTGCTGTCCCTGCGATGCTGTTTTTTTTGTTTGTTTGTGTTGCCTTGTGTTGATGAAGTGTCCAGGCACCGTTCGTTGACCAAGTGGAGTCCGGAGAAACGGAGATGCATCGAGTTCATCTACGGTAAAACCGAACGTCTACGGAAACGAGTACCCCTACGCTCGACGACCCTCATGTACCACGACGACCGAACGAGACGATGACAAGTACCACTACCGTCGACAAGTCCGAAGACCGGCAAGTACCACGACGTCCGAGCTCGTCCGACCGTGAACCAAGACGTGAACGTGAACAACTACATGACCCGACAAGTACCACTACATGTACAAGTACCTCGACGACCGAACGGCTACGAGCTCGAGAACGACTACTCGGAGACCCAAGTACCACTACCGTCGCCCGAACGTCTACCGTCGACATGTACATCTACAAAACGACCTCGTGAACGCCTACCGTCGCCGAAGCCCGTGTACCACTACTTCCTCTCCGACGTGAACGACTCCTTCCTCTACGTCTCGAACCGCCTCGAAACGCACGCTTCAAAGGTATAACCGTCGAGCCGTGACCCGTGTGCATGCTTGCTTGTGTTGTATGAAGTGTCTCTCGTGTGTGCTTCGTGCCCGTTCCACCTTTTGTCATGTTCCTCGGTTGCCTCGCCACCGACTCGTGGGAACCCGGCAACGGGATCACCCCATCATCTTGTTCAACTCGTTCACTCCACCTTTTTTTGTTTTGCACCGGTCCCTCACCGAGTTACCGGTACCGATATGTTGCCATGCTTCATTTTTGGATCGTTGCCGTGGCACCCTTTTCTTTCCACCACGGTGACAAATGCTTCATCCTCTTAAGTCAACCTTTTAATAACTTGCATAAAACTTGATCATGTCATCCGCATCATAATAACAACATGAGAATGTTTAATTGTTGTTTGCTTATAATTATTAAACATGCTCATGGGGATTTTTCCGGACTTGTTGTTGTTATTTTCCGGCCCCATTTAAAATGCCTTAATAGTGTAGTTTCTTTATGTTTCACCTCTTGCCATGCTAAAACATTTAATCTTGTCTTGTAAATAACGAGAGTCAACTAAATAGTTATTATGTGGTGTTTCGTCAATATGCAACTCGTTGCATATTGAGCTCCACTTAACTTGTAGTGTTGTTTGTGCATTTTGCCATGCCATGCATATTTAAACCGGACATGCATCATACTTGCTTGTGCATCTTATGCCATGTTTATGCTTGAGTGTTTACCGTGTTGTTTCTTTCTTTCCGGTTGCTTCTCTTGTTAGCTTCGGTTCCGTTCCGGAGTTGTGAGGCTTCTTCTTCGTCTTCTTCTTGGATCCGTTCTTCTCCCTTGTGGAATCCCAGGCAAGATGACCGAACCCGGATACCATTACTATTTTTGCCTCTTGCTAGAGTATCGCTCTATAGTTTTGCCTCGATGCCCATGTCTTTCTTGTCAGCCTCCTACTTGTAACCAATTGCCATGTTTAACCACCCTACCTATGCAAACCGTTGTTTGGCTAAGTACGCTTCGCTCAGCCCCTCTTATAGCATTGTTAGTTGCAGGTGAAGATTGAAGATGCTTGCTTCATGTTGAAGTTTGGTTGGGTTATATCACACTATATAATTGCTTAAAAATGAAATCATCTATATACTGGCAGGGTGGAAGGCTAAGCCTTTTGCTTGGTGTTTTGTTCCACTCATGCCGTTAGGAACCGTATAAACCGGTGTTATGTTCCTTGATTTTGCGTTCCTAACACGGTTGGGGTGTATGGGACCCCCTTGATAAACCGCTAAGTGCTAAGTCTTTTCCAGCAAGTCCCAACATTTGGTACTATTTGCCTCATAATAACAACTTAATTAATTAATTAAATTTGCATAGAGGGTCGCTCCCTCGAGGATCCTTTATTTCTACATAGCAGGGGGGGCCAGTGCCGATGGTGTTGGTCCCAAACGGGGGTCCTGCGGGAACCACCACGGGGAAACTCGAGGTTTGGGTCCTGTAGCATCGCCCATCCAGTCGTGTCCTGAGACCTAGATACGCGCGGCTACTATCAGGGTGTCGACACGCCGGGAGGATTTGCTGGATTAGCCTTACCTTAGTTCGGTTTAACTTGAGCACGGGATTCCGAGAATACTCGGGTCTTCCCAACTATGGAGTTGCGACTCCGCGGATCGTGGGCTTGTAATGGGTCAAGTTGGAACACCCCTGCAGGGTTTGAACTTTCGAAAGCCGTGCCCGCGGTTATGTGGCAGTTGGGAGCTTGTTAATTCCGGTTGTAGATAACTTGACACAATGTTTCTAATACACTACCAGCGTGTGTACCGTGACTGTCAATTTCCGAATAGGGATTCGGGAGTTGAACACGGTGGGGTTATGTTTGACCGGCTTTAGTTAGGATCACTTCATGATCATCTTTCGACCGATGCACTTCTCTTCTCGCTCTCTTTTACGTAAGTTAGTGCTAGTTGCTGCTGCAGACTCTTGTTTGTTTTCCTTCACCTCATATTCTTTCTTCAGCCTTGTCCTCACCCAAGGCTTAAATAGTCTTGTTACCCGGGAACGGGATTGCTGAGTCCTCTGTGGCTCACAGTTACTTCACCACACCAGATGCAGGTTCAGCCGTGTACGATGCAGGAGCTGGTTCAAGTTCTTCACCAGGAGCTTGTTGAAGAGTTTGACCGTTTGTTTGTGACGTTTCGATGTTCAGTAGTGGTTTCTACTAGGATTCGATCTTGGCCTGTGGCTTTATGTTGTTTTGGTATCTTTCTTTTGGTCCTTACCCGTAGTCGGGCTGTGATGTTCTGTATGATGTTTGCTTATGTAATGTATTGTGTGAAGTGGCGAGTGTAAGCCAACTATCTCCTTTTGCAATTTAATCCCTCTTTTACATGAGTCGTGCAAAGATACCAAACTTGAGATCATTCTAGGATGGATTTATGCCTTTAAGTCGTGCCTCGACACGTAGGAGGTATAACTCCATCCTGGGCATTACAGGCCACCTCCTATGGTGCGGCTAGGGAGGGGACTCCTACTAGGAATAGGATTGCAATCCTATTCCTAGTAGGATTCACCGGAAGGAAGAAGGGGGAAAGGATTAGGAGAGGTGGCGCCCCCCCCCCCCCAATCCTAGTCCAACTAGGATTCCTAGGTGGGGGCGCCGGCCAGCCCTATGGGCTGCCTCTCTCTCACCCTTTAGGCCCACTATGGACCATTCCCTCTCGTAGGGGGTTCCGGTAACCCCCTCCGGCATTCCCGATAAATCCGAAACTTTTCCGGTATACTTCCGGTGTCCGAATATAGCCGTCCAATATATCAATCTTTATGTCTCGGACATTCCGAGACTCCTCGTCATGTCCGTGATCTCATCCGGGACTCCGAACTACCTTCGGTACATCAATACTCAAAAACTCATAATACCGATCGTCATCAAACGTTAAGCGTGCGGACCCTATGGGTTCGAGAACTATGTAGACATGACCGAGACTCATCTCTGGTCAATAACCAATAGCGGAACCTGGATGTTCATATTGGCTCCTACATATTCTACGAAGATCTTTTATCGGTCAGAACCGCATAACAACATACGTTGTTCCTTTTGTCAAACGGTATTTTACTTGCCCGAGATTCGATCGTCGGTATCTTTATACCTAGTTCAATCTCGTTACCGGCAAGTCTCTTTACTCGTTCCGTAACACATCATCTCGTGACTAACTCATTAGTCTTTTGCTTGCAAGGCTTATTATGATGTGTGTTACCGAGAGGGCCCAAAGATACCTCTCCGACACTCGGAGTGACAAATCCCAATCTTGATCTATGCCAACACCACGAATACTTTCGGAGACACCTGTAGAGCATCTTTATGATCACCCAGTTACGTTGTGACGTTTGATAGCACACAAGGTGTTCCTACGGTATTCGGGAGTTGCATAATCTCATAGTCATAGGAACATGTATAAGTCATGAAGAAAGCAATAGCAGTTAAACTAAACGATCATAGTGCTATGCTAACGGATGGGTCTTGTCCATCACATCATTCTCCTAATGATGTGATCCCGTTGATCAAATGACAACTCATGTCTATGGCTAGGAAACATAACCATCTTTGATCAATGAGCTAGTCTAGTAGAGGCATAATAGGGACATACTGTTTTGTCTATGTATCCACACATGTACTAAGTTTCCGGTTAATACAATTCTAGCATGAATAAAAGACATTTATCATGATATAAGGAAATACAAATAACATCTTTATTATTGCCTCTAGGGCATATTTCCTTCAGTCTCCCACTTGAACTAGAGTCAATAATCTAGATTACAAAGTGATGATTCTCACACCCATGGAGTCTTGGTGCTGATCATGTTTTGCCCGTGGAAGAGGCTTAGTCAACGGGTCTGCAACATTCAGATCCGTATGTATTTTGCAAATCTCTATGTCTCCCTCCTTGACTAGATCGCGGATGGAATTGAAGCGTCTTTTGATGTGCTTTGTTCTCTTGTGAAACCTGGACTCCTTCGCCAAGGCTATGGCTCCAGTGTTGTCACAAAAGATTTTCATTGGACCCGATGCACTAGGTACTACACCTAGATCGGATATGAACTCCTTCATCCAGACTCCTTCATTTGCTGCTTCCGAAGCAGCTATGTATTCCGCTTCACGCGTAGATCCCGCCACGACGCTCTGCTTGGAACTGCACCAGCTGACAGCTCCACCGTTCAATAAAAATACATATCCGGTTTGTGACTTAGAGTCATCCGGATCAGTGTCAAAGCTAGAATCGACGTAACCGTTTACGACGAGCTCTTTGTCACCTCCATATACGAGAAACATATCCTTTGTTCTTTTCAGATACTTTAGGATGTTTTTGACCGCTGTCCAGTGATCCACTCCTGGATTACTTTGGTACCTCCCTGCTAGACTTATAGCAAGGCACACATCAGGTCTGGTACACAGCATTGCATACATGATAGATCCTATGGCTGAGGCATAGGGAATGACTTTCATTTTCTCTCTATCTTCTGCAGTGGTCGGGCATTGAGTCTTACTCAACTTTATACCTTGTAAAACAGGCAAGAACCCTTTCTTTGACTGATCCATTTTGAACCTTTTCAAAATCTTATCAAGGTATGTGCTTTGTGAAAGTCCAATTAAGCGTCTTGATCTATCTCTATAGATCTTGATGCCTAATATGTAAGCAGCTTCACCGAGGTCTTTCATTGAAAAACTTTTATTCAAGTATCCTTTTATGCTATTCAGAAATTCTATATCATTTCCAATTAACAATATGTTATCTACATATAATAATAGAAATGCTACAGAGCTCCCACTCACTTTCTTGTAAATACAGGCTTCTCTAAAAGTCTGTATAAAACCATATGCTTTGATCACCTCATCAAAGCGTATATTCCAACTCCGAGATGCTTGCACCAGTCCATAGATGGATCGCTGGAGTTTGCAAACTTTGTTAGCACCTTTTGGATCGACAAAACCTTCTGGTTGCATCATATACAACTCTTCTTTGAGATATCCATTTAGGAATGCAGTTTTGACATCCATTTGCCAGATTTCATAATCATAAAATGCGGCAATTGCTAACATGATTCGGACAGACTTAAGCATCGCTACAGGTGAGAAAGTCTCATCGTAGTCAACTCCTTGAACTTGTCGAAAACCTTTCGCAACAAGTCGAGCTTTGTAAACAGTAATATTACCATCTGCGTCGGTCTTCCTCTTGAAGATCCATTTATTTTCGATGGCCTGCCGATCATCGGGCAAGTCAACCAAAGTCCATACTTTGTTCTCATACATGGATCCCATCTCAGATTTCATGGCTTCAAGCCATTTTGCGGAATCTGGGCTCATCATCGCTTCCTCATAGTTCGTAGGTTCATCATGGTCTAGTAACATGATTTCCAGAACTGGGTTGCCGTACCACTCTGGTGCGGAACGTACTCTGGTTGATCTACGACGTTCAGTAGAAACTTGATCCGAAGTTTCATGATCATTATCATCAACTTCCTCACTAATTGGTGTAGGAATCACTGGAACAATTTCCTGTGTTGTACTACTTTCCAATATGGGAGAAGGTACAATTACCTCATCAAGTTCTACTTTCCTCCCACTCACTTCTTTCGAGAGAAACTCTTTTTCTAGAAAGGATCCGTTCTTAGCAACGAATATTTTGCCTTCGGATCTGAGATAGAAGGTGTACCCAACAGTTTCTTTTGGGTATCCTATGAAGACACATTTTTTCGACTTGGGATCGAGCTTATCAGGTTGAAGTGTTTTCACATAAGCATCGCAGCCCCAAATTTTAAGAAACGACAACTTTGGTTTCTTGCCAAACCACAGTTCATAAGGCGTCGTATCAATGGATTTAGATGGTGCCCTATTTAACGTGAATGCAGCTGTCTCTAAAGCATATCCCCAAAACGATAGTGGTAAATCGGTAAGAGACATCATAGATCGCACCATATCTAATAAAGTACGGTTACGACGTTCGGACACACCATTACGTTGTGGTGTTCCAGGTGGCGTGAGTTGTGAAACTATTCCACATTGTTTCAAATGAAGACCAAACTCGTAACTCAAATATTCTCCTCCACGATCAGATCGTAGGAACTTTATTTTCTTGTTACGATGATTCTCTACTTCACTCTGGAATTCTTTGAACTTTTCAAATGTTTCAGACTTGTGTTTCATTAAGTAGATATACCCATATCTGCTCAAATCATCAGTGAAGGTCAGAAAATAACGATACCCGCCGCGAGCATCAACGCTCATTGGTCCACATACATCAGTATGTATGATTTCCAACAAATCTGTTGCTCGCTCCATAGTTCCGGAGGACGGAGTTTTAGTCATCTTGCCCATGAGGCATGGTTCGCAAGCACCAAGTGATTCATAATCAAGTGATTCCAAAAGTCCATCTTTATGAAGTTTCTTCATGCGTTTTACACCAATATGACCCAAACGGCAGTGCCACAAATAAGTTGCACTATCATTATTAACCTTGCATCTTTTGGTTTCAATATTATGAATATGTGTATCACTACAATCAAGATCCAGTAAGAATAGACCACTCTTTAAGGGTGCATGACCATAAAAGATATTATTCATAAAAATGGAACAACCATTATTCTCTGATTTAAATGAATAACCGTCTCGCAATAAACAAGATCCAGATATAATGTTCATGCTCAACGCTGGCACCAAATAACAATTATTTAGGTCTAAAACTAATCCCGTAGGTAGATGTAGAGGTAGCGTGCCGACGACGATCACATCGACTTTGGAACCGTTTCCCACGCGCATCGTCACCTCGTCCTTAGCTAATCTTCGTTTAATCCGTAGTCCCTGTTTCGAGTTACAAATATTAGCAACCGAACCGGTATCAAATACCCAGGTACTACTACGAGCATTAGTAAGGTACACATCAATAACATGTATATCATATATACCTTTGTTCATCTTGCCATCCTTCTTATCCGCCAGATACTTGGGGCAGTTCCGCTTCCAGTGTCCAGACCCCTTGCAGTAGAAGCACTCAGTTTCAGGCTTGGCTCCAGATTTGGGTTTCTTCGTTGAAGTAGCAACTGATTTGCTATTCTTTTTGAAGTTCCCTTTCTTTCCCTTGCCCTTTTTCTTGAAACCAGTGGTCTTATTAACCATCAACACTTGATGCTCCTTTTTGATTTCTACCTCCGCAGCTTTGAGCATAGCGAAGAGCTCGGGAATTGTCTTTTGCATCCCTTGCATGTTATAGTTCATCACGAAGCCTTTATAGCTTGGTGGCAGTGATTGAAGAACTCTATCAATGACACTATCTTCGTCAACATTGCAACCAAGTTGAGTCATATGATTGTAGTACCCAGACATTCTGAGCAAGTGTTCACTGATAGAACTATTCTCCTCCATTTTGCAGTTGTAGAACTTATTGGAAATCTCATATTTCTCAATTCGGGCATTTGCTTGAAATATTAACTTCAACTCCTGAAACATCTCATATGCTCCATGACGTTCAAAACGTCGTTGAAGTCCCGGTTCTAAGCCGTAAAGCATGGCACACTGAACTATCGTGTAGTCATCAGACCGCGACTGCCAGACGTTCAAAGCGTCTGCATTAGCGGAAGGGGGCTTGTCACCTAGCGGTGCTTTAAGGACATAATTCTTCTGTGCAGCAATGAGGATAATCCTCAGGTTACGGACCCAGTCCGTGTAATTGCTACCATCATCTTTCAACTTAGCTTTCTCTAGGAATGCATTAAAATTCAAAGGAACGGTAGCACGGGCCATTGATCTACAACGACATAGATATGCAAAAACTATCAGGACTAAGTTCATGATAAATTAAAGTTCAATTTAATCATATTAATTTAAAAAACTCCCACTTAGATAGACATCCCTCTGGTCATCTAAATGATCACGTGATCCAAATCAACTAAACCATGTCCGATCATCACGTGAGATGGAGTAGTTTTCAATGGTGAACATCTTATGTTGATCATATCTACTATATGATTCACGCTCGACCTTTCGGTCTCCAGTGTTCCGAGGCCATATCTGTATATGCTAGGCTCGTCAAGTTTAACCCGAGTATTCTGCGTGTGCAAAACTGGCTTACACCCGTTGTATTTGAACGTAGAGCTTATCACACCCGATCATCACGTGGTGTCTCGGCACGACGAACTTTCGCAACGGTGCATACTCAGGGAGAACACTTATAGTTTGAAATTTAGTAAGGGATCATCTTATAATGCTACCGTCGTTCTAAGCAAAATAAGAAGCATAATAAGATAAACATGACATGCAATCAAAATATGTGACATGATATGGCCATCATCATCTTGTGCTTTTGATCTCCACCTCCAAAGCACCGTCATGATCACCTTCGTCACCGGCTTGACACCTTGATCTCCATCGTAGCATCGTTGTCGTCTCGCCAACTATTGCTTCTATGACTATCGCTACCGCTTAGTGATAAACTAAAGCAATTACATGGCGATTGCATTTCATACAATAAAGCGACAACCATATGGCTCCTGCCAGTTGCCGATAACTTTACAAAACATGATCATCTCATACAAAACCATATAACTCATCATGTCTTGACCATATCACATCACAACATGCTCTGCAAAAACAAGTTAGACGTCCTCTACTTTGTTTGTTGCAAGTTTTACGTGGCTGCTACGGGCTTAGCAAGAACCGTTCTTACCTACGCATACAAAACCACAACGATGTTTCGTCAAGTATGTGTTGTTTTAACCTTCACAAGGACCGGGCGTAGCCATACTTGATTCAGCTAAAGTGAGAGAGACAGACACCCGCCAGTCACCTTTAAGCAACGAGTGCTCGTAACGGTGAAACCAGTCTCGCGTAAGCGTACGCGTAATGTCGGTCCGGGCCGCTTCATCTCACAATACCGCCGAAGCAAAGTATGACATGCTGGTAAGCAGTATGACTAGTATCGTCCACAATCTCATTGTGTTCTACTCGTGCATATCATCTACGCATAGACCTGGCTCATGATGCCACTGTTGGGGAATGTAGTATTTTAAAATTTTCCTACGATCACGCAAGATCTATTTACCAGATGCATAGCAATGAGAGGGGAGAGTGTGTCTACGTACCATCGTAGACCGGGAGCGGAAGCGTCAAGTGACGCGGTTGATGTTGTCGAACTTCTTCACGATCCAACCGATCAAGCACCGAACGTACGGCACCTCCGCGTTCAGCACACGTTCAGCTTGATGACGTCCCATGAGCTCTTGATCCAGTTGAGCTTCACGGGAGAGTTTCGTCAGCACAACGGCGTGGTGACGGATATGATGTGATCACCGGCGCAGGGCTTCTCCTAAGCTCCGCGACGGTATGACCGAGGTGTGATTCTGTGGAGGGGGGCACCGCACACGGCTAAAACAAATCAACTTGTGTGTCTTTGGGTGCCCCCTGCCCCCGTATATAAAGGAGCAAGGGAGGAGGGGCCGGCCACCTCCTATGGTGCGGCTAGGGAGGGGACTCCTACTAGGAATAGGATTGCAATCCTATTCCTAGTAGGATTCACCGGAAGGAAGAAGGGGGAAAGGATTAGGAGAGGTGGCGCCCCCCCCAATCCTAGTCCAACTAGGATTCCTAGGTGGGGGCGCCGGCCAGCCCTATGGGCTGCCTCTCTCTCACCCTTTAGGCCCACTATGGACCATTCCCTCTCGTAGGGGGTTCCGGTAACCCCCTCCGGCATTCCCGATAAATCCGAAACTTTTCCGGTATACTTCCGGTGTCCGAATATAGCCGTCCAATATATCAATCTTTATGTCTCGGACATTCCGAGACTCCTCGTCATGTCCGTGATTTCATCCGGGACTCCGAACTACCTTCGGTACATCAATACTCAAAAACTCATAATACCGATCGTCATCAAACGTTAAGCGTGCGGACCCTACGGGTTCGAGAACTATGTAGACATGACCGAGACTCATCTCTGGTCAATAACCAATAGCGGAACCTGGATGTTCATATTGGCTCCTACATATTCTACGAAGATCTTTTATCGGTCAGAACCGCATAACAACATACGTTGTTCCTTTTGTCAAACGGTATGTTACTTGCCCGAGATTCGATCGTCGGTATCTTTATACCTAGTTCAATCTCGTTACCGGCAAGTCTCTTTACTCGTTCCGTAACACATCATCTCGTGACTAACTCATTAGTCTTTTGCTTGCAAGTCTTATTGTGATGTGTGTTACCGAGAGGGCCCAGAGATACCTCTCCGACACTCGGAGTGACAAATCCTAATCTTGATCTATGCCAACACCACGAATACTTTCGGAGACACCTGTAGAGCATCTTTATGATCACCCAGTTACGTTGTGACGTTTGATAGCACACAAGGTGTTCCTACGGTATTCGGGAGTTGCATAATCTCATAATACCGATCGTCATCAAACGTTAAGCGTGCGGACCCTACGGGTTCGAGAACTATGTAGACATGACCGAGACTCATCTCCGGTCAATAACCAATAGCGGAACCTGGATGTTCATATTGGCTCCTACATATTCTACGAAGATCTTTTATCGGTCAGAACCGCATAACAACATACGTTGTTCCTTTTGTCAAAACGGTATGTTACTTGCCCGAGATTCGATCGTCGGTATCTCTATACCTAGTTCAATCTCGTTACCGGCAAGTCTCTTTACTCGTTCCGTAACACATCATCTCGTGACTAACTCATTAGTCTTTTGCTTGCAAGGCTTATTGTGATGTGTGTTACCGAGAGGGCCCAGAGATACCTCTCCGACACTCGGAGTGACAAATCCTAATCTTGATCTATGCCAACACCACGAATACTTTCGGAGACACCTGTAGAGCCTCTTTATGATCACCCAGTTACGTTGTGACGTTTGATAGCACACAAGGTGTTCCTACGGTATTCGGGAGTTGCATAATCTCATAGTCATAGGAACATGTATAAGTCATGAAGAAAGCAATAGCAGTTAAACTAAACGATCATAGTGCTATGCTAACGGATGGGTCTTGTCCATCACATCATTCTCCTAATGATGTGATCCCGTTGATCAAATGACAACTCATGTCTATGGCTAGGAAACATAACCATCTTTGATCAATGAGCTAGTCTAGTAGAGGCATACTAGGGACATACTGTTTTGTCTATGTATCCACACATGTACTAAGTTTCCGGTTAATACAATTCTAGCATGAATAAAAGACATTTATCATGATATAAGGAAATACAAATAACATCTTTATTATTGCCTCTAGGGCATATTTCCTTCAATTACATCCCACGGCTTCGCAACAACATCATCTCTGTCGGGAAACTTGATGAGAATGGATGCAAGGTGGATATCGAGAACGGAGTGATGACGATCTTCGACAACCTCCGAAACGTGCTAGCACGCGTGAATCGCACGCGGAACAGGCTCTATATCCTCAACCTTGATCAATCTCAACCGGAGTGTTGGCTCGCCAAGAGTGATGATGATTTGTGGTTATGGCATGCTAGATTTGGACACGTTAACTTCTACGCCTTGAAGAAGATGTCGAAGATGGAGATGGTATCTGGGATGCCATTTATCGACCATGTTGATCGAGTATGTGACGGGTGCTTGGTTGGAAAACAGCACCACATGCCGTTCCCTGCTCAGTCTACCTATCGTGCAAGTGATGCACTCGAGCTGCTCCATGGTGATCTATGTGGCCCTATCACCCCAACAACTCACGGAGGAAAGAAGTATTTCTTCCTTGTGGTAGATGACTACTCGAGATACATGTGGGTCGTTCTCCTACGATCTAAAGATGAGGCATTTGAAGCGTTCAAGAAGCTGAAGGCTGCAACAGAGATGGAACACAAGCTGAAGGTTCGCGCTCTACGGACAGATCGCGGCGGAGAGTTTACGTCGAACGAGTTCTACGACTACTGCGAGAAGATTGGCATAAAGAGGTTTCTCACGGCACCTTATACGCCATAGCAGAACAGGGTTGTTGAAAGGCGCAATCGAACCGTCGTTGACATGGCGAGAAGTTTACTCAAGAGCAAGAACTTGCCAGGGACCTTTTGGGGAGAAGCTGTCTCGACGGCGGTCTATCTTCTCAACCGGGCTCCAACGAAGGCGGTGATCGGTAAGACTTCGTATGAAGCAATTTACGGACGTAAGCCGAATGTGTCTCATCTACGGACGTTCGGGTGCGTGGCGCATGTGAAGACGGTGAAGCCGCATCTCTCAAAGCTTGCCGATCGTAGCACCAAGATGGTGTTCATCGGATACGAGAGGAATTCTGGCACTAAGGCATACCGCTTCTACGACCCACAAACCAAGCGTCTACGGATTTCACGAGACGTTGTGTTTGAAGAAAACCAAGCGTGGAATTGGAGCGCAGCAGCCGACAATGCTCCAAACGGTAACATATTCACAGTTGATTTTCCAACTGATGATGATGCAGGGGAGGACGTCCAGGTGGTGGGCAAGACGCCCAACGAAGATGACCACAATGGTAGTGATCATCATGGTGCCGACACCAACGACGACGCACATGGGTCGCAAGGTCATAGCGACAACGACGCGCAAGACACGGGTAGAGATCTCGGCAACGAAATCGACAATGAGGCGCATAGTGATGATGACAATCAAGACGGTCACGATCATGACGACTACGCCAACGACGCAGATGCCAACGACCCGGCATCTACCATGCCCGAGACTCAACCGTCTTCCTCAAGTGCATCGACGCCGACACAATTTGTGTCGCCTCCTTCGCAAGCCACAACGGATTCTTCCGGGCCTCGTCGCTACAAGACCTTCAAGAAAGTCTACAAGTACGCAAAGCCAGTTACGCTCGAGTACTCCGATTTGTGCCTACTCGGAGTTGAGGAGCCGGCAAACTTCGTAGAGGCGAACAAAAGTTCAAGCTGGATGCACGCCATGGATGAGGAGATGAAGGCGATCGAGAGCAATGTCACGTGGACTTTGGTAACCCGACCTCCGAACCAAAAGACCATAGGTTTGAAGTGGGTTTACAAGTTGAAGAAGGACACGAAGGGTGCCATTGTGAAGTACAAGGCAAGACTCGTTGCAAAGGGCTACGTACAACGTCAAGGAGTTGACTATGAGGAGGTGTTTGCACCGGTTGCTCGAATCGAGACGGTGAGAGTGCTCCTAGCTTTGACAGCACAAGAGGATTGGAAGGTTCATCGTATGGATGTGAAATTCGCTTTCCTCAACGGCGACCTCAAAGGAAAAGTGTACGTAGAACAACCCCTCGGCTACGAGAAGAAAGACGAAGAAGAAAAGGTTTACAAGCTCAAGAAGGGACTTTACGGGCTGAAGAGCGCCAAGAGCTTGGGACCCAAAGTTAGACCGGAGTTTGGTCACGCTCGGATTCAAAAGATGTTCCCTCGATGATCCGAAAGACGGTCTACCAAGCACCGAAGAACAGGTGAAGACTGAAGACGCGATCAAGAAGTAGCACTCGCGTCAACCTACGGATGAGCTGACGGCAGTAATGGCGGTCCCTGAAATGCTACGAAGAATGGCAAACGCAATGCCTAACATACTGCTTATGAGTAGTAGTCATCGCATTTGGGATCCAGGTCACATCAAGGACAGTCATGTTTAAGGGGTGAATATTAGGATTAAACACGGTTGTCGCAGTCCGTGTCCGTTCTGGGCACGTGTATATGGGTGTGTCCGTGTAGGTTTCCTAATCCATCAACGAGTAGGACTACTAGTTAGTCAGGTTAGCTAGTATATATACTCAAGATATCCCCTGTAATCTGTATCACAACGAAAAAGCAATACAAAGTACTACCAGGCTCGAGACGAGCATGTAGCTATCACCATAAGTTTTTCCGATCTCTTTTGTTCGTTAAGTGTGTTCCGCCGACAACGTCGAAGTGAATCGATCGTTAGCTTGAAGGTCACGTACAAGGAGGCTGCGGCTTGACGTGCATGTGCTAAATCACTGTTCATCAATCAAGGTGATTACTAGCTAGCTTGCACGTACGTGCTGCTGCTACTCTGGTGAATTGATCCAGTGATCAAAAGCCAATAGACAAACGCACACATGCTGGTTATCACGGGCACACACCCGGCACGGTTTGTTCTCTAACAGCATGGAACCGGGTTGGAGCAAGATGATGCTGAATATGAGATGGGCTTTGGGCCCATTTAGCAATTACAGAAAAAATCCCTAAGGGCCCATGCTGCGGGTTGCGGGAATCTCGCCGAGCCGATGTGTTCTTTTTGTCACGCAGGATTGGAATTTGAACAGTCAACTGAAAACGATTAATGAAAAATGAATACGAGCTGAAACGTTTCGTCTTAAGTACGGCCGTTACCAGAATTCAGTGTGATTCATTATGTGCGGTCTTAAGTACGGCCGTTACCAGAATTCATTGTGATTCATTATGTGCGGTCTTAAGTACGGCCGTTACCAGAATTCATTGTGATTCATTATGTGCGTTTATGCTGGGCCGTTTGTCTCCTCCTCTGCGCCTATATAAGAGAGGTCGCTCCTCTCCAGAGAACAAGATAGATCACATCTGCTCTGCCACCACCACCTCTGTCGTTCCTCTCGCTGCTGCTGTCGCCGGTGACTCCATCCCGTCTTCCGCGTACACGGCCGACGGGAGAGCAGGCCTCCGAAACCCCGCCTCTCCAGATCCTGTACGGAAGAGGGGCGATTAGGTTTTTGGGGAGCGTCTTCTACACGACTGCTCGCCTCGGTTCGACTGCTTCCTCTACGTCGACTACATCTTCGTCCGCGTCGTCTTCGCCTTCACCATGAGCACCAGCACCGACGCTGACAAGGCTGCTGCCGACAAGGCCGCCTCCGACAAGCGCATCGCCGACGAGGCCGCTGCCTCTGCTGCTGATCCGGCCAACTGGCCTATTGGAGGGTATAACATGCTTACCCTTATCCTGATTATTTCCATGTGTGCAGTACTAGTGTTTTGCGTAGATGTTTCTACTATATGTCTAGTATGTGCGTACATCATGAATTTTCAGTATGTCATTAGCACTGTCTATATCATGTTCATGATTTATTATTGGATTAAATTAATCGAACAATTGCTTAATTTCTCAACAATCCAAAAACCTAATCTGTGTAGGCAATTTTCGATCCATGGTTTTGCTGCTGCACTGAAACCTGCCCCGTTTACGGGGACGTACTTTAAGCGTTGGCAGACCAAAACCGTCTTATGGCTCACGGCGATGAATGTGTTCTGGGTCGCCGGTGTGACTCCCACGGGAACGATTGCTCCTGAACAGGAGAAGGCGTTCAGGGAGGCCACCGTCGTCTTTGTTGGATGCGTTCTGAGCGTGATCGGAGATAAGTTGGTTGATGCATATTTACATATGCGGGTTGCCAAGGACTTGTGGGAGGCGCTCGAATCTAATTCGGCGCAACCGATGCTGGAAGCGAGATGTATATTATGGAGCAGTTCCACGATTACAAGATGGTTGAAAACCGTCCTGTATTGGAACAGGCTCATGAGATACAGTGCATCGCTAAGGAACTTGAGGTTCTGAAGTGTGTGCTGCCGGGCAAATTTGTTGCGGGATGCATCATCGCTAAGCTACCCAATTCCTGGAGGAATTTTGCTACCACTCTGAAACATCAGAGGCGTGAATTCTCAGTTGAGGATGTCATTGGCCATCTGAGTGTTGAGCAGAACTCGAGAGCAAAGGACTCGAATGGAAAAGGGAACGAAGGGACCTCTGTCGCCAACATGGTGCAGAAGAACTTCAACCCCCACAAGCCCAAGGGAAAGACTGGTGTCCAACAGAATACCGAGTTTAAAAAGAAGGGCAAGAAGCCTTTCAAGAAGGATAAGAAGAAGGGTGGCTGTTTCACTTGTGGTTCTGATGAACATTGGGCTGTCAAGTGCCCACACAAGTTCAAGAAGCCAGGACAGGACTCCAAGACTGTCAACATGATTGTGAGCAACAATGAGAGTGGGCCATCTGGGTACGGTAATTTGTTTACTGTATTTTCAGTTTGCCAGTCTACCGATTGGTGGATTGACACAGGTGCTAATATTCATGTGTGTGCTGACATTTCATTGTTTTCTTCTTATCAGGCCACAGGCAACGGGTCCGTACTGATGGGGAATGGCGCGAGTGCTTCTGTTCATGGTGTTGGCACGGTCGATCTGAAGTTTACTTCGGGAAGGATCGTGCAACTGAAGAACGTGCAGCATGTCCCCGCCATCAAGAAGAATCTCGTTAGTGGTTCCCTTCTATATAGAAAAGGGCTTAAGCTGGTATTCGAGTCTAATAAAGTAGTTGTTACGAAATATGGACTGTTTGTTGGAAAAGGTTATGAATGTGGAGGTCTATTCCGCTTTTCCCTCGCTGATTTTTATAATAAAGTCGTGAACAATATTCATTCAAATGTTAATGAAACAGAAGTTTGGCATTCACGTCTTTGTCACATTAGTTTTGGTTGTATGACGCGGTTAGCAAAGTTAAATTTAATCCCAAGTTTCACTTTAGCCAAAGGTTCTAAGTGCCATTCGTGTGTGCAAGCAAAGCAACCTCGCAAGCCCCATAAGGCTGCGGAGGAGAGACACTTGGCGCCATTAGAACTCATACATTCTGATCTTTGTGAGATGAATGGTGTGTTGACTAAAGGTGGAAAGAGATACTTCATGACACTGATAGATGATTCTACTAGATACTGCTATGTATATCTTTTAAACACTAAAGATGAGGCTCTACACTACTTTAAAATCTATAAGGCAGAAGTTGAGAATCAACTTGAAAAGAAAATAAAACGAGTCCGGTCAGATCGTGGTGGAGAGTATTTCTCTAATGAGTTTGATTCCTTTTGTGCGGAACATGGTATTATTCATGAGAGGACGCCTCCCTACTCACCTCAGTCAAATGGGGTTGCCGAACGGGAAAACCGTACTCTAACTGATTTGGTTAACGCCATGTTAGATACATCGGGTTTATCCAAGGCATGGTGGGGGGAGGCTATATTGACATCATGTCATGTCCTGAATAAAGTTCCGACAAAAGACAATGAGATCACTCCCTATGAACAATGGGAAAAGAGAAGAACAACACTCTCATACTTACGTACTTGGGGCTGTTTGGCGAAAGTCAATGTGCCGATCCCCAAAAAGCGTAAGCTTGGACCAAAGACTGTGGATTGCGTTAATTTGGGCTACGCTAAGAATAGCGTCGGCTATAGATTTCTGGTAGTGAAATCTGAGGTACCTGACATGAAAGTCGGTACGATTATGGAGTCTAAAGATGCTACATTCTTTGAGGATATTTTTCCTATGAGAGATATGCAAAGCACTTCTAGACTGGAATCTGATGAGACTCCTGAACCTGCCATTCCGATGGAATATTATGAACAAACACATGATGGAAATCCTGAGGAGGAGGACAAGGAAACCCTTGGTAGGGGCAAGAGACAGAGGACTGCAAAGTCCTTTGGTGATGATTTCCTTGTGTACCTTGTGGATGATACTCCCACTTCTATTTCAGAAGCTTATGCGTCTCCAGAATCTGACTACTGGAAGGAAGCGGTCCGTAGCGAGATGGATTCCATCATGGCTAACGGGACATGGGAGATTACTGATCGTCCCTATGGTTGCAAACCATTGGGATGTAAGTGGGTGTTCAAAAAGAAGCTTAGGCCCGATGGTACGATCGAAAAGTACAAGGCTAGGCTTGTGGCCAAGGGCTATGACCAAAAGGAAGAGGAAGATTTCTTTGATACTTATTCACCTGTGGCCAGACTGACCACCATTCGAGTATTACTCTCGTTGGCGGCCTCGCATGGTCTTCTCGTCCACCAGATGGATGTTAAGACAGCTTTCCTGAATGGAGAGCTAAACGAGGAAATCTACATGCAACAACCAGATGGCTTTGTGATAGATGGTCAGGAAGGAAAAGTGTGTAGGTTGATAAAATCTTTATATGGCCTGAAACAAGCACCTAAGCAATGGCATGCTAAGTTTAATACAACACTGACATCTGTTGGCTTCATCGTTAATGAAGCTGACAAATGTGTATACTATCGCCATGGTGGGGGCGAAGGAGTTATACTGTGCTTGTATGTTGATGACATACTGATATTCGGAACCAACCTCAAAGTAATTGAGGAGGTCAAGTCGTTTCTATCTCAGAACTTTGAGATGAAAGACCTTGGTGTGGCTGATGTTATCTTGAACATCAAGCTACTGAGAGATAATGAGGGTGGGATTACACTTTTGCAATCCCATTATGTTGAGAAGGTGTTGAGTCGTTTTGGATACTCGGACTGCACACCATCTCAAACACCATATGATCCTAGCGTGTTGATTCGAAAATCCAAAGGCACGGCTATAGATCAATTGAGATACTCTCAAATCATTGGTTCACTGATGTACCTAGCTAGCGCTACGAGGCCTGACATCGCTTTTGCTGTGAGCAAACTGAGTCGGTTTGTGTCAAAACCGGGTGATGTACATTGGCATGCTGTTGAAAGAGTTATGCGTTATCTGAAGGGTACTATGAACTATGGACTTCACTATACCGGATACCCGTCGGTACTTGAAGGGTATAGTGATGCGAATTGGATCTCTGATGCTGATGAGATGAAGGCCACAACTGGGTATATGTTTACTCTTGGAGGTGGCGCTGTTTCCTGGATGTCTTGCAAGCAAACGATCTTAACGAGATCGACAATGGAAGCAGAATTAACAGCATTAGACACATCTGGTGTCGAAGCGGGATGGCTTCGAGATCTCTTGATGGACTTGCCATTGGTTGATAAACCGGTTCCGGCTATCCTTATGAACT
>LR738712.1:130558366-130582788 GCA_902687465.1 Secale cereale
TCTTCACGAGATTTCGAATAAGATTGAGTCTTGCTCTCTCCCAATCTTGACCGGGAGCGATTTTAATCTGTTACGATTCCCAAGTGATAAGAGCAATAGTATTTTTGCATGGCCCCTCACGGATTCTTTCAATGGGTTCATTCGGGATTGTGCCCTCCATGAACTCCCTCGGGTTGGAGCCCTCTTCACATGGACTAATCATTAGATCGATCCTACTCGGTCGGTCCTAGATCGCATTTTTGTCAGTTCAAGGTGGGATTCCTTGTTCCCTCGTGCCACTCTGAAAGCTAGGGTAAGCATTGGTTCGGACCATTGTCCTCTTATCTTAGCCACGGGCCTGGACTCCTCTTTGTCAATTTCCCGGTTCCAGTTCGATGCCTCCTGGTTATTGGTTGATGGTTTTGCGATTTAATCTCCAATAAGATCTTCTCCTTTCTTTCTACGAATAGGCGCTCGTTTGGTCAAATGTTTTGGTGGCGCTTACGTTCATATGGTCATGCAGTTGGTTTTTGGCGGTCACACAACGATTTCGGTTAACGGACATATTAAGAATTTCTTTTCCAATGGTAGGGGCCTGAGGCAAGGAGACCCGTTTCCCCCCTCCTGTTTAACTTTATCGCGGATGCCTTTCCGTATCTTATCTTGGGCGGCTTCGCCTGGGCACATCTAACCCGTCATCTCCCACTTATTTCCCGAGGGTGTTACTCACCTCCAATATGCGTACGAGATGATCATCATGGTTGAGCTCAATGATTTTTGCATCGCTCATCTTAAATTTCTTCTGCTTTGTTTTGAACCTCTGTCGGGTCTCAAGATTAATTTTTCTAAAAGTGAGGTTATTGTTACTGGTGTTTCTGAGATGGAGGCCTTGCGGGCCTCCCAGCTCCTGAACTGTTCTATGGGTTTGTTCCCTTTGAAATACTCGGGCATTCCTATTTCTCCGGACAGACTCTCACTACTAGGGAAAAGCTTATACTTAGAGACTTATCAGTAGCCCCTGTAAAAACAAAGCACCACTGCTATCTAACAGTAGCTCGGGATAAAAAGGCCGCTACTGCTACATAGATAGCAGTAGCGCGTCCCATATAAAACGCGCTGCTACTACAGCTGTTTACACCATTGCCGCCAGGCTTGGTATAGTAATAGCGCCCTTCTTAAAACAGCGTTACTACTAACAAAATAGTAGCGACACATTTTAAGGCGACAGTGCTGCAACTAAGAAAAGCGAAGGAAAAGAAAAAGGAAAGAAAAAAGAAAAAGAAAACTAAAGAAAAAGAAAAAATGATAGCAATAGCAGCAGCGCGTTTTCACGAAAGCGCTATAGTAGTGAACGGTTCTAAAATGGGTATTGTATCCCAAATAGTGTTTCCTTAATGGCATAACAAAATCAAATTGATTTACAGCTAATCAGTATCAAATAAAAAAATAGAATTATGATATTGATATAGTGTGACCTGACCCCTGTTGCTCGAAGTGAAATTCTTTCTAGGGTTCTTAAAGATATTCTGCATTTTTCCCTTTCCCTACAATAAAGTATAGTCTGAAGGCTAGCACGCACCATTCCTCGCTTATGATAATCTAAGGCCAGAACACTCGCTATAGCTAACTTATCTATAGCGGCAACGCTTTCCCTCAAAAAGCGCTATAGCTAAAAAGTCAGTACTACTTAGTTTGACTTGCCCCTGCGTGGGCGTCCCTCCTTCCCCCAATTCCCCATTCTTCTTGTGTCTCCCCTACATCTTCCTTGCCGCCTGTCGTGGAATTGTCATGGCAGATGTCCTTAGTTTGAGGACTTAGTCGCGAGGCCAACGCATCTATGTGGTAGCTTGAGAGGGGTTGATCGGAATCGAGAGACGCAACACAAGACAAGGGTTTAGACAGCTTCGGGCCATGGGAAACATCATCCGGTAATAGCCCTACATGTTGTTTGAGGCTAGGTCTCATTACGCTCATGAGGGAGACGCCGCATAAGCCGGCTCTCCTCTAGTTGTGTCTTGCCCTAGAGATTGTCTCTTCTTCCTTCTCCCTCTTGGGGAGCCCTGCCTCTCCATATATATGTTGAAGGGGCGGGTTACATGACTAGTCCTAGTAGGATTAGTATTACTCTATTACAAGTGGAGTCCTAGTCTTGCTTCCTTTCTAGGAGAATATTCCTTATGACTTTCCTCGTAAGCCGGCCCACCATAGCATGAGCCGGCCTTCTGGGCCTTGGGACTTGTTATCCATCGAAAACACCCACCGGGTCACAAACAAGTCACCAGGCTCGTGCGTCGGCAGACCAGTGATTCGTCAGATCCGTGAGTCGCCAGTCCTCCGGCGGGTTACCAGTGAAGCACCAAGTCCGGCCGGGTCATACTTCCGGCCGGGTCATACCGCAGGGTATATCCCCGACATTAGCCCCCAGTTTAATTTGGATTTATCCATGTTAAACTGATCCTTCCTGCAACATAAACACAAGAACAAATTTGACAGGTTATGCTTCGGGTTAAAAATTCTTGTAAGCCGACACCTGATCATCTTTAAATCCTTGTCATTTCCTCCTTGATATGTATCCATGATCTCATAGCAAATCTCTTTAGCAGATATGTTCAAACTTTGCCAATGCAAAAAATCCAGATACTTCTTTTGAAAAATCCGGGTTAACAGGCCGGCCTCAGAATCAATTTTCTGATATTGGTCTCTTGTAAAAAAATATTGTAAGAAATAATCGACTTGAGTCGGCTTCCAAAGCGCCGGCTTAAAAAAGGAGAGCGAAGAACAAAAGGAGGAAGAGCGGATTAACTACCCGTGCCCACCTTCTAATGAGAGTAACTCTTCAACTCATACATTGTTTAATTTCCCTTCGTGCTTACCGAAAGATGATTGCTAAGATCCGTTTGATTTGTTTGAAATATCCCTTTTTGATGATGCTTTCTATGCTTGGGGTCAAGATGCCAATATGAATTGTGCTTATGGAGATGAACTTGCCATAGTTGCTTATGTTAAACATGAGATAGTTGCTATTACACCCACACATGATAGTCCTATTATCTTTTTGAATTCTCCAAACTACACTATATTGGAGAAGTTTGCACTTATTAAGGATTATATTGATGGGTTGCCTTTTTCCGTTACACATGATGATTTTGATGAGTATAATATGCATGTGCTTGCTGCTCCTACTTGCAATTATTATGAGAGAGGAATAATGTCTACTACACAACCTTCTTCTTGTAGACGTTGTTGGGCCTCCAAGTGCAGAGGTTTGTAGGACAGTAGCAAATTTCCCTCAAGTGGATGACCTAAGGTTTATCAATCCGTGAGACGCGTAGGATGAAGATGGTCTCTCTCAAACAACGCTGCAACCAAATAACAAAGAGTCTCTTGTGTCCCCAACACACCTAATACAATGGTAAATTGTATAGATGCACTAGTTCGGCGAAGAGATGGTGATACAAGTGCAATATGGATAGTAGATATAGGTTTTTCTAATATGAAAATATAAAAATAGCAAGGTAACTAAAGGTAAAAGTGAGCATAAACGGTGTTGCAATGATAGGAAACAAGGCCTAGGGTTCATACTTTCACTAGTGGAAGTTCTTTCAACAGTAATAACATAACTGGATCATACAACTATCCCTCAACATGCAACAAAGAGTCACTCCAAAGTTGCTAATAGCGGAGAACAAACGAAGAGATTATCGTACGGTACGAAACCACCTCAAAGTTATTCTTTTTGATCGACCTATCATAGAGTTCGTGCTAGAATAACACCATAAGACACAAATCAACCAAAACCCTAATGTCACCTAGATACTCCATTGTCACCTCAAGTATCCGTGGGCATGATTATACGATATACATCACACAATCTCAGAAACATCTATTCAACTGATGGGCCTCGAACCCCTCGTTGGTTACCCTAAGTGGAAGGTGTAAGATGCAGTAAGTAGAAGTGTTTTCCCCTAGCAAAGATGCCAAGGATCGAATCCCCAGAGACTCCTAGGTTCAACAGGTAGGTGTCAACTGCTAACGGTGCAATTAACAATCAACGTGGACCTGCACACAGATACAAATAACTTTGCTCCCAACGAGTACAGAGAGGTTGTCAATCTCTCCGGCCTTGTAGTTCACAAAGGGTTAAAAGCAATATGATAGTAGTGATAGATAGTGTTTTGCAATAGTAAGTAAAATAGCGAAAAGTAAATAGTGGATGTGATCAATGATGGTAATATGGACCGGAGTCTCATGATGTTCACTAGTGATGTCTCTCTCCCAAAAGACGATAAAACAACTATGTGAGGTAACAAATTACAGCTGGGCAATTGACAGGACCACGAACGCAAACCAATGCTGACTACATTGCAAGAAAGGTTGAGGTTCAAAGCATGGGCGGTACGCCAAAGTAAGTAGACCGAAATCCATCAATATCTACTACTAATCATCCACCTTGAGATATCTATCCAGAACATCTCGCTGGTATTAAGTTGCGAGTCCCACCCATAGTGTAAACTCAATGCAACAGACAACTGCATTAAAAGAACTTTGCGTAAAGTAAACAATCCTTGCACCCGCGGGCACAAGCACCATTGTTTTCCCCCTTGTGGCAACAAAACATCCCCTAGACTCATGTTTCTGTCACTCAAGCTAGTCATCGAGGGGCATGAACCCACAATCGAGCATAACGTTCCCTCTTGGAGTCACTACTTACTACTCGGCCAAAGCAATAAATAACAACGGAGAACATGCAAGAATTACTTATGAACTAAAATATAAAAGAGGTGAATCAAATATATTACTCAAGATCAATCTGAACATAATCTCATAATCCATCGGATCCTAGCAAACTCAACATAGCAACAACATAAGGATTACATAGGTGCCTCGATCATGTAGGGCAGCTCACGAGGACTAATTAGTGAAGCACAAGAACGGGAGGAGAACATCACATAGCTACTGGTCATGGACTCATGGTCCAAGGGAGACTACTCACG
Source organism: Secale cereale (assembly GCA_902687465.1). Classification (NCBI taxonomy): domain Eukaryota; kingdom Viridiplantae; phylum Streptophyta; class Magnoliopsida; order Poales; family Poaceae; genus Secale; species Secale cereale. The sequence continues at coordinate 130,563,340 of LR738712.1, forward strand.
AGTCATCCGGGAGGCGTCCATGGTGGTGGAGAAGCTCCCGGTGGTGATCCTCCCCTCCGGCAGGGTGCCGGGAAGAGTTCTCCTGGTGCTCCCGACCTTGGAAGCGGCGGCGGCGGCGGAACAGAGATGGGATCGCGAAAAGAAGTCCTGTTTCGAGGGTTTCGGAGAGTCCTTTAAATATATGCCAAAGTAGGGCACCGGGGGGCTCTCGGGGGGCCGAGGCGCCCCCCCGGCGCGGCCCAGGGGGGGCGCCCACAGGGCGCCTGGAGCCCCTGTGGCCCCCCAGGTTGCCCTTCGGACGCAGTGTTGTTTCCGTATCGCTGATTTTTTATATAATTTTTCTGGATTTTTCTGGGCAGTTCTCGAAACGTGAAAACCTGAAATACAAAAACAGCCGAAAACAGAAACTGGCACTGGGGTGCACTGGATTAGTAAGTTAGTTATGATCAAAAGTGTATGGAAGTGTATGAATATCATAGCAATATCACCCAAAAGTGGCATGGAGCAAGCAGAAATTATAGATACGTTTTGGACATATCAACATCCCCAAGCTTAATTCCTGCTCGTCCTCGAGTAGGTAAATGATAACAAGAATAATTTCTGTGGTGACATGCTATTAACCATATAAGACTTTCTCATAGTCATATGACAGAAGCTTACTGAGACAATGATTCTATAGTAATTAAGTTGCCTCAAGAGAAAATCACAAATGACTAAAAGTTTTACAACATGAAACTGAAACATCAAAAAGATTTGCAATGAACATGATGTGCAAATATGATAAAGTGATATCTAGCTTGCCCCCTTTAGTGATGCAAAACATAAGTGCAGGGGCACCTTCAAGGTTTAAGTGATGACTAGATACAATTATTTCAGAATAAACGATATCACATTCATGCAAAAGACAATGCTACTTTGGGACAATGCACATTACACTCAGAATGACAATCATGCTCTCAGTAGTTGGTGCTTGAAGTGCTAGAGCTTTTTATTTTGAAACATGGAAGCAATTGTGTCAACGGTACTAGTACTTCATATGTGTCATGCATAAAACATCTTATAAGTTGCAAGCCTTATGCATCGAATACCAATAGTGCTCGCTCCTTGTCCTAATTAGCTCGGATCCCCATGGGTTATCATTGCATTGCATATGTTTGAACCAAGTGTCACAAAGGGGTACCTCTATGCCACCTGTACAAAGGTCCAAGGAGATAGATCGCATTTCATTTCTCGTTTTTGATAAATCTCAACTTGAGGACATCCATACCGGGACAACATAGAAAATAGATGATGGACTCCTCTTTAATGCATAAGCATATTCTCATGAGAGATTGAGGATTAAGGTCCAAGCTAAAACTTCCACCATGATGCATGGCTTTGGTTGGCGGCCCAATGTTCTTCTCTAACAATATGCATATTAATTCAACCCACGGTAAATCACCCTTACTTCAGACAAGACGAACATGCATAGCAACTCACATGATATTCAACAAAAGTGTGACAGTTGATGGCGTCCCCAGAAACATGGTTACCGCTCAGCAAGCAACTCATAAGAAATAAGATACATAAGCAACATATTCTTTATCACAATAGTTTTTAGGCTACTTTCCCATGAGCTATGTATTGCATGGTTAATTTGCTTAGTGCAGGTGTAGGTTAGCAAAAGACTGGGAGGGACCAACTAAGAGAGCAATGACGGTCATAATCATGCAGAGCGATAAAGCAATATTGAATCAGGCATGGTAGTTATATCGCTACTCAGAAACAAAAGATCATCAAGGCTTGACAAACTTTCTTTACAGTCTTGAATATGCGTGAGCATACGCCAATTCAATCAAAATAAATTCTCAAAGGAAGATATTACTAAACCATACCACATCATAGGCAAACAAATCAAGTTGGTACTCCAATAACATATTGGGAACCCCCAGCTATTTGAGATTAACCATAAGAAAACCTGAACTACTAAGCACCATCATGAAAGTAGCATCTTTATCATAGACACATTAACCCATGCAACGGAAGCAAACTCTCTTAATAAAGTGAGCATGGTAATTAAAGAGAGTTCAAGCAACCAACTAAATAAAAGCTCTTGAAAAGATAAGCATGAATACTAAGAGCAAAACACGATAGTAGCTATTAAAAGATAAAGAACACACACAGCATAGATAGACATGAAAATTCTATGTAATGTTCTAGGTAGAGGTGGAGCGTGTTTCTCTCCCACATAAAGGAATGCTGGGTCCCGACTCGTTATGAAAAACTAAAAAGAAAACTAAAAGCAAGACGCTCCAAGCATAGCACATAACACATGAAGTGATAAAAATATAGCGAAACGAAAGACGAACTGATAATGTTGATGGAGAAGGGGATGCACGGGGGCATCCCCAAGCTTAGACGCTTGAGTCTCCTTGAATATTTCTTGGGGGTGCACGGGGGCATCCCCAAGCTTGAGCGCTTGACACTCCTGAATCTTTTTATCATCTTCCCTCGTACACTTGAAAACTCCCTTCATACATAACTCATCATAATCTGATTAGCGAGGTTAGTACCCTTAATAAAATAATTATACCTTGCTGGAAATAAGGATATTCTTGAAGTTCTACTGTTTCTCAAGATTGCCAAAAGGTTTTTGCAAAGAAAAAGCAAGTTCTCAATTTGCAAAGTGAAGGTAAGGCAAAACAGGACAGAATCTGTGAAAAACAGAACAGCAGGCAGTAATTGACCTGTTCGGGATACTTCTGCAACTCAAATAAAAAAACTCAGAACTGACGCACGAAAGAAAATTATATAGAGAACGCTGTCAAAAAAATTCAGACCAAAAAGATGGTCTGGTGATTTTATACGAATTTTTCTATCCAAGGACAGAATCTGTTTCCTGGACAGCACCTCACAACTTTTGAACTTTCTAGCAATCAGAGGCTATACTTGGCACAAATATGAAAAGCAAAGATACAATGATGATGCTACAGCAGTAAACAACATCAAGACACAACAAAAGCAAAAATTTATTCATGTGGGCTGCCTCCCAAAAGCGCTTTCTTTTATGCCTTTAAGCTAGGCATAATGCAAAGATCAAGTTTTATCAAGAGTAAAAGAATAGCTAGCCCGTACAACGGACTCAAAAGGTAACTTGACCTTCTTACGAGGGAAGTGTTCCATCCCTTTCTTGAGAGGAAACTGAAATTTTATATTACCCTCTTTCATGTCAATGACAGCACCAACGGTGCGCAAAAAGGGACGTCCCAAAATAATTGGACATGAAGGATCGCATTCAATATCCATAATAGTGAAATCAACGGGCACATAATTATCATTGACAACAATAAGAACATCGTCAATCCTCCCCAAAGGTTTCTTTATGGAAGAATCAACGAGACGAACACCAAAAGAACAAGAATCATAAGGTTTCAATTAAGCATATCATATATCCTTTTGGGCATAACAGAGGTACTAGCACCAACATCACATAATGCATAACAAGAGAAGTCATTCAAATAAATTTTTATCATAGGGTCCCAACCATCTTCTAGCTTTCTAGGTATGGAGGCTTCTACTCTAAGTTTCTCCTCCCTAGCTTTGATGAGAGCATTAGTGATATGTTCTGTGATGGCAAGGTTAAGCGTGCTAGTGCGGGGATCTCTAGACATCATGTGAAGGAAATCAATAACTTCGGTAAGAGTGCAATTATCAAAATCAAGGTCACGAGCATCAAGTAAAGTGGTAGTGGTGTCCTTAAGGCTCACCTGTTTGGTAGTTGACATAGCATCACCATTAATAGGTCCATTGGGACCAGGAGTACATTGGGTGCTAAGAGTGTGAACATCCTCAATAACTTGGATAGTAGCAACAATGTGGTGGGTAGGAAGGCTCTTAATTCTTTCCTCTTCCTCCCTTTCTCTAGCCCATCTCTATTTAAGCTTAGCCATCATCCTAATATTTTCATTAATTTGTACTTGAGTAGCATTAATAGGGATGACTTCCCTCTCCTTAGGAGAAGTTTCAATTTTTAGCAATTTTAATTCATTGGCTAAGTGGTCTACCTTAAAAGAAAGATCATCTAGTTTATGTAGTTTCTCTTCTACATTCTTATTAAAGGCTTTTTGGGTAGTGATGAAATCTCTAAGCATGGTCTCTAGTTCAGTATTGGAGTTCTTGGTACTAGGATAAACATTGTTGTTCCCATAAGAGTTAGAGGGGAACGGTCTAGTATTGTTACCAAAGTTACTCCTATAAGCATTGTTGTTGAAATTATTTCTAGAGATAAAGTTAACATCTACTTGTTCTTGAGCAATCAAAGAATTTAAAGGAACATCACGAGGATCAACAGTAGATTGCTTCGAAAATAGAGACATAATCAAGTCAACTTTTTCATTAAGGGAGGAAATCTCCTCGACAGAGTTTACCTTCCTACCTATTGAAGCGCGTTCGGTGTGCCATTGGGAATAGTTGGTCATCATCTTATCGAGAAGCTTTGTGGCAGCACCAAGTGTAGTTGACATAAAAGTTCCTCCCGCGGCCGAATCTAACAAGTTCCGTGAGGTAAAGTTCAAGCCTGCATAAAAAGTTTGGATAACCATCCAAGTAGTCAAACCGTGAGTAGGGCAGTTCTTGATAAGAGACTTCATACGTTCCCAAGCTTGGGCAACGTGTTCATTATCCAATTGTTTAAAATTCATGATGTTACTTCTAAGTTGGATAATTTTAGCAGGTGGATATTATTTTCCAATAAAATCATCTTTGCGCTTGTCCCATGAATCTATGCTATTCCTAGGCAAAGACTGAAACCAAATTTTAGCTCCTCCTCTAAAGGAGAAAGGAAAAAGCTTAAGCTTAACAATATTACCATCTATTTCTTGGTACTTTTGCATATCACAAAGTTCTACAAAGTTGTTCAAGTGTAAAGCAGCATCATCTCCAGCACCGGAGAATTGTTCTTTCATGACTAAGTTAAGTAAAGCAGGTTTAATTTCATATGAAGGTGCTGAAGTGGCAGGTGTAGTGATAGGTGTGCTGATAAAGTCATCGTTGCTGTGACTAGTGAAGTCACACAACTTGGTGTTCTCGGTGGAACCCATAGTAGCAAGCAAGCAAGATAACTATTTTTGTGATTTTTGATAAAAAGGTACTAAAGCAAATATGATAGGTAAACTAGCAAGACTAAAAAGCAAAGGTAAAAGATAGCATGCAACTCCCCTATCCTGAAGAGTGGAGTCCCCGGCAACGGCGCCAGAAAATACTCCTTGATGGACCTCGAACCCCTCGTTGGTTACCCCAAGTGGAAGGTGTAAGATGCAGTAAGTAGAAGTGTTTTCCCTAGTAAAGATGCCAAGGATCGAATCCCTAGAGACTCCTAGGTTCAACAGGTAGGTGTCAACTGCTAACGGCGCAATTAGCAATCAACGTGGACCTGCACACAGATACAAATAACTTTGCTCCCAACGAGTACAGAGAGGTTGCAATCTCTCCGGCCTTGTAGTTCACAAAGGGTTAAAAGCAATATGATAGTAGTGATAGATAGTGTTTTGCAATTGTAAGTAAAATAGCGAAAAGTAAATAGTGGATGTGATCAATGATGGTAATATGGACCGGAGTCTCATGATGTTCACTAGTGATGTCTCTCTCCCAAAAGACGATAAAACAGCTATGTGAGGTAACAAATTACAGCTGGGCAATTGACAGGACAACGAACGCAAACCAATGCTGACTACATTGCAAGAAAGGTTGAGGTTCAAAGCATGGGCTGTACGCCAAAGTAAGTAGACCGAAATCCATCAATATCTACTACTAATCATCCACCTTGAGATATCTATCCAGAACATCTCGCTGGTATTAAGTTGCGAGTCCCACCCATAGTGTAAACCCAATGCAATAGACAACTGCATTAAAAGAACTTTGCGTAAAGTAAACAATCCTTGCACCCGCGGGCACAAGAACCGTTGTTTTCCCCCTTGTGGCAACAACACATCCCCTAGACTCATGTTTCTGTCACTCAAGCTAGTCATCGAGGGGCATGAACCCACAATCGAGCATAACGTTCCCTCTTGGAGTCACTACTTACTACTCGGCCAAAGCAATAAATAACAACGGAGAACATGCAAGAATTACTTATGAACTAAAATATAAAAGAGGTGAATCAAATATATTACTCAAGATCAATCTGAACATAATATCATAATCCATCGGATCCCAGCAAACTCAACATAGCAACAGCATAAGGATTACATAGGTGCCTCGATCATGTAGGGCAGCTCACGAGGACTAATTAGTGAAGCACAAGAACGGGAGGAGAACATCACATAGCTACTGGTCATGGACTCATGGTCCAAGGGAGACTACTCACGAGTCATCCGGGAGGCGTCCATGGTGGTGGAGAAGCTCCCGGTGGTGATCCTCCCCTCCGGCAGGGTGCCGGGAAGAGTTCTCCTGGTGCTCCCGATCTTGGAAGCGGCGACGGCGGCGGAACAGAGATGGGATCGCGAAAAGAAGTCCTGTTTCGAGGGTTTCGGAGAGTCCTTTAAATATATGACAAAGTAGGGCACCGGGGGGCTCTCGGGGGGCCGAGGCGCCCCCCCCGGCGCGGCCCGGGGGGGGGGGGCGCCCACAGGGCGCCTGGAGCCCCTGTGGCCCCCCCCCCAGGTTGCCCTTCGGACGCAGTGTTGTTTCCGTATCGCTGGTTTTTTATATAATTTTTCTGGGCAGTTCTCGAAACGTGAAAACCTGAAATACAAAAACAGCCGAAAACAGAAACTGGCACTGGGGTGCACTGGATTAGTAAGTTAGTCCAAATATGGTCAAAAGTGTATGGAAGTATATGAATATCATAGCAATATCACCCAAAAGTGGCATGGAGCAAGCAGAAATTATAGATACGTTTTGGACGTATCATCAACCAACACATAGTACTTCAAAGAGTGCCCCAAAGTTTCTACCGGAGAGTCAAGACGAAAACGTGTGCCATCCCCTATGCATGGATTCCCAAGGTCACGGAACCCGCAAGTTGATCACCAAAACATACATCAAGTGAATCAATAGAATACCCCATTGTCACCACCAGTATCCCACGCAAGACATACATCAAGTGTTCTCAAATCCTTAAAGACTTAATTTGATAAGATAACTTCAAAGGGAAAACTTAATCCATTACAAGAAAGTAGAGGGGAAGAAACATCATAAGATCCAACTATAATAGCAAAGCTCGCGATACATCAAGATCGTGCCATCTCAAGAACACGAGAGACAGAGAGATCAAAGACATAGCTACTGGTACATACCCTCAACCCCGACGGTGGACTACTCCCTCCTTGCCATGAAGAGCGCCGGGATGATGAAGATAGCCACCGGAGAGGGATTCCCCCTCCGGCAGGGTGCCAGAACGGGTCTAGATTGGTACTATTCACTTGTTCCTGTTGCAGTGCCATCAGAGTGTACAATAAATAAACCCTGCGGCCGGAAATGGATGCTGCCTTGGCTGTTGATCTGCTAACTGAAGCCAAAAAAGAGAGAAAAAAAGCATGTAGTATGTTAGTTGTCTCCCAGCTTCTTGTTGTTTTCGCATTGTTCGAACATGTCAGAATTCACCATTGGATGGGGATCCACCCTCTAGACCCACATGCATCTACCAACGCCCGCCCGTGCTTATCTAATAAAAGAGCAACCTGCTGTGGACACACACAAGGGTGTAATGTTTGATGGCCTCAGTGAACTCCTCAAGCTGCAGTGGAAGACCGATCCATGGAGCTAGCTAGCGTGTTGTGCTCTAGAACCGTATTTTTGTACGAAGAACCAGTGTAATTCATGAACGTGCTCTAATTAATTAATGGCAACCTGGCACTCACATATAATTAAAGCCATGGCTATAGTTTACTAATTCGTTAACGCAAAATCACGACGAGAGTTTACTAAAAGTCTTCAGAGCATCATTTCTGTTTAAAGAAAAGATTGATAGACAAGAACTGATACTACAAAGTAGCAGAGATGTAAAGTGAACCATCATTCTTTATTGATGACGTTGATATTTATGCATGCGAAACCGTAACAATTGTTGCCAAAAGGCAACTACCCGCTGGTTCCCAATAAGCAGGGATTAACCCACTATTTAACACAAGTAAATTAATCCTAATACTTTCCTTGGACCCAGGCATGGTCCAGTGAAGCACACCATCCCAAACAGATGGGCCTCCACGTGGCCACTGCGGCAAGCGGACGCCCATGTCCTTTTTCAGTTTGGACAGCGCATGCGCCCAATGCTGGCCCGACCGCATATTTTAGCGCGTGGACAAAAAAACTAACACGTTCAAACTAAAAGCATAATTAAACATTAAAAGCCCCGGTCAACAGCCGGTCAAAGTCCACATTAACATTAATTAAACATAAAATAAATAAAAACTACATCGGTGGGGAGCACTGCCCTAGGCGTCCTCGTCGGCCGTGTCTGGGCCAGTGAGATCCATGAGCACCGGCGCGGGGCCATCCCAGGGGAAGGCCTTCTCCTAGGCACGGCCACGTCCTGCTGCACTGGCTGGACCGCTGGTGGCTCACCTGCTCTGCCGCGGGCACGACGCTCCTCCTTCTCCTTCTCGAGGCGTCCCTTCTCCTCCTCGCACTCGAGATGCATCGGGCGCTCGCCGTCGGCGCGCTTCTCCGCCAGCCTTCGGTGCCACCATTTCTCGAGGTAGGCCGCCTCTTGCGCTGGTGTCGCACCAAGCCCCATGGGGGGCGGGGAGTGGGTAGGGGGGCTGACCCACTCGCGTAGTCCCCCTGTCCAGACATACCGTTTCGTTGGCAGCTTGGCCTTAGGAGGGCAAGGCGGCACGACGCAGTCGCCCGCAGCAGAGGGGGCGATGGCCTCCTCCTTCTCCACGTTTCGCTCCTCCTCCTCAATGGAGATTTGCATGGCGGCCATCAATGCCGCATGGTAGGAAGCCTCCTCCTCTTCTGGCTTGACCTTTGGCGGCGGTAGAGGGTTGGTGTGGTGCTTGTTGACGCTGAGCCGGCGTTTCTCCTCATGTTCGAGGGCAAACCAGACCTCCCATTTAGGAGAGTCCGGCGGATAGGCTGGTGATACGTCTCCAACGTATCTATAATTTTTGATTGTTCCATGCTATTATATTATCTGTTTTGGATGTTTAATGGGCTTTATTATACACTTTTATATTTTTTTTTGGGACTAACCTATTAACCCAAGGCCCAGTGCAAATTGTTGTTTTTTTTGCCTATTTCAGTGTTTCGCAGAAAAGGAATATCAACCAGAGTCCAAATGGAATAAAACCTTCGGGAGAGTTATTTTTGGAATAATTGCAACACAGAAGAGTTGGAGTACACGCCAGGAAGCAAAAGAGGCGGCCACGAGGGTAGGGGCGCGGCCAGGGGGTAGGCGAGCCCCCCGCCCTCGTGAGCCCCTCGTGGCTCCCCTAACGTGCCTCTTCCTCCTATATATACCAACGCACACTGAAACCATTGAGGAGCACGACTAAACCCTAATTCCACTCCCGCAACCTTCTATACTGTGAGATCCCATCTTGGGGCCTGTTCTGGAGCTCCATCGAAGGGGGAATCGATCAGGGAGGGCTTCTACATCAACACCATAGCCTCTCCAATGAGTTGTGAGTAGTTTACCACAGACCTTCGGGTCCATAGTTAATAGCTAGATGGCTTCTTCTCTCTCTTTAGATCTCAATACAAAGTTATCCTCGATCTTCTTGGAGATATATTCGATGTAATTCTTTTTGCGGTGTGTTTGTCGAGATCCGATGAATTGTGGGTTTATAGATCCAGTGCCCAGTGCCAGTTCCTGTTTGTTGCATGTTTTTTGTTTCACAGAATATCCATATCAAACGGAGGCCAAACGGGATAAAAACGGACGGAGATTTTTTTTGGAATATATGTGAATTTTGGGAAGTGGAACCAACGTGAGACGATGCCCGAGTGGTCCACGAGGGTGGGGGGCATGCCCTGGGCACTCGTAGCCACTCCATAAGGCGGTTGATGCCCTTCTTTCTCCGTAAGAAAGCTAATATCGGATAAAAATCATGTCCAAAATTAAGCCCAATCGGAGTTACGGATCTCCGGGAATTTAAGAAACGGTGGAAGGCCAGAACCAGGGAACGGAGAAACAGAGAGAGACAGAGAGACAGATCCAATCTCGGAGGGGCTCTCGCCCCTCCTCCGCCATGGAGGCCATGGACCAAAGGGGAAACCCTTCTCCCATCTAGGGAGAAGGTCAAGGATGAAGAAGGAGGGGGGCTCTCTCCCCCTCGCTTCCGGTGGCGCCGGAGTGCCACCGGGGCCATCATCTTGTGACGGCGATCTACACCAACACCTCCATCATCTTCACCAACATCTCCATCACCTTCCCCCGTCTATCTACATCGGTCTACTCTCCCGCAACCCGCTGTACCCTCTACTTGAACATGGTGCTTTATGCTTCATATTATTATCCAATGATGTGTTGCCATCCTATGATGTCTGAGTAGATTTTCGTTGTCCTATCGGTGATTGGTGAATTGCTATGATTGATTTAATTTGCTTGTGGTTATGTTGATGTACTTTGGTTCCCATCATATGAGCGCGCGCGTGGATCACACCATAGGGTTAGTTGTATGTTGATAGGACTACGTATTGGAGGGCAAGAGTGACAGAAGCTTCAATCTAGCGTAGAAATTGATGCATACGGGATTGAAGGAGGACCAATATATCGTAATGCTATGGTTGGGTTTTACCTTAATGAGCGTTAGTAGGTGCGGATGCTTGCTAATAGTTCCAATCATAAGTGCATAGAATTCCAAGTCAGGGATGACATGCTAGCAGTGGTCTCTCCCACATAAAACTTGCTCTCGGTCTAGTAATTAATGTAGTCAATTGCTTAGGGGCAATTTCGCAACTCCTACCACCACTTTTTCACACTCGCTATCATTAACTTTATTGCTTCTTTACCTATAACAGCCCCTACTTTTTATTTGCGGGTACATGTGGCGCTTGTGGCACCAACACTATTGATGCACTGTTCATCGTCTGCACGTATGTATGTTGTGCATCGTCCTCCACCAACCGGGACAAAAGGTCCCGGCCACCGGCGCACACTAGCTACCACGTGGTGGGACTTTTAGACCCGGATCATGGCCAACCGGGACTAAGGGAAGAGGGCCTTTAGTCTCTATTTATTAATCCCGGTTGGTGATCCGGGACTAAAGGCCTTTTCCAACCGGAACTGAAGTCCATTTCTCCACTAGTGAATGATATAGAAAGGTAAACCTCTGAGTGAAATTAGCAAAAAAAAAAAGACCACCTCTCTTGTGGTGGAAGATGACACATGGCGGACGAGCGACATGACTATGATGAATTGAAAAGCGTCCAAATGTCTGAGTGTCGCTCGGCTCCGGGCGTCGAAGAGGAAGTAGAGGTTGAGTAGCATGAGGAGCTGATCCGCGTGGACGAACACACCTTGCGATAGCCCGTGAGATGCGACTAGATGCAGTTCCACTAGTTGTATAGGTTCAGGTTGTTGATGCGACCGTTCATGGCGTACGCGCCTGCCACCCTATCGCCGCTAGGACACGTTTGCTGCTTCCCCCCGACGCTGCCGTGGTCTACCATCACCACAAGGTCCCTAGTGAAGCCCGACTGTCAGATGCTCTGTGCCACCATGATGGTGCCGCACATGTAAGCGTTCGACGAGTGCAGCGCCGTCGTCGTGTACGCCACCCGGCCGCCGCGCACGTCACGGAGCACCCGGCTGTCATCGCGGTGCTCTTGTACAACCTCTCAAAGGCGAAAGTGGCGTGCGTGGTGTGGCTGGTGGCGGACAAGCTGATGGAGCCGGCGTGCACGTGAACGCTATCTTGCTCGGTGGCTGTGGCCATGCTCCCTATCCTATGCGCCGTGCTTGCCGCTTGGCTACGGCATGAGTGCCGCTCCTCTAGGCAAAATTTCATGTTTTGACCCTTTTCTGAAACCTATTCGAGATCCGACCCTAGTTTAATTTTTTTTCGGGATCTTACCCTTTTGCTACCGTCAGAGTCCATGATGGTAGGGTCTAGCAGCCTACCACCAAGGTCCCTGGCGGTAGGGTTGCATGCCCTACCGCAAATTTTTCTCAGTATTGAACACAGTACGAGCTCGTGCCTACCGCCGAGCACCTTGGCGATAGGATTGTACAACCTACCACCAACCTGTTTGGCGGTAGGTATATTTCCTACCGCCAAGGTACGTGGCGGTAGACTGTTACACTCTACCGTCATTGACCCTGGCGGTAACAAAAGGGTCAGATCTCGAAGAAAATTCGAACTAGGGTCAGATCTTGAATAGGTTTCAGAACAGGGTCAAAACACAAAATTTTGCCGCTCCTCTAGGACACTACGGTGACCTCCGTCAGTGACATCTCAACATCGCGCCCCGCTCACCTTCCTGCTCGCCGCAGCCACAAACTCTAAGTCACTTGACCTCTGGCAGCGGCTTGACCTCTGGCAGCGGCAGACAACGCAACACGCAAGCCAAATGCTTCCGCACCTGAGATAGATGAAACGAAATAGACATGTGGAAACCTGGACAAAGACCCGTTTTAGCTCCGGAGTGAGACCAAAGTGATCCGGGTTGCAAAGTTTTGGGTACAAGTTATCTTGTTTTGAAGTTGAGAAACAAAATTCACGCGTTTTGTATAGTTTATTTTTTCGATCACGGCGTTCAGAAGGGGCTTCTACGACGGTCAGACCGCCTATATTCTTTTTTTTTTGAATTGGAACACCTTGCATTCCATGAACTTACAGTGGACCGACCCGATCGGCGGCCACAGCTCGGCTTACATCAGGTGGCAGATCGGACTGCCAAATCATCTGGTTCTCAGGTTCAGCCTGCGCGCCAACAGCAGCCAGCAGATGTGCTGGGATGTTACATTCCCTCGGAGTGAACACAACTTCAGATTGTATGAAACCTGTCTGGAGGAGGAACTTGGCTTCTCTAAAGAGCACACCCAGAGGGCTCCGGTCTTGGGACGTAGAGTCCATGGCCAGTTGTAGAACTTGGCAATCAGTTTCAAACTGAACACGGCCCATACCTTGTGATTCAGCTAGTTGGATAGCCTTTAAGAGAGCTTCCGTTTCACCATGCAGAGCATCACTAAGGTGCAATAGTTTCCCCGCAGCTGCCATGATAAAGCCTCCAGCGCTGTCCCTAACCACGAGGCCCCAGCCACCCTCGCCTGAACCCTGCTGGACCGCGGCATCAACGTTAATCTTCACCACCTCCTCAGGGGGAGCTCTCCATTTGGGATGTTGACTGACTGGCTGCTCATTTCGCTGCTGGCTTGCTGAGGAGAGTACCTCCCATTCTTTCGTCAGGTAACCCACTCGTGCACTGAATACATCTGAGCCCAGCCGCTTCTTCTGGTGATTAGTGTTGTTCCTTTCAGCCCACCAGGTCCATAGCAGACAGATAGTGCACATCTTGATCTCCTCGGGGAGTTTGAACACAACCGTCAACAAATCTATAGGTGTCTCACACAGCTGTAGACGTTGCCTGGTGTACTCAAGGCCACAGTGGCGCCAAACGCTTTTCACCTCCTTGCAGCGCAGGAAAAGATGCCCCCTGTCCTCGGCTTGGCGGCGGCAGAGGTGGCACATGACATCGAGCTCCACTCCAATCCGTTCGATATTGCGGCGAAGGGGGTGGCTGTTGTGAGTGAGTCTCCACATGAAATGATGGACCCTAGGCGGGCAGTGTATCTTCCAGAGGTCCCGCCAAAACTTGGATTTGTCCTCCAGCCCTGTTGAATTCTCTCCTCTTTGCCTTGTGTTCTGCGAGTTCACCAGCTTTACATATACCCTATATGCGGAGCGCACCGAGAAGAGGCCCTTACTATCAAAGTGCCAGGCAACGAAATCCTCAAAATGGTCGCAGATTGGGATATTTAGGATCGTCTTTGCATCCTCCTGACAGAAGGTTTGTTGGACCAGATTGTTGTCCCATTTATTTGTGGCTGGGTCAATCAAGTCCGAAACCTTGGTCAAAAGATGAGCGCCTTGGAGGGTCCTTGGACGTCTTGTGTCGCTCGAAGGCAGCCAGGGGTCTTGCCATATATTGATACTATCCCCCGAACCAACCCTCCAAATCATACCAGCTTTGATGACTTCGACCCCTTGGAGCAAGCTGCGCCAGACATAGCTCATGCCGGGAACTGCTACAGCCTTCAGAACATCTCCATGTGGGTAGTACTTTGCTTGTAGGACCCTTGCACATAAGGATTCTGGGATCTGGATCAGGCGCCAAATTTGTCGCGACAGCATAGCAATATTGAAAGCATGTAAGTCACGGAAGCCGAGTCCTCCCTGCTCTTTTGGCAGCGACATTTTCTCCCAACCCACCCAGTGATGGCGCTCCTCCTCCTCCTGATTAGCCCACCAGAAGTTACACACCATTTGACTGATGCTCTCACATAGCGCTTTTGTAAGATCGAAGCAGGACATGGCATAGGTGGGTACTGCTTGAATGACCGCCTTGATAAGGACTTCCTTGCCTGCTTTTGATAGAAGCTTGATTTTCCACCCCTTAAGGATCTCCCATATCCGCTCGCGAAGATACTCGAAGCACTTCTGCCTTGACTGTCCGACATAGCTAGGGAGGCCAAGATATTTGCCTTGCAAACATTCAGAACGGAGGCCTAGGAGGGACAAGAGCTGGGCTTTTAGCTGAGCTGGGGTGTTCTTACTGAATAAGACCGCTGACTTGTCCCTGTTAATCATCTGACCAGACCCCCATTCATAGACATGTAGGATATGATTAATGGTTTGTACACTCTTCGGCGTGGCCTCAAATAACAGCAGAGAATCGTCTGCGAACAGGAGATGGCTAACGGCAGGGGCTCCTTCAGCCACAACAATTCCTGTGATCTGACCTGTGCTCTCAGCGTGTTGTAGAAGCGCGGACAGCCCCTCAGCACACAATAGGAAAAGATACGGCGAGATTGGATCCCCTTGCCGCAAGCCCCTCCCTGGTTCAATCACATCCGTGCATGTCCCATTTATTTTGAACCTATACTTCACTGTCCGTGTGCACTTGTTGATCAAATCCACAAACTCCCGCGCGAACCCAAGCTGTAACATGATTTTTTCAAGGAAGCACCACTCAACGCGGTCATACGCTTTGCTCATGTCCAGTTTCAAGGCAGCATAAGATTTCTTCCCCGTCCTCTTCCTTTTCAGAAAATGTGTCATCTCATAGGCTAGGATTGTATTATCCGAAATTAGCCGCCCCGGCACAAAGGCGCTCTGGTTAGGTGAGATGATCTCCCCAAGGATACACTTTAACCTGTTGGCGATGACCTTTGACACGAGCTTGTACACAACGTTGCATAGGCTAATAGGGCGAAGATCTTTCAAAGTCTCTGGGTTTTGCACCTTCGGGATCAGCACTACAAGAGTGTCGTTCCATCCCTCAGGCATACTGCCGCCACGCAACACATGTAACACCTCCTGTACCACTTCATCACCCACCAGGCTCCAGTAATGCTTATAGAAAACTGCCGGTAGACCATCCATGCCCGGGGCCTTCAGATCCCCAATGTCATCAAGGGCTCGTTTTATTTCCTCCCTCGTGTACTCCCTAGAGAGAAACTCATTCATTGGGGAGGTCACCTTTGGTGCAATATGAGACAGGACTTCCGGGACATCGGCACCTGCAACGGGGGTAAACAAGGAGGAAAAATAGTTAGTAACCAGGGCCTTCATACCATCTTCGTCCTCCACCACTACTCCGTCATCCCCCCTGAGTTTTTTTATTGAATTCTTTCTCTTCCTTTCTGATGCAAACGCCTGGAAAAAACTCGTGTTCCTGTCCCCCTTCATCAGCCAATTTGCATGCGCCTTTTGTCTCCATACTAAGTCCTCCTGCTCCTCCAGCTTCTCCAATCTGAAAACCAGAGTTTGTTCCCTTCTCACTTGGCCTTCCGATAGGGGGCGCCTATATTCACCAATTATCAACCGTTGGTTACTCGGTTTCTATGGCTTATTATCAGGCATACGGCTTGGTCACCTTTTGATTAGTTGAGGGATAAAAATATCCTCTGAAATCTTTACCTACTAATAAAGCAGATACTGCTTCTGGTCGTACGTCATCGGTAAATTTGCAGAAAAGCCCCTCACTTTTTATAGAATCAACCCGCAATCCGTACAGAATCAACCCGGAAGAGAAAAAAAATAGCCCACGCTGTCCGTCTCGCACACGAAGCAAAGCAGTTGATTTCCTCTATAAAATCCCACATCGCTACTTTACAATTAATTTCATCGGTTCATATACATGCGCCTTGATGATTCTAATAAGAGGCTACGGAAATCAACGGAGGAAAACGGAACCCAGACTCCCAGAGAGATGTGGAAGAAACTGGGATGATGCGGATAGAAATTGCCTCCTAGGAAGGAAAGGGCCTGCTCCGGGCAAAGGAGAGGCCGGAGGGGAGCAACCCCGGCCTTGCTCGGCCAGGAGCTTCGTGGTGGGGCGGCGTTGTGGCCACCGTCGGCCGGTGGCAGCGTCTATGGCGCCTCAATGGCGCAAGCAGGGGAGGCGAAAGCACCGGCTACGACGTATCCACGGCGCAAGCAGGGAAGACGAAGGAAGGGGGCGCGCGAGGAGGCGAAGGGCGTAGCAAGAGAGGATGGAGCGGCGGACGGCTGTGCTCGCCGGGAACGGGCTACCAACAAGCCACTGCACACCGCGGCCCTGCAGCCCCCATCGCCACCAGCCACCAACCACAGGGAGGAGAGGGGCTCCACCACCACGGCACGCGGGGGAGGGGGGAGGAAGGGGCGGCTGGGCGGGATTACGGCAGCGGGCGACATCCCTGGGGGAGGTCCGGATGGACTTGCGTGGTGAGAGAGCAGGAAAAGGATGAGAAAACGGGAGAGAAGAAGATGATAAGGTTGGAGAGGGACAACGGTGCATGGGTCAAAGGACACGCATTGCCCGAACGATTATTTTTTCAACGGAAGAGGGATCCGGATTGCCTTAGATCTTTCTCGTAGCAGTACAAGCCTAGCCATATATACAGCCGAATAAAGTTTGTATTGCGACCGTCCAAACACTAGATTAACGGAGGAGTGATTATCTAGAACAGAATTAAATTTGCTCGATTCTCGCCGTACATGCATTTGTTTGCTTTTCCAAATCTACATGCACACAATTGACCGGTTTGGTTTTACGTTTTTTTTTTTTTGAAGTTAGATTACCATGCGTTTGTATTTTTTGATGTATACTTGTAGTGACTACATAAGTCAAGACACCCACGGCGTAAACATATATGCATGGACGCCTAATGAAATAAAATAGATTTCTTGGCTAGACTTACCGAAGCCTTTGTAGCCGCCGCCTTCTCCTCCTCTCCACAAAAATCTAGGGTTTTTGCCTCCGCCGACGTCGTCGAAGGTCCGCCTCCTCTCCGGTGGCCTTATGGTCATGGGGGCGCGGTGGATCTCGGCAAGGGTCAGCGCGAGGGCTCCGTTTTTAATCGTTTCTTTCAGTTTTGCTAGGGTTTGTGTCCTGCTCAGGAAGATGAGACGACGGCGGCTCCCTGAAGATGGAATAAAGGTCTCCCCGCCTAGCCTCCGTTCCAGCGATGCGTTTAGCATCGTTGGTGGGCGTGTGGAGGTATGTCTCTGGCAGATCTATCTTTGATGGATTTGCTCGGATCTCGTCGTTGTTCGTCAATGTTCGTGTGTCTTCGGATTGGATCTTTCTGATCTACATTATTCTTCATCTGCAGCGGTTGCTATTCTGGTGCGCTGGTCCCACGGGGCCTTAGCACAACGACTTCCCGACTGTCTACTACAACAAGTTGTGCCCGACTCCGGCGATGACGGTGGCGCCTTCGGCTCGCTTCAGTGCTGGTAGTTGTCGCTAGGTGGTCTACAAATCTAGATGTAATTTCTATTATTTTTGGTATTCGTTGTACTGCCATGATTGAAGATGAATAGATCGGAAATTTTCTCGCAAAAATAAAATAAAATAAAATAGATTTCTCGCCTTTGGATGGGCAACATTCAAGCGTATTGTGATTGCGTGAGTACTGAGATCATTGTTAGCGAGCGTGAAAAGGAGGATAAGTAGCAACACAGATGGGACATCATGTGTTAAAATAAAGAACGGACATATTATGTTCTCGAGTCATAATTATTTGGTTAGAAGAGTGTGGTATTTTTCCGTTGCAACGCACGGGCTCTTTTGCTAGTAAAACAAAAACAAAATCACTAGTCGATTGTGTAACCTGCTTCCTGATCCGTAAGGAAGTTAACATGCACCATATCCCCCAACACAAAGAAAGCATGCACCAAAGGCCACTACGGACAAAAGCATCACGGATAGGTTGAAATACGGGTATCGGCAGGCAATAGCGGAGCCAGCTTCAGTATGAACAGTAGCTACAGTGGTAAAAAACAGCTACATTGTGAACAGTTTACAAAGGAATTAGTAGATAGGCCCCAGGCCAAGGCCCTTGTTGCCTGGGCCTGTCTCTGCCACTGTCGGCAGCTGGTAAGATCTTTCTTGTGGTGTCAACAGCTTGGCGGGAGTCACTTCTTCTATTATTAGTCCCATCGGTTGTTGTTGAAACTCAGGAATATATCAACGTATTTTTAGTCTCTCTTCCACTACATACATGGACCTATCTCTGTGGGCATATTGTGTCACATACACACATGTATAAGCAACTAGCGGTTGGGGCGCCACCCGGTGGCGCCGCTTAAGAGGAAGTTGGGCGGTGCCAGGTGGGAGGCGCCCCTTCGGCTCCTTTTTTTTCTGCCACACATGCATATACAACTGAAAACCTTGTTAATTAATGACCATAAAGCAGGCCAAATTCCTTGACAGTAGTAATCCAAATTATTAGAGCTAAAAGCGGATTGAGTCAAATGAGTTCAAACTACTTGATGGACTAAACATCTAGAAAGAAGCATTTCATCCACATCTGGAACTTAAGAGAGATCTACTGACCAACGTCAATAGCTTCTTGTCTAACCAAAGAGAAAACATACAAGGGTAGCAGATCATAGAAATTATATTGATGTTAACAGGCAGGGCATACTTTCATTCTTTTAACAATATATCGATCGTTCGTGTAAAGAGCAAGCACATGGCCAATTAGATCTGTACTATCATCATTCACCGATTTTCTCAAAAGAGAGTAAATTATTAAACCAATTCCATTTCTGAAAACAATGAAAAATAACCAGGGTAATGTTGAAGATGCATGTGCAATTAGAACAAGCATGCATTCTTGACTACTCCCTCTGTTCACTTTTGTAAGTCCGTTAGGACAGCTGAAATTGCACTATATTAGGTGTTGTCTTAAATGTCTAAAAGGTCTTATAAAAGTGAACGGAGGGAGTAACAATGATTCTTACAGTTGACACAACACACTCGACCAGTTGAGGCTCAAATAGAACTGCAATCAAGATGCAGGAGTGGGGG
>LR738712.1:130582838-130596591 GCA_902687465.1 Secale cereale
GAGCGACCAGTTGGCACAACACACACCTTGTTATATATTCATTTCCTTTTTTTTTCAAGGAGCCTATTAGTAAGAATTAATGGTCAGATAATTCAGTGCGTAGTATTTTGGAAAATACTACAGTAAGAATCTCAAATAAGAGAACTTGCGCGAAATAAATAATGTGTGTGCTTATCAAGGCGACACAAATACTATTATTTTTCTTGTTTAACATTCAACCAAGAGAATAAAAGAAGCATATTTTCTTTTTACCAATTAAAAGAAGCATAGTTTCTTTTTACCAATTAAAAGAAGCATAGTTATAGGCACCTGTGAGATCATCTTCAAACGTGGAGGCACTCAACCTTGGTACTGACCATTGTAGCGGCTATACTTATACTCAGAGCATACTGAAGCTAAAATAGTAGTTGAGGGCATGAGAAAATATAAGCACTTCTGCACAACAAAAAGGAAACTATATGTCAGCAATATACACGCACACAGATGGTATGGCAGAAGAACAACTGAAAACCCTGAAGCACTGCAACATCTTGTTTGTATGGCAAAAGAACAAATGAAAATCCTGATGACACGGTATAAAAACATGATGAAACAAATCTCAAATTGGTAAACCAATAAGTTCTCAAGAAAGATAACCTGGAAAGCAAATAACAAGCACATCAATGTCAAACAGAAAGAAAATTTGTTGCATAAAAGGATATCATACTATTTAGTATTTACAATACCTATGACCAGATACCTAGTAACAAAGTTGAATAATTTTAGTCCTTTCAGCCCTAGTTGATGCAGCAAAAGATGCACCAAATAATGTCCCTTACAACAGGTTTGTCCGGGACTGGACAGAGACGGGTTGGAGCAGAGTGTCATCGACGGTGAAGTGAGAGGCTGCAGCAGAGGGCTTCACAGCGAGGCAACAGGTTGGAGCAGAGTGTCGTCGACGGTGAAGTGAGAGGCTGCAGTAGAGGGTTTCACGGCGAGGCGATGGGCTGAAGCAAAACGGTTCAGCGAGGCGACAGACTGAAGCAAAACAAGCACGCAAAGATGCATCTGCACAATAGAATTTCAAACATGAATACGCAACTAAAGCCCCGGCGGCTGCATTGCGGGCGCGCCTCCTGGGTGTACATGTGCGTACCTGTCTAGCTTGCTTACTTGTGAACGTGCTTATTTGATCTAGAAAAAAGTACAAGGAGCGTATATAATCGACAGATGCTGAAGAAAAAAAAATAGATCATTATAATGTGCATTCATATATACATACCAAGCAGACCAAGGCAGGAGATCTATGTTAACAGGTAGATCATGGTCTTGCCAGAGCATAGCCATCGATTGAAATCGAAGCCTAGATGCTCCAAAAAGATGGTCAATGTCCAAAATTTGATCATGACAACGCATGGATATTAAGTCTTAGAGATTAGCTAAATAAGGTCGATGGATGATATTCACAGGCATGATGGCTACAGCTAAGCATCCATATAATTAATCATGAAGGCAAAGTCTGAAACAGTGACTAAAGTAGATTAATATATAATCCATGGAGTGATACCGTCATTCATGTAAATTAGAAAGTAGGTGAAACTGAATCTTAACCTGCATACAACACATTCGAAGTGGCAATCGATGAGCTAGTGCATGAAAAGCCGATCAGAACTTTTTGGCGAAAGCCACTCTACAATCTGAGCATCACCCTTTGAAATCTACACCCAACCAGATAAGAGTAGTACTATTGGAATGGCTTCAAAGATCAAGTATTAAGTTTTTAATGACTACCTACCTTCTGATAAAGAACAACCTTAATTCGATCATCAAACGCAAGGTGTCCTACGAGCTTTATGTATAGTTACTCCACAAGATCAGATATCCGACAGTGATCTGTAATCTCCTCTGTTCTGTAGAACCTGGATATATTTGGCACAAGAATTAGCAAATACTGTATACTGTAAAACAGATAAATGGTCTGAACTCTGAAGGTAAACAGTCTTTTACCTTAGGTGCAATATAGTTGGGGCTACCACAGGTTGGATGCAGCAATCCGTCATTTTGAGAAGTTGCAGATATTAAATTCAATTAAATTAAAATATCCTCGTTTAAAAATCAATAAAAATATAATGCTCAGTACAATGAAATCATCGATAAGTCTATCATACCCCAAGATGTTGAGGTAAAGCACTGAGACCAAAATCAGAGATTTTGATGTTGCCTTCCCGGTCAATAAGAACGTTTTCTGGTTGTAACACGTAATATTGGGATAAGTCAGGAAGAAAAGAGACAGAGCAATCAAGCCATATATTGGCTATCTCGCGAAGTACATGATACATGGAAAATAATAATGATAGATAATCGTATGCCCAGATGCTTCAAAAGAAAAAAGAAGCTTCGGTTGTCAGTATCTTAAAGTCTCAGTTGTAGACACCCTTTCCATGGCAATAGCTCGCACCTTCAATAGCTGCTGAAAAATCCTTCTTCCTTCTCGTTCGGATAATTTTCTAATCACAGCACCAAACCTTGAATCTCGACATCAACAGACCAACCACCAAAAACCAAACATAATGCTCACCTAGAATATAATCAAACAGAGATTAGAGAGACAGGTGGTGGGAGAACCAAAAACAAATGTGAGGGCAAAAGAGAAGGAGAGGGCTCACCTAGCCTTTTGAATCGTTGTCTCATTATACCTGTGCGCCAACCTTCCCCACGTCCAGGAACTACGAGATCAACACGGCTTGCCGCGGCCCGCGGGGAGGAGCATCACCGATGAAAGATGGCAGGGTTGTCCCCGCCTTGCCATCGGTGTCGTAGGGAGGAGCAGCACCGTAGCTTTGCTACGAGGATGCCAGAAGACCCGGGGGAGAAGCGGGCATTCCATCGGTGGCCAGCGTGGGAGGAGCGATGGGGCGGCGGGTCGTCGGCGGCGGCGGCGGCGCCAACCCTAGACGGGGAGTGGGGAGACAGAACGAGAGATGTTGCGTGTGAGAGAGGCCCAGCCAAACCCACGCGTTTTTCTTTCTCCCCCTCATAGTTGCACAGTAAAAAAAAAAGATTGATGACGTGGGTGCGGCGAGCGCCCAACCCCTCCTGCCCACGTGGCTATCGCGAGACATTGCGCTTGATGCGTAGCTTAATGTTTTTAACTAGTTGCTGGGACGCGCCCTGGGCGCGTCTCTTGAGACGGAACTGTGCGCGCTAATCATGTTGTCGTGTTTGTTAGCATCTCCGTATGACAGTATGGATAGTTTAGTGAAAATTATTGAGAAACACGTATAAATGTCCTCCTCTCGTAGGATATCAAGCTATAGGTGAATACACATAAGACATATAGACAAGCACCCGAAGCAACAGCGAATACAATTAAGAATACTCTTCACAAAGGCGTTTGGGAATAACTATAATCCCACTATTCTGTAGAAAAAAATGAAAAGCATAGATGAACTAAAACATTCAGATGGAGGTTGAATCAATTAGGAGGAGCTGCAAAGTTCCATAACAACACCACCGTACACCACTCTGGCGACACCCAGACTACAGTTATCAGAAACCCGAGTGACAACCACTTGGAAACAAAAAATAATACATCAATGAATCCACAGAAAGAAATAAGTTAAATCAAACTGCATACCAAGAGTATTCGATTGATGATGGAGATCAAGCTTGCAAGAATGTTGTTATCTGCAAGAACAATCACCATGATTAAACGAAGTAGGATGCCAAAATGGAAAAAGAGCGATTGAGACTGTGTAGCATTCATGCAGTACATTACCGTTCAGAGTAAACGCGCACATGTTTGTGTCAATTATTGTCAATTCATGTTGGACAGTAGAGGCTGAACCATATACTTCCATTAAACACAAAATTAAGGAACTGGACCATTTTGTGTTGTCCATCCATATTCCATTATGGCAACTCGGATCTGCATCTATATATGACACATAATTAGTAATATCAGTTTTTCTTCCTTGGATAAATCTGGTCATCAAACTATAAAGATTGACATCCAACCACACGTATAAAACTTACTATCTTGTAAATCAATATCAAAGGTCAAAGCAGTTGGAAAACAAACGACAATGGAACATGCATCATGGTGAAACCTGCATACTACAATATCAAACACAAATTCAGATTAACAATCTAAGCAAGAAAATATGAGAGATGCAGTCCCGGTCAGTTTTTGTTTTGTGGCGTCCCCTCAAAAAAATAAAAATAAGATGATGTTCTTATTTTAGCAAGGATACATTGAGCTGGGACAATTCAGTCTGAAATAAAATATGATGGCTACGTAGGATTCGGAAGGCAAGAAATTTGCTTCCTTTCAACAGGCATGGTCTGCTGAACTGAACTTCATTTCAGCTAGCTTTGGTAAAAATCTGTAACTGAATTTGTAGTGTTGTAGAGCGACTTGCAGCTCAGAGAGGACTGCAAACATCAAACTCGTATGCCCATCCCACATCAAATTTTAAACCCGCCAAAATAAATATTTCAGTTTAGGCTCTGATCATTGTACTTTCTGAGTGTTAAGTGTAGTTTCCAAATAGCAGAGAAACCATACCATCTAAGCACAACCCAGTAGCTTGTACAAACTAACATCAAATCTGAAAGCGGAAACTGTCGACAACAGATGAAGGTACCATGGTCTATAATCCTTGGTGAACATCGTAAATTAGGATCAATAAAGCTGACAAGCTAAGAGTAGCTTTATAATCACCAAAACTCCTGCATATAATCCGAACAATAAAGTAAAGAAAATGGTGTGACCTGGTTCTTTACTTATCAAGTAGAAAATGGTACAGAATTTGACAGTCAAGTTGTATAGCAGCAATCATCTAAATTAAGTAACTCAACAGAAAAATGGTGCTGCTGTCAGATCACTAATATTTTGTTTGTGTTACAACATGAAGGATGTTAAGGCAGAACTTACCTTTAGAAGGGAAACAAAAAAGAAATATTTGAGAGGAAGAAACCATGAAAGAGGCAGAGACAAAGAACCAGGGCAGGGTAACAGCCCACCAACAGAAAGGCCATCGGGACAAGCCTGTAACGGCGGGATGGTGTCGATGACAAAGGGACAACATGTGGTTCTCCTTGCTCTTCACCTCTTACTCCCGCCCCCTGTTTCTCCTTCCATCTCTCTCTCTCTCTCTCTCTCTCTCTCTCTCTCACACACACACACACACACACACACACACACATGTCCTCCGAACACTTTCTCCTTCAGCACTTATACAAACAGGTAGTGCTCGCATCTACAACATCAAAGCCAGAATGCACTTTGGTAAAATATGTGCACAACTGCAGCTACCTATGCACAATAATTCTTGCAATGCAACCCACTCAAGCAAGAAAGAGGAGTTAGAGAAGGAGGGGGCATGTTACTCACTGTCTGTTTCCCCATCCCTCACAGACACACAGCCAGTACTCATTTTGTTTAAAACTTAACAAGGTTCAGTAACAATTGAAACAGCAGCTTCAAAAAACAGAGAGACAAGACGTAGGGTTTTGACAGTAAGAATAAGAATGAAAATTCAGTGAGTAATTTAGATTACGAAATAAGAATAAGAACAAGGGCTTGAGGATGTTCCTCTGAATTTTTCTGTGTCATGTTTCTTTAAGGAATGGCCATGCAACAAAAGAACTGAGAGGGAGTACATGGCCTCTCTCAATTAAATTCAATTAAATTATGGAGTTGAATCTGACCTCCAGCTCTACAAACTGAAAATTATAGAGCTGAAAATTATACAGGCTGTCTCTGTGTCTCATACAATAAAATTCAGTGAAATTTTAGAAACTGAAAATTGTGGAGCTCGATCTTATCTCCATTTCAGACTCCAGACACCACAGGCACCAAAATGTTCACATTATGCTTAGAACAGAAAAATGTAGTCCTAAAATTTATAAGCTGAAAATACAAGCTTCTGAGAAAGAAGATGAATGAGCATCAATGCGCATTTAGGCTAATTCTTTTAACTTTGATTATCAATCCAAAGAAAACACTATGATCAATCCAGAGAATCATCAAAGTTGTTCCTAAACTGAAGATTATTCCTAGTCTGAACATGTCACAACATTTCTGTTAAAATTTCAGACTTGACAATAAATATAGTGGAAACTAAAGATTGTTTGTAAACTGAAGATTATTTAGGAACACACTTGTTCCTAAACTTGATGTTGATTTAGGGACACAATCTTCAGTGAGAGTATAAAAAATAACTACTCCATGTTAATTTAGGAGTACTTAATTGATTCTACACTAAACCAGAGCAGTGATTCTACTCCATGAAGGTGTTGGCTCTGTCTTCTAAATCTAGTGAACAATGACAGTAAATTAACAGTACTGAATTTTTACAGACTTGACAGTAGTAAAGACTTGACAAATCCTCCTCTGAGCAATCTTCTTGAGCATTTATACAAATAAGCAGTGCTGGCATCTGCAAGCTCAAAGCCAAAATACAATTTGAGATAGTAATTGCATAGCTGCGGCCACCTCTGAACAATAATTTTTGCAACCCAATCCAATCAAGAAAGAAATAGAGGAGCTAGATGTGGAGGCGACCATGTTACGTACCTCGGCAGGCAAGCTCGGAGGAGAATCTGATGGAGGTCATAAGCAGTGGGATGAATTGTCCGAGCGCGAGACCCACGACCACCTTCGGCCAAGACGAACACATGTAAAGAGCTAGAGGACGAGGAGGATCCGATAAACTGAGAAAGAGTGGAGGGGCGACCTAGGAGAGAGCACGCACAAATACACTGATGGAGGCGCAGTTCGCGGCCGTCATCGCGTGGACAAAGGGCAACGCTCCTTGCCTCTTCGAGGGAAGCACTCGCCAGCGGCGGCGCCCTCCCGCATCGGGGCACATCACAGATCGAAACCGCCGCCGCCGTCTTCTCCTCCCACCCACTCCCCCTCGAGACAACGACGTTGGTGTGGCTCCATGTGAGAGCGGAGCCAGTTCCTATCCCGCTGGTGATGCTCGTGGCGGCGCAGGCGGAGGGATATGTGGGAGAGGAAACGAGAGAGAGGGAGGTCGCGTGCTGCCTTCGTGGCGAAGATAACCTGGGGAGGTTTTATCTGCGGTAGATGAGCGGCGCAGCCCCAATCCCTACGACAGTAAATTTTGTTGACGTGGCTAGCGCGAGGGCTCGCTCTTTCCGCCACCGCTAAAGGGTTTAATGGCTATACCGAAGTTCATGGGGGACAATTTCACATTGTACAACCCAGCAGCTATGTCTCTTGTTCAACAATTTTGCATGCTATGCTTGGATTTGGTTTCCTCCAAACTCTTATATAAAGGTTATTACATTGAAGGATAATGCTATCTTATTGTCAACCTCAGCGCTGTACATGGCTATGATATTCACGAGAAATAGAAGGGAGTTTATATAGAGAGGGAGGTGGAGGAGGAGAGGCAGGGGGGGTCATACCCATGGTAGAGTCAGTCGTCCTTTGTGCAATAATGATGAAAAGCATGGTAGCTCACACTGAATCCTTTTGCGCTCCTTGTAACCTCAATAAAGGATGAGTAAATATCTTGCTAACTCACACTCGTAGTTAGTTTTAGAAGATCCTTCTCACATACTCCCTCCGTTCTGATTTACTCTTCGTGGTTTTAGTTCAAATTTGAATTAAAACCACGATGACTAAATCGGAACGGAGGGAGTACTATTTAGACATATCATGCCAAGAAGCTTTGGTGGTCGTCAAATTTATCCGGCAAACTCAGAACAGGCTCTATGGCAATTGCTCATTTGATTGTGTTGCTGTTGTTCCGTCACTCCATGCTTTTGTTCATGCTGGTTCTATTCTATTCAAGCATCATATTTACAACGGTAAAGAGAGAAACGGCGGGGCAAGGCATGCGATTCCTTCTAGTTTTGTGCAAACTTCGGAATGACGTGGTCTTCAACGACAACGAGTGCATATTGAGGGACAATCTTCGACGTGGTGCACGCGGCATTCTCATTTGGAGCAAGCGAAACATAGCAGCCACTCGTGACATGCTCATGGGAGTTAGGTCCTTCTTTATCTCCGTTCCTCATCCCCCTGACTTTGGTCTTTCTTCTCATCTTTGTATGTTTTATCGGCTTCATAAGACACTGTATGACTGCCAAAAGAATTTTTTTTTTGTTTTTCCAAAAATAGAATATGCTCGTGTACTCAAGAGGCATATGCTTCAAGGTGGTGCCATAAAAGAGCAGACATTATTTTTGTTTGAGAAACACAACGGCAAAACACCTTCAAGCTGCAGACACCAGTCGCGAGCTGCTCTGCCGTCCATCCCCAAATCTCCATTGCTCCAACTGATTTCTCCCCCTGCAGGCCGCTACTTACTCGCCGATATCTGACCTTCTCTCCGTCCCAAAGTGGCAGGCGGGGTCGACTGCTCTGTCCGATGATGCCGGCCGGTGGCAGAAGAGGAGGTCGAGGGGGTTGGAGGCCGATCCCGCTGCACGCTGACGTCCCAACCTCCTGCGCAGGCGACGTGCGGGCGTGTGGTTGGAGGCAGCGGCGGCGAGTGACTGTGGTAAGAGGACTAGCGATTTCCCATGAGACTATCTCCATTAGTCTTGTCTTCATCGAATGAAATAGTCTTGCCTGTTTCTTCAAAAATGAAAAGGAAAAAAGATGGCAAAGTACTCAAACGTCACAACCACTTCATAACAAAAGAGCATAGCATGGATGACAGCAAATTACAGGCACGGTTTCTGTTGTGCCATTTGCTCTTGTATCATCCATGCATCCTCATAGCTGCTAACTAATTTCATGACTAGTTATCCATCATTTGCGCCACCACATATCATAATCTCCACACTCCATAACGAGAGGGAATAATAAATTCTATTAGGGCATTTCTAACCGATCCCCTACAAGTTGATCCCCAATCCGCCGTTAGTGCAGTATATTTTTACTCCAGCTCTAAAAGTTTTCCTATTTTACTCCCTCGGTTGGCGGCTGAGTAAAATGTTGCGCCCTATCTCTCGTGTTCGCCTCGCCGCTGCATCTTCACCGGCGCGCCTCCCACCGGCCCCGTCGCTACCTCGTTCCATCCCTTGCCCTCCGCCGCCGTTCTGCCCATTTGGCCCCCGCCCCTGTCGCAGTTGCCGGAATCAAAACACCGCCGCCGTCGCCATTGTTGATTCATCTGAATTCTTTCAAGTTTCTTCTTTCTCTAGCGTCCGCCTCATCTCACCTTCCTTGCACACCGCTGCAGGTCACCCGCCACTCGCCGGTTCAGTCTAAACCACGTTGGCCGTCTTGTGCACCACCACCGCACCCCAAGTGTTCGACGAATTTCCTAGGTGAGTTTTTTTGTTTGTTTCTCTTTGAACCGAGCAGTTTGGATTGAACCGAACCGTTTTAATTGTAGATTAACAGGTTGAGGGAGATGGTGTTGGAATATCTTTGGATATGGCATTCATTCTTTGGTCTACCTGGCTCTCACAATGACCTGAATGTGCTATCGATATCACCTCTGTTATCTAGGCTTTTAAAAGGTGAAGCTCCCGCTTACGACTACTCGGTCAATGGGCACAACTACTCAATGGGCTACAACCTTGCAGATGACATTTATCCATCATGGGCCACCTTGGTCAAAACAATTCCGCGTCCAAAAGATAACAAAAACACTCCCTTTGCCCAATGTCAAGAAGCTGCAAACAAAGATGTGGAAAGAGCCTTTGGTGTGCTTCAAAAGCGCTTTGCATAACATGACTTGTTAAATCATATTGCATAACATGATCATTGAAAACGAGAGAGATATGCCTGAGAACTTTCGGTACATCACCAACAGGAGTCCGATTGAGCCAGCGTATGATACAAACAGGATACTGTCATTTCTTGAGCATCATCGGAAGATCGAGAACTGTCAAGTTCATACTCAGCTCCAACAAGATCTTGTTGAGCATCATTTGCAACATCTAAGCGAGTCCTAGTTGTTCTATGAATGATATTTGCTACATTTGCACCATTCGGCATGTTTAAATTTGAATAATTCGGTTTCTAAACATTGAATTCGGTTTGTAAACTATATTGGTAATTTGGCCGAACATTCAAATTTATGTTTAGTTTCTATATGTGTGCTGATATGTTGTTGCCATTTCTACTAGAATTGCAAAGTTTAGAAAAAAAAAACAAAAAATTACTCCGTTATATTTAGGGATCGGCTAGGTCCGGCCAAAACTTAGTGGAGTATATATACTCCACTAAGCCTTTTACTCCACTAAATTTTAGGGGATCGGTTAGAGATGTCTTTACATCTCAAACATAGCACAATAACTACTGTGTGGAACCTGAGGAAGAAAATCATCCATTACAACAGGAACATATCACAATCACTACGACCCATATAATGAGGGCGAGGACAATATGCAGTAGGGCTCCGCTTGGGTAGCTGTTTTTAGTCCAAAACCATCGTAAAGGCCTATTTGGCACTGCTCCGCTCCACCTAAATCAGCTTCACTCCACCAAATTTACTTTGGAGAAGTTCCACAATGGAGTTTCAGCTTCAAGCTGCTCCAGCTTCAAGAAGGATATCCACTACGTACGCGCTAACACCGTGTGCTCTCAGGTTGTTGCCGCCGCTGTCAGAGACCATGATTAATAGCATTGTCTTCCTCGTCCTTGGCAGCCACTGCTTTGCCGACGTCGTGCCCACCGAGCTCAGCGACTTCTTGCAGGAGTTGCATTAGCCGGATGTGAAACGGAACGGGCACCTGGTGCGTTCGGGAGGCTGGACGTGCTAAGCCACCATTTGTTCGCCAGCAACACGCTGCATGGATTGATACCAACGAGGCTCAGCTAGTGCCATACGCTTGAGCTCCTCTACTTGGTGACAATATACTCTACAGCGACATCCCCAAACGAGCTCTGTGCCATGGACGGTCAGAATAACACACTCAACCCGAGCTGGAACGGCCAGGTTTGATACGGGCTGGCAAGGATATCGAAGCTGAGCAAGCTATCAGTGTTGGACCTGTTTGTGCCACAACGCACTCGCTGGCGGTCTTTTTCAACCAAACTGATTATAACCGTGTTTTGGTAAGATGGAATTTTTCTGTGTGGCTAATCAAACCTGTAAACTACTACCTCGGTCCCAAATTATAAGACGTTTTGTTAGGATCTTTTAGCCTACCAAAACATATTATAATTTGGAACAGAGAAAATATTACGTGTAAAAGATTATCCATAACTCAATCCATCAAACTTTTAGGATAGTCCCGGATCAAGAAATCGACAGCCATTAGGCAACTAACACTCATATAAATCCAGTGACAGACCCATATATAGGGATTATTCAAGGTTAAGGGCATGAAATGAAAAGCTAATAAATCGGAAAAAATGAAATGAGCTCCAAGAAAATTTGACCCTCCCGACCCTCCCGAACCTCCCGAGTCGCCCCCCGCGTGGGCGGCCGGGAGGCCCCCAGATCCCGTCGGCCGGCCCTCTCCCACTCCTCCTCCTCATCCCTCGCCGCCGCCCAAGGGCGGGGCCAGGCGAAGCCTGGTCATCGCCGGCGGCGGCGGGGACTCGGGCCCTCTCGCTCGCGTGGGGCTGGCGCGGGCCGGCGCCCCCGGGCCGGAGCGTGGCGGCGGCCGGACGTCACGACGGGTGGTGGCGGCGCCTCGGCGACTTCGCTCCCCCGCGGCAGGAGGCCTCGCGATCTGGTGCGTAGCCGTCGCCAGGGACGGCGGCAGCGTGATCGGATCTGGTCGCGGCGGCACGGCCGGATCTATGCCCAAGCGTGGGCCTTGATCGCTGGTCTGCCGTCGGCACGGTGGCGGGTGCGTCTCGTCGGCAGCTGGGCAGATCCGCTGGGATTCTACCCTTGTCTGGTCCTTGACAGCGCGGGCAACTCCGGGGGAAACCCTAGATCTCCTTGGGATCGAGCGATGACGGCGATTTTGCGTCGTAGTCCCTCTTTAGGGCATCGTTTTGGAGTTTACTACGGTTGAAGGGACCAGCGACGTCGGTGGCGCACGTCTGGTGGAGCAACTGCCGATGAAAATCGCGCCGACTACGGTCATGGCGGACGATGACGGCGTCTTAGATGTCGTTCCCTTGTCGAGGCATCGTCGTTGCAGTCTGCGTCATCAGGCTCGGGATGCTCCGGGGGAAACCCCAGATCTGGGTTTTCTGGATCGGACGATGATGGCGTTTTATCGCTGTCCCTCCTGGGGGCATCGTTTTGGAGCAAGTGATGGCTGGGGGGATGGTGGAGCGGTACTTCATCTCACACATTGATGGCGGCGGAGATCGGCGGCATGGCGCTGTGGAGGCTCGGCGTCCGATGCGTGGAGATGGACTCGCGCAGGAGGAGGTAGCTATCTGGTGTCATGGTGACGTCGATGGCAGAGTGGCCAGACAAGGTAGAAGCCTCAATATGATCTGAAGACGGACTTGTGGAAGATGGCGGCGACGACACACGTGTGTCTGACCGGATTGTGCCCCAGACCCGGTATGTGGCTCGGCTGGGGCTTCCGGCGTTTGATGTTAGGCTTAGGTGAGTGGTTTGGGTAGTGGCCCAGCTAGCACCCCTTCATCATTTTGATGTTAGGCTTAGATGAGTTTTCTGGGTAGTGGCCCAGCTAGCACGCCTTTATCATTTGGATAGGAGTAGCGGCATATGTTGCCAAGATGGCGGATTCAGACATATTGTTATAATACTTTGTAAGGTCCTCGAGAATAATAATCAATAAAGTGGCCGTATGCATCTCCTAGATGCAGAGGCCGGGGGTCATCCTCCTTTTCTAAAAAAAAAAAAAAATCGGAAAATTTAGAGAGAGAGAAAAGAAGTTACTATTTCTTAGCAAAACACGCACTATGAATAAGCAACTTCGAACAGCAAACTTGGTGTTTTAAGTAAAACTTCCACTTCACTAAAAAGCAAACGTCTCTTGTAGTTGATGCTGGTAGTGGCATGGTCACAAAAGTCATCAATATATGATGCCAATCTATAAGATAAGGGCGGTAGAAATGTAAGCATGATACATGTGGTTACAAAAGAAAACAGACATGATAATAAACTTTTCCAGCCTTTGACAGGAAGTGATTCGGTATTGTGTCGGCTGTGTCTGGCTGAGATAAAGAGAAACACGGATACTACAGCTAGCTCGTAAATGGGTAGTCTTTCTCTCAGAAAAAAAGTGCATAGCAATTAATCTTTGAGAGACGATAATAATAATTTGTTATGTCTGCTCTGAATTGGGTCCATCACAGGAGCCAGTTTACTGCAAGAGAAAAAAATAAAGATGATCCACTAGATGAACTTGAGATAGAAACTTATCTATAAGGTTGCGCATCTATATCTATACTTATACTAATTACAGACTCCCTAGAAATTCCCACGTTAATTAGAAAATATATACTTATACTAATTACAGACTCCCTAGAAATTCCCACGTTAATTAGAAAATATGAACCGTTTATCTGGTGGGACCAAATTATTACGGTGTAGATTGCACCACATATTTTTTTCCGCAATGAATGCACATAATCTTTCACGGTTGAAACTCTATATGGCCTCAATCTAGGGAGAACACACCTTTTCACGATTGGACTCTCCATGTTAATCCACAAAAATCAAAATTAACTTAACCGTGGAAAAAATAAGAGTCAATCTGACCCAAGATGCACGAAAACCTGACCTGGATTCGATGTACGTCAAAAAACCTGTCCATGTCACTTTACAAAAAAAAAAACAATCCATGGCACACATGAGGTCAGATTGAATTTTTGTACGTAAAATAACCCCATGCATTG
>LR738712.1:130605804-130617220 GCA_902687465.1 Secale cereale
AGGTGTCTCCTCCGCCGCCGCCTCGCGCTCGCCTCTCCATGTGACTCTCTAGATCCCCTTGCTAGCCACATCGTAGGATTCATAGCATGGCACTACTCCAATTAATCCTGTCACTCTGTCTTACCATCTTCATCCTTTTCATAGACTCACAGCTTCCAAGTACGCGACTAACAAATCCAACAGCAGAAGTTTCTGGTTTGGCCGCCTGCCCCTAGCAGGCTAGCACCTCTAGGCAGGATCATTGGTAAGCACAGATCAATAGCTGCGACTAAAAAATTAGGTCTCAACAGATTGAGGCCGCCTCCTCAATCCTTACTAACCACCCGATCCTAACTTTGGGGTCTCCCTGTATGTTTAATTTCGACGCGGACATATCATCACCTGCCGTTGATCTCCAGAATCATGTGTCATCTCATCTATGGGCGCCTCTAAAATCCATGGTGGCGGCAAGAACGGCGGTCTATCTTCCTCGGAAAAACATATTAAGGGCGAGCGACACATGGCGCCAGGAACGACGGCGGTATTCTGTGGACTGCTCTCGACCGCGAGGAAGGATGTGGAAGTGTTGCTTCTGGCCATGACCAAGAAGGTCTTCTCGCGCTACTGCCGAATCGCTATGGGCGCCACAACCCAATGATGCAGCTCTCTGTCCGTGCGCCCATCACCTCATGATGACTGCCCTCTGCCTTTCTAGACTACCGGCCTGCAGCCTTGACCTCGTGTGCATCTCGGACGTTTGCCCCTGCCTCTATCAGATATGGCCGAATCTCTATTGGTGCCCCAACCCATGGCCTCCCGACGACTGCCCTCTGCCTTTCTAGACTAACGACCTGCAGCCGTGACCTCGCTGATATGCATCTCGAACGCTTTGCCCCCGCCTCTACCAGGTATGGCCTACAAGAGCATGCACACTGAGAATAAGCTTTCCTGTTGCATGGCCATCCATGCCACTCGATTTGGAACAACAGGCCTGCACCACTAGCACAATAGAGAAGAGAAATATATATACCAGGCCGAGCAGCTAGCCTGTTGTGTTTAGTGAGGAGTTAGTGAAAAATATACTAGAAGATTTTGTATTTCTTTCTTACAAAAGTGGATATAATAAGTACATACACTGATATGGAAAGTTGTATTTGTTTTCTTACATCTGTAGGTACAATAAGTACATAATATGATATTGAAAAGCTAGATTAGCACCATCTAATGGAAGAAGCGGCAAGTGAGGGATCAGATGGAGTTGCAGAGGTACTGGAGCCTTGGGTGTGCACGATGATAACAAAGATGTGTAATATTATTGGGCGTTTGGGGACAATGGTAGCAAGTAATTAATCAGTACTGGATTATTTTGGTCTCTCCCATATATCCTAATTAGGTTTGTTCTGATTTGCAACACAGTTTATTTTGCTCACATACGCAAGTGCTTTCTTTGACCACTCAAGCAAGTAATTATCTGGGTAAAGTTTATACGCTATGCATCAATAGCCTCTGAATGTGCAAATAGGTTGTTGGTAATATATATACTACATTCGAGGGCCAGGGGTATGGTTCTTTCGCTTGAGATGCCCATGTCCATGTGTATGACAGATTGTCGCAAGCTGTGATTGGCTGAAGAATTAGTCATTTCAAATTCGTCTGAAGGTTATTTGTTAAAGTATGAGCCTAAAATGATGGATGTCTTTAAGGTGAGTGATTTTTTTCCAATTATCCTAACATTCCATATAACTGTATGCCTTTATATATCTCCTCTTTACGAATACAGAGTACACTCAAGATACTGAAGTCCGAAAAGATTTGACAAGTAAGCTACTTTGTTTTCCATTATATAATTTAGTAGTAAAAAGCCAAAAATTATTGATGGGACTTATATTTTTTTGCCCTTTCTAAAAATATCTCATGATGTCCTCTCTGCGCATTCAATAAGTAGTCGACCATCCTAGCAAATATATATACATGAAGGCAGAGAATTGGGTTCGCTCCTATATCAAGCTACTTCCAGGCATGGTATTTTAATATGTTACTTTGGCATGTGCTAAATCATGTGTAGAGATACGGCTACACTTCATTATATATGCACACATGGTTTCTTCCTAATCATCTAAATTTAGGTAGGTCTAGATCACACCACACATATGTAAAATACAGAAATGCAGAAATTACAGACTTCTGATTTCTCTGTTAACCTTCCGCAAAATACAGAAATTAATTACATGCTATCAAGTAGCCAAAGTTAACTCTACATATAAATTAAATTGTTGGATCTTTGTGATAGATATGATACTAGGCATGATTTACAGAAAGAATTTTGAGTGGAAAGGTGAATACAGTATAACAACTTGCTATCATTTTACTGGTGTACAACCAATTGATAATTTAATTCAGTTTCTCATCTCTAAGTTTTAGTTTGCAAAAGTGAACTTATTTGTATGAGACACCTAAATGCATTATTGAACTCAGTAACGCAAGAGCTATACGCATATTCAAAATATCTATCTGGATTAGTAAGAAACTTCAGGCGTAGATTTTTGGGTGGTAATTTGTAAATATTTAGTTAGCAATCCCTTTGGGGTTACATCGGAGTTGTATCACCACATCCTAATAAAAACATGTAAGCTATTGCTTACATTTCAAAATTTTATAGGAAATTTCGGGTATTTATTTGTTGTAGTAACCAAGAAATATTTAGTTCGAATCATTCATAGCTTTCTTCACTGTCAGTTACTCTTTGTAAATAGCAATCACTCATATTCCAATCAAATGCTCCCACCAATACGGCTTGGCTTTAAAAAGGAATGTTTTGATGGAGCACGGAATTGTCCGTTCGTGACTAAATATGTTCAAAAAGTATTACTCAAAGGGCAGCAATCCAAGGGAACCAATAGGACGCACTACGTGCCTATAAACAAAAACGCATTTAAAGGTTACAAGTGATGGGAAAACAATACTTGGCTTTCATGTATGTCTCTGAAGTGTTTTGCAACTATAAAAATCACAATTTTATAATATTATTGAATACATTTTTTTTGTTTTATATAAACTATGTGTAGTAACTTGAAAAATGATATATTTGATAGTTCGAGAATATATGATTAACAACATTTTGCTTAATAAAACTAATAGGTTGACAAGTAGTTAGCATACCATGTTAACTATAAGTAAGTAGTTTTCTATTAATACATACAATTTATTGGCTAGCCCGAATGCACGGGTTGATGACTAGTATTATTAAATGAGCAGAGCCAGTAAGTACATTTGTATCAGGTTCTCCTGATACTAGCAGTGGGATTGTTGGGATGATTGTCTACGGCTCGCTTCACTGCTTGCTCAGCCCCTGCCACGTGCACTTCACGAGCACCCCTGAAGTTAATTTCAACTTCCACACTTTGAAGCCGAAGGAGGTTCTCCATGGCAGCGAAGTCGTTCAAGGAAAAGCCAGCATGCTTCAATGCCCGGACGTCCACTTTGAAGTGAAGATATTCCAAGGCTGGCATAGCTCCAGGTAGGAACCTGAATGGAGCGGACGAGTCAAATGACCTCAACTTGGGGAATAGACGGTTGCCCTTAATGGTAAGGAAGCCATCTGACGCTATCTGCAGGTTGAGACTAAGCTTTGGTAAACACCCAAGCATATCCACGTGCTGCTGATCGACAGCCTCCAAATCAACATACAGGTGTGAGAGACTCGGAACAGCGTAGGCATTAATCCACTTCGGCAGTGCAGAAAAAACAATAGTTAGGCGCAACTCGCGGAGCTGTCTAGGTGGCTCATAGCTGTTCCAGTTGGCCTCCTCACCACGCCAATTAATCATCAGCCGTAGGACTTCAATGTTATCTTATCTAGATTCCCGAAAAAGGCTTTCGCCCCGCTTTATAGATAAAGCAAACCGCCACCAGACATACAGCCACACCAGGTTCAAACACACACACCCAAGTACCACACCACATTCATAAGGTTCTGCTGAGGGCACAGCTCAACAAGCCCAAAGAAAGAGAAAAACAGAGCGAGACCCGCGCAGGGGATCTAGTCAGGCTCCGGTGGAGGCGGCGGAGGCGGCGGCGATAGGCGGACGGCCATCGAGCGAAGATCGGCGATGAAGGTAGAGATGGCGTCGCGCTCCAGGGGACGGCTAAGCGGCCGCCAAAGCTGCAGGAAACCCGAGAATTTGTAGAGAGCGTCAGTAGCACGACGAAGAGGGGAATGCTCGATCACAAGCTTATTACGAACAGTCCAAAGAGTCCAGGCTAGGACCCCAACCTCCAGCCACCTAATGTGGCAGGAGGACGAGGGGGACGCTTGGAGTTCAGCAAATAAGTCGGGGAAGTTGGTGTGAGTCCAACTTCCCCCGACAATCTCGCGAAAGCAGCTCCAGAGGAACCGGGCGGAGGAGCAAGCGAAGAAGATGTGGTTGGAGTCCTCGGGGACGGCACAGAGGGGGCAAATACCCGTGCCCGGGCCATTACGCTTGCGGACCTCCACACCGGAAGGGATCCGTCCCCGGATCCACTGCCACATGAAGATGCGGATCTTCAGAGGGAGACGGACGGACCACACCATCGAGAGGGGGGGGGGGAGCGGAGGAGGGGGCAATGGCCAAGTAGAGCGATTTGGTAGAGAACTGGCCAGACGGCTCCAGATGCCAACGCACACGGCCATGGACTCCATCTACCAACGGCTCATGCAGAGCGACACAATCAAGCAGCTCACGCCAGGCGGCGGATTCCGCAGGCCCAAATGGCCGACGGAAAGCGAGGCGCCCTAAGTCAGTGAGGGCCCTATCAACAGAAATCATGGGGTCGACCGAGATAGAGAAGAGGATGGGGAAGCGAGCCGCAAAGGGGGAGTCGCCGGCCCAGCGGTCAAACCAGAAGAGCGTCGAGAGGCCGGACCCTACCGAGATAGAGGTACCAATGCGGAGCACAGGGAGGAGCTGGACGATGGACTGCCAGAACTGAGAGCCACCCGACTTCTGGCAGAAGGCAAGTGGTTGGCCGCGCAGGTATTTATTCCGGATAATGTCCAGCCAGAGGCCACCATGACCCTGCGAGATGCGCCACAGCCACCGGGATAGGAGGGAAATATTCATCCGCTTAGAGCACATGATTCCCAATCCACCCTGCTCCCTAGGCTTGCAGATGTCAGGCCAGCTGACCATGTGATACTTCTGCTTGCCGTGCTCACCAGCCCAATAGAAGCGGGACTGGATTTTGGCGATCTCCTTATGGAGAGATTCGTGGAGGCTGTAGAAACTCATAAGAAATAAGAGGAGGCTGGAGAGGGAGGAGTTGATAAGAATAGTCCGGGTCGCCTTGGAAAGCCATCTCCCCTGCCAGAGCTCGCATCTAGTCTGGAGCTTGGTCACGGAGGGGCGAAGATCGGCGGCCAGGAGGCGCGAGTGACTGATGGGCATCCCAAGGTAGGTAGTGGGGAACGAGCCCAGGCGGCAATTGAGTCTATTGGCAATGGCCACTGACTCATCGGGAGAATATCCCATCACCATAACATCGCTCTTATTAAAGTTGATCTTGAGGCCCGACATCTGTTGAAAGCAAAGGAGGAGGAATTTGAGATTGGTGATGTCCATCTCCGAGCCTTCGACCATGATGATCGTGTCATCGGCATACTGGAGGATGGAGATCCCCGAGCCCCCGGAGAGATGGGGGGTGATACCACGGAGGTGGCCCGCGGCTTTAGCCTTATCTAGAATGGAAGCCAAAGCGTCCACGACCATATTCAAGAGGAACGGGGAGAAGGGGTCGCCTTGGCGCACCCCACAAAGGGTAGGGAAGAAGGGGCCGATCTCGCCGTTAATGTTGACCGCCGTGCGACCGCAAGAGACCATTTGCATGACTCTTGTGATCCACCGGTCGTCAAAGCCCTTTCGCAGAAGGACTTCCCGAAGGAAGGACCAGCTAACCGTGTCATATGCTTTGTGAAAATCGATCTTTAGAAAGACCGCTTTCAGGTGTTTGACCCGGACTTCATGAAGGACCTCGTGCAGGACCAGGACACCATCAAGGATGTACCGGCCCTTAA
This sequence comes from Secale cereale, assembly GCA_902687465.1. Classification (NCBI taxonomy): domain Eukaryota; kingdom Viridiplantae; phylum Streptophyta; class Magnoliopsida; order Poales; family Poaceae; genus Secale; species Secale cereale. The sequence continues at coordinate 130,611,836 of LR738712.1, forward strand.
TGAACGCAGATTGGTTAGGGTGCGTAATCCGGTCTGCAATCTTATCTAGATTGCGGAGGGACTCTACCAATGCTTTGTTCGAGGTCTTGTCGAGCTCTTGTATCCAAATATCGAGCACTCTCAGCTTTCTCAGCTTGCCCAGCTCTACCACAGATCACGATGCAAACCGAGAACAATGGTGCCTTCTATCATGACCGTTCAGACTGGGCACAGATGCATGGAGATATGTGCTGTGTCAGGGCAATCAAAATTTAATACGCTTCACATGGCTGTCTTGTCTGGGGCATGCTGTCGTCCCGTGACTAGAAACGATGTCTGCTGTCCGCAAGTTGCAGGATGCAACATCCTGTTCTGTTTCTTGTTTTTTTAATTGGCAAACAGGACTCACGAGAGGCATTGGTGCATGGGACGCCAAACATGTCACTTCCATCTTCCATAACAAACTGACACGCATGAGGCAGAGAGAGAAAAGGAAGAGCGAGAGAGGTGCATTGAGAGAGAAAATGAAGAGAGAGTGAGGTGCTGTGAGATGCAGAAGAGAAGGGAGAGGAGGTGTTGTGTGACAGTTCGGATAAAAAATAAGGAGAGAGATGGGCTGTGAGAGAGAAGGAAGAGAGATGTTGTGCATGCGTGGGACAAAAGATGCGTAGATGAGTAGCAAGTGTTCTTTTTTCTGACCGCTGGCTGACCACCATCAGGCATCGGCCACAAAGGCGAAAGAGTGACAAAAGATGCGTAGACCTCTGTGACTAGTTTGTAGGACCTAGTGTGCAGGACCTAGACCTACACTGAATTACTATTCACACAGGCATGTGAACTCCTGCTAATGGAGCTGGCGCTGACCGAGGATGTGGTCGTGATGTTCCTGGTAGCACAGATCACGATGCAAACCAAAGGACAGGATAATGGGTACCCCGGAGCTCGGCCTACACAAGAACTTTGCGCTACCACAAAGTTTACCGACGTGCTAACATAGTCCAACCTTAGCACTTCTAGGGAGGTCAGGTTCCCTATCCCTGGCACTCCTGTGGTCTCATTAACTAGCAGGCACTTGAGGTTTCTTAGTCCGACGATGGATGGCAATTCTCTTACACAGGTTCCTCTCAAGTCCAGTACCTTCAAATGATATAGAGGACCCATTACTACATCCTGATGCAAAGGAATAGGTGTGTCTCATACAGTCTCGACGGAAGCAGCCTCTGCACTGCAGACACTGAAATCATAGGAATATCACCATTGCTACAATTAAACGATCTTTCTGTGAGAGGGTTATATTCCAAGCCCTCACTACCATCCAGTACGGTGAGGAAGTTGTGTTCCGATGACAAGGAACTGATCGTATCAGGCACCAAATCATGGAAACAGCCACCATTTATGATGCGACGTGATTAGTCCTCTAACGGAATGCTTAAGCTAGCATCCACCTCAGGACGTTTACCCTCAGTTGTGTGCTCCTCTTCTTCCGCGTTCTTGAAAGACATAATGAAAAAGTTAGGTCATGTTGTAGTGAAAACTATATCGTCAAATCATGGATGCATTAGAGCAGTCAGTAGTGCGAATGCATATACAATACCTGGCCTATATCTGAACTTTCTTCAACATCAATTTTGTTCAGCTCATTGACAATCTCTGTTATATTAGGCCTTTTCTCACGCTCTAACTCCACACACCTTAACGCTATTTCAGTGCATGTCCTAACTTGCTCTAATGTATGCGATGACACTGTTGCCTGCAGACGTTTTCTCCAGTTTTCCTGAACCTGCACACAGTTGGAACAAGATGCCAAAAGGTGGCATGCACTCACGCAGGTAAGACACAACATGACATTTTCTAAGAACATTTTCACTTACATGCTCAATGAATTCCTGGGAAGTCATATCCGAATAATTCTGGCGGGCCCCCTGACCAGCTATTACCTGTATCATTATGATGCCCAAGCTGAATATGTCAAACTTTGGTGAGATTTGCTGCAGAAAGATGTATTCTGGCGGCATGTATCCACTGCATGCATGAATACAGTTAGTTACTCCCTCGGTAAAGAAATATAAGAGCGCTTAGATCACTACGTATGGGCAGGGACGGAGCCAGGATTTGACCATAGGGGGGGCGAAGATAACGACACTAGAGATTTTTTTTAGGTTAACACACTTTCCACTAATTTTTTAACACAAATCTGACCGCTAATAGAAAGACAACGACACAAGAGATGTAGATTTGCCAAATTTTATTAGCGATATTTTTTATTAGGAGCTTGCATATCAATTAAATTATGCTTGGGCTATTACCTTGGTTCTTGGAATCATCAAATTCACCATTTCCTCTAAAGGGGCATGCTTGGAAATTTAACCATCTGATGCAATCAACAGAAAATAATTATTAGATATCATGTATTAAGAAATTATAAATATTTGAAAAAGAAATAATTCTTACTTACCTCATAGCATCAATGGGAGTCTTTAGCCTTAGTTAGGATTATGCTGCTTCATTTCACTAGATTGTACTGTAGCATCATGTTCTGATGGTTGAGAGCTTGAACCAACTAGTTTGAATAATTTATGAATGGATTTGGCTCTTTTTCTCTTCTTGTCTACACAAGCACAAATAAATAAATGAAAATGTTATAATTGATGATTAATGCTTGTAGTTTGTACGATTATACTTCTATAGTTTTTAAAGGCATGAACCAATCTGATGTGAGTACATATTACCTTCTCCGTTGCCGCTCAGCCGCACTGTGTCCAGGCCGCCGTCAATGGGCAACGAGGAACCGGCGACGTGTCTGTGGATCGGCGCAACGGCGCTACCCTGTCCCGGCATCCCCTACCCTTCTCCACTTCTCGATGGTGGCGCGATGGAGAGATCTGATCGTAGCAGCCAGGTGGTAAGTCTCAATCTCAGCAGCGGGCGGCGGATTGGAAACCAACAGACTACCTCTAGCGATGTGGATTCGTGCTGTAACTAACAGGGCCTTGTTTTCCACGATGGCCATATCTAATGGGCTGTACCCCTAACAAAAGATCTAATGGGCCCCTTAGAATCGTCGCTGCGTATGGGATACATGGGAAATTGATTACTCCACCAGTCGTACAATGTGAGCTAGCCAAGTTTTCCGAGAAACAACGAGTGAAATACGGACACGCAGTCACACAGTGCACACTACGCACACAGAGACATACACATTCACACAATGCGTTTAAACAGGGTGTCACGTTTTGCTCAGACAAATAGGACGGCCACCAAGGTTTGATCTCTGGTAAGCTGAGATACAACCACATCCACTAACCATAACCTATGGTCTGATTTCTCTCAAGTATCTTGTCTTTACAGTCAAAATGTGAAACTTTATTATTCATGTTTTCATTCAAAATAAAAAGAATAACACAGTAACATATCAATTCATAATATGGAACCATCTGAAATTATGGATCTTGTGACATTGTTTTCTAGTGTTGAAATATTCAAAAGAGAAGCTTTTTTCAAACATTACGTACACAAATCTTTTTTACTAGGTCTACATTTGCGGATAGAGGCGACCTTATTTCTCAAAGGCATGTTATGTATCAACTTACAATGTTCCTGACGTATTTTGTGTGACATATGTTTGCATTCCTGGAGGGAGTCTTGATATACCAAAATCGGCAATCTTAGGTATCATGCTCCTGTCCAGCAATATATTTTCCGGTTTTAAGTCCAGATGGTAAATTGGGTTTTCAGATCCTGTGTGCAGGTACTTTAAACCTTCGCATATCCCTTTAATTATGTTGTAACGTGAATACCATTCAAGTCCACATGATTCATCTGTAGATGTAGACAGAAATTGAGCTTCACCATTACCAAGTTTCTCCCCAGATGGATCATAAAGGTTGTTAAGTTTCTTCACAGCAATCACTTCCCCATTACCAAATACTCCCTATTAATCGAATATTTTGTTAGTATGGCATGGCTTCTTTTAAAGATCTAGAATTATAGTACTCCCTCCGTCCCAAAATAAGTGACGCAAAAGTGACTCAACTTTGTACTAAAGTTAAAGTTAAGTCACTTTTGCGTCACTTATTTTGGGACGGAGGGAGTATAAAACATGCAAGTGGTAATGATCATACCTTATAAACTACTCCAGACCCGCCACAACCGATTACACGCTCTTTCGAAAAATTATTTGTAATATCTTTTAACACCATGAGTGGAAACACCCGTATATGTTGTAACCCCGTGTTCTCCATGGGAGTCTTTATCTCATTTTACGAGTGACTACATTCAAAGTCTCACCTATGCCTGACAATAGAAAATCATCTCACATAAGATAAGTGCATACCAAATCTGCATATAACCTTAACAAACTAGACATATTAGTATATTACTATAGCAAAGTTGTTTGTTTTTTTGGAGAGAATAGTAAGCTAACACGACAAATCAGACAACGAACAATTATGCTAGGCTGTGTGTTCCTTTGTTACTCATATATACTCGATTATAATGACGGGCTGTACATCAATGGCAAACACCGGAGGGTGCTGCATGCATAGGCCGGCATAGGTGATGCATTATTTTCAGAAAAAAGCTTCTGAAAAAGATGAAGCTGGACAGGGAGGGGGGGTGGGGGGAGGGTTGAAGAACTTTGTTGATGGCCAGATCACTACCAGAAAAACAGGGTTTGCCGACGGCCAAATGTATGCCGACGGCTGCCGTCGGCATCTAGAGACCTATGCCGACGGCCAAGGGTAGGCCGTAGGCGTACAAAGGCCGTCGGCATACATCCATCTATGCCGACGGGGCCGTCGGCATAGAGGAGGCCGTCGGGACCGCACGAGCTACGCCTACGGGTGCCGTCGGCATAGGACAGGCCGTCGGCATAGACCTGGCCCACCTGCCCGGTCAGCGCAGACCACGTGACGGCGTTGACCCTACGCCGACGGGCCGTAACGGCGCCCGTCGGCATATCTGTGGCAGAGGTATGCCGACGGTCTGGCCGTCGGCATAGGCCCCTCTGCCACGTCCACGATCCGTGCGCCAAGCCACGTCATCGATCCGTGAGACGAAGGCCGATATGCCGACGGCCAGGCCGTCGGAATACATTTATTTTAATTATTTTTTAATTCCATTTCTGTTATCTGTGGCAGAGGTATGCCGACGGCACGGCCGTCGGCATAGGCTCACTCGCCACGTCATCGATCCCTGCGCCACGCCACGTCATCGATCCGCGGCACAACCTGCGTGGGGTGTAATGGTATGCCGACGGCCTAGCCTTCGGCATAGGTGTACTTTACTTTATTTTTATTTTTAGTTTGCTTTGTTGTTTTTACTTTGCTTTGTTGTTTTTACTTTATTTTAGTTTTTGTTTTGCATAAGATAATTATGCCTTATCTAAAAAAAATCCCGATGTATATC
>LR738712.1:130630881-130740895 GCA_902687465.1 Secale cereale
CCCCGCCCCAACTCCGGCCGCCCCGCCCCTACACTGCGCCTCCCCGCCCCATCTCCGGCCGGCCCCTCGAAGGTGATTTTTTTTGAAGTTTTTACTGTTTTTTTAGTAATTTTGTAGCTAGTTAGATATAGATAGTTAGATAAGTATTTAGGTAGGTATTTAGATAGGTATTTAGATAGTTAGATAGTTAGATAGTTAGTTAGATAGTTAGATATGTATATAGTTCGATAGTTAGATAGTTAGATATGTTAGATAGTTAGATAGTTAGATATGTTGGTTAGATAGTTAGATAGTTAGATAGTTAGTTAGATAGTTAGATAGTTAGATAGGTAGATGTTGTTTAGATGAGATGCTATATAGATAGGTAGATAGTTAGATAGATATATGTTGGTTAGATGAGATGCTATATAGATAGGTAGATAGTTAGATAGGTAGATATTGTTAATGTTGTTAGTTTTTTTGCCTACATGATGCAAAAATAAATGAATGCATGTTTAAATGTTTTAAATATGTTCTATGAGTTGTGATGTTCTAATTTTTGTCGCGATGCAATTTGCAGGCTTTGTGGTTTCGCATTTCATTGGAGTGACCGTTGTCCGACGCGTTGGCCCCCCTGAGCATCCCTCTGCTGTTCGACTACTTCCTCTACAGCCGAGGGTGAGCTACAAGTCCATCTCCTCCAAATTTTAGATTTCATTCTCAAGTCAAGTGACGTAACCTAGGCGTCTCCCGTCCGAAAGGGTTGCATCGATAAATATGCATTCAATTGCATATTTATCACCGCAGCTCTTTCGGATTGTCCAGCGTTTTCCATGGACAGCCCGAGGATGTGTAGATTGGGTATGTTCTCCATGTTCTACCCCGTTCCGAGACAGGATTTCGACGGTGCCTCCACATTGTTCTCCGGAGCACATTCTCTCGGCTATTTGCCGAGACGTGTTTCTGGAGAACAGCGGGGAGGTGCTGCCGAAATTTTGTCTCGGAACGGGGTAGAATGGAGAACGTACTCAATCTACACATCCTCGGGTGGGATTAGGACCCATCTTTACCTATTAGGGATTTAGGTGGATTAAACGCGGTAGAAACTGAAAATTTGATGTGATTAATTTAAGTGAACCCTTAATTATGTTGTGTGGGTTGCAAAAAAGCAGAGGATGGCAGATAATCAGTGGATGTACAGTGGTTTTATCCGTCGGAATCGAGTAACATCAGAGTGGATCACGAAAACCGATGTGTATTTGAAGGAGATATTCCGTCGTCCAATGAGAATTATCCCTCCATGCCCCTGTGCGAGATGTGCCAGACGTCATCGTAGAAATCAGACGGACATGAGTGAGCACCTTCGCACTTACGGATATATGCCAAACTTTGACATGCCGCCGATAAACATAGCCGAGCAGGACCGTGGTAGAGAGGAGGTGATGCGACAACGCATCGATGGATACGAGGACGACGGGGTCAGGGACATGCTAGATGATGTCATTGTTGCAGAAACGGCAAATGCGACACCTTCAGAAAATGAACCGGAGGAGCCGGAGGCAACTGCAAAGGCCTTCTTGGAGGTCTTGGCCTCGTCGAAGAAACCTCTTTATGCGGGTGCGAAAATATCTCAGCTGGATGCCATCTCGCAACTGATTGCAGTCAAGGCTGAGTACGGCTGTAGCCAGAAATGCTTCGAAGCATTCCTGGGAGTATGGGCTAACAGCCTCCCTGAGGGTCATGAACTTCCGAAAAGCATGTACGATACAAAGAAAATCATGAAGGCACTCTCTATGGATTATGAGAAAATAGATGTTTGCCCGAAGAATTGCCTTTTGTTTAGGCACGAGTATGCGGATGACAAGTACTGTAGTAAGTGCGGTTCGTCTCGGTACATTGAGGTGGTCGGTGAGGATGGTGAGAAAAAGCAGCTAACCATCCCCGTTAAGGTTCTTCGATATCTTGATTTTATAAAAAGACTGCAGCGCCTTTTCATCACGAAGGAGTCTGCCAAAATGATGAAGTGGCACAAGGAAGGTATAAGGTACAATCCAAATAAAATCGTACATCCATCGGGAGGGGAAGCATGGAAGTCATTCGATGAAGAATACCCCGAGGAAGCAGCCGAGGCTGGGAATGTCAGAATAGCCATATCAGGTGATGGGTTGAATCCATATGGTATGTCGTCCAATCCATATAGCTGCTGGCCTGTGTTTGTAATTCCGCTCAATCTTCCTCCCGGTGCCCTAATGCAACGGAAGACCATGTTCTTGTCGCTCATCATTCCGGGGCCTGACTACCCGGGGAAGCAATTGGGTGTGTTTATGCAGCCGCTTGTGGATGCTTTGCACCATTCTTGGTACTTTCCGAGGTTGACATACGACCGAGATATGCAGAGAAATTTCTTGATGAAAGTTTGGTTGCACTATTGCATGCATGACTTTCCCGGCTATGCTCTATTCTGCGGATGGTGTACAAGTGGTAAGATGCCATGCCCAGTGTTCATGCAGGCTCTGCGAATGATTTGGCTGAGTAAGGGTGGCAAGTATGTAGCCTTTGACCTGCATCGACAGTTCCTCCCTCCAGACCATCCAGACAGGGAAGACAAGAAGAACTTCACGAAAGGCCGGGTTGTTCATGAAGTAACCGAGATTCCAACATTTTCGGGGACAGATGTTCTTGCTCAGCTAAAAGCTCTCAAGCCTAAAGGCAAAGGCAAAGGCAAAGGCAAAGGCAAAGGCTTCGAGGGATATGGTGAGACGCACAACTGGACTCACATTACCCCGTTCTCGCAGCTTCCCTATTTCAAGGACCTCAAACTTCCTTACAATATTGATGTGATGCACACCGAAAAGAATGTGGCAGAGTCCCTTTTCACTACGATCCTCAACATTACTGATAAGACGAAGGATAACGTTAAAGCTAGAGCCGATCAACAGAGAATTTGTGATAGACCACGGCTGAACATGAAGCCTCCCACAGGCGGTCGAAAAAACTGGTTCAAGCCAGATGCTGACTTTGTCCTTAAACCGCCGGGAAAAAAAGAAGTACTTATCTGGCTGAAACAAATTTTGAAGTTCCCCGATGGTTATGCATCGAATATAAGTAAGGGAGTCAATCTTTCAACGGGCAAAGTGACCGGCCTGAAGAGTCATGACTAACATGTATGGATTGAGCGGATAATGCCGGTGATGGTTCGAGGCTATGTCCCCGAGCATGTCTGGCGAGTGCTTGCCGAGCTTAGCCATTTCTTCCGCACACTCTGTGCTAAAGAAGTAAGTAAAGAGGTGATTGAAAAATTGCATAAGAAGGCACCGGAGTTGATAGTCAAGCTAGAGAAAATCTTTCCGCCAGGCTTCTTTACTCCGATGACACATCTCATTCTGCACCTCGCGAACGAGGTATTGTTGGGGGGGGGGGGCTGTGCAGAATCGCTGGCAGTACGGCCCTGAGAGGCAGAACAAGCATCTCCGACGGAAATGTGGAAACAAAGCTAAGATTGAACCTTCCATAGCTGAGGCGGTTATCCTAGAGGAGGTGTCAGACCTCAGGACATCATACTATCCAGACCATGTTCCCCATCTGCATAACAAGGTGCCTCGATACAATATAGAAGAGCCCAAGTATCAACCCAGGCTCGATCTATTCAACACGCAAGGTGGGAGGGCTGGGGCCTCGAAATCTTATAACATGCCACGACAAGAGTGGGAGGACCTCATGTTCTATATCTTGCACAACATCAAGGAAGTTGAGGAAGTGTGAATGAGGTAATACCACTACACCATTCCTTTATGTCTTCCACATCATCATGTTCCATGTTCACTTAGTCCCGGTCTAACACCGCTTTTCTTATTTTTAGTGATTTCGTTCAAGTGGAATGGACGGGAGTGAATCCTCCTACTGAGGCAGAGGCACTTACTCTTCTCCGTCATGGAAACCCTGGACGTAAAAATTTTGTTGCTTGGTTCATGGAGAAAGTAATTTTCCACACTCCCCTATTAAATACCTACTTCAACATTTATTAGTTAACCAAACTAATGCACGCAACAATTTCCATTATACTTGTAGGGAAAAGATCCGAACATATCTATGGATGATGAATTGAGATGGGTTTCCATGGGTTTTGACCCTGCCGTCATGACATGTAAAAAGTATGATGTGAATGGGTATCGCTTCCATACAGAGGAGCACCAAAACAGCCGCCCCGATCCCAAAACTATAAATACCGGAGTGTACACCCCCGGTCAAAATTCAGTAGACTACTACGGAAGGGTACAAAATATATACGAGGTTAAATTCCGCCAGGGGCGTGAGACCCTAAGTCTTCCTGTGTTCAAATGTCGATGGTTCGATCCGCGGGTGGGGGTAAAACATACGCCTTCCATTGGTTTGGTAGAAGTTAAACCATCAACCGTCTATGCCGGAGCCGATCTCTTCATTGCGGCTACCCAAGCTACACAAGTATATTATCTGCCTTACCCATGCCAGAAAGCGTATCTAAAGGGTTGGGAAGTTGTGTTCAAGGTTTCGCCACATGGTAAGCTGCCAGACCCGAATGAAGACGATTACTACAACATTAACCCCATGACATACGAGGGAGTGTTCTATCAAGAGCAACCTGATGATGATGATGATGATGGTGTGGTTAGAAACGATGACGCTAGACCATTGGGTGATGATGATGTGGACCCAAACATCGACGATACACGGAATGATGGTGAGACCATTGTCAATGAAAATGACATACTTATGCTAGAAAAGTTAAACGAAGCCGCTGACGACGAGGAAGAGCCTCCACCTCCGTCGGACAACGAAGATGATATGATTGATAGTGATGATGAGACGGACCGAGAAAGAGGTTACAACAGTGATGATTCATATGGGTTCTAGCAGATGTACGTTTCAAGTATTTTTTTCTATAGTTTAGGAATATGCCTTTTTATGCATTTTTATTAATGTGTTTATTATCATGCATTTTCCTTCATTTCATTAATTTACTAATTGCTTTTTCTCTTTTCAATGCAGGTTCGTGGAACATGGGCAAGGGGAAGGCCGACGGCGTGGGTTTCCTACGCAAGGTCGTCGGGGGGGCTAGTCGGAGTGGTCGAGCACGTAATCCCCCCCCCTCGGCTACTTGACGATGACTCCTCACAGGGAGGTCGAGGGAGAGGTGCCCCTAGAGGAGGAGGAGGGAGATCCTCTAGAGGACGAGGTGCTGGGGGGAGAGCCACTACAGGGGGTCGCGGCCAGAAAGAGCGCACCCTCACCGACTTAGGGGTGTTGTCTTCGAGGCCCTCCTCTAGTGAGGTACCCTCCTCTAGTGAGGTACACTCTAGGGAGGAGGAGGAGGAGGTGGAGGTGGAGGAGGAGGAGGAGGAGGTGGCGGAGGAGGCAGGCGAGGAGGAGGAGGAGGAGGAGGAGGGCGAGGCAGGCGAGGAGGAGGGTGGTGGCGGGGATGATGGTGGTGACGGGACCGGGGTTGACAACAAGGGGTGGCTGCGTGGTAACGCAAAGCTACCAAAGCAGGTTCCTGCTACTGAGGAGCAGAAGTGGCTCATTCAGCCCACGGGAAAAGAGTAAGCGCCACCTTTTAATAATTTCATTATTTTGCTTGTCACATGCTTATTCCGGTTGTTATATATTTTGCTTGTCACATGCTAATAATTCATTCTTTTGCAGCAACTGGATATATTCTAATGGGGTCCGTATTCCCAACGGCCTCATCACTGTCTTGCTGAAGTTACACTGGCCGGGGTTGTACTGTCCGGATCCAGTCAGGCAGCCGGATCGTCGGGTTTTGGCCACGAGCTGGGACCACTGGGAAGCGGCCCCCCACGCGGACCATGACACCCATGCCAAGGCCGTGATCACTACTTTTTGGGTGAGTTCTCTTCAGAAGTCCATTCTACTTTCATGAATGATTTAACTCAGGGCTTCTTCCATTCTTGTTTCATGCATGTTTGTAGAAATTCTATCGAGTTCTTCCGGAGCATAGGGCTAGAGCGGACCAGATTGTGCTGCGCCAATGCAAGAAGAAGGCCCGCCAGCTGCAGTACGAGGTGCGCTATGTGGCCATCTCCACATACTACCACGACGTTCTTGGTGTGAAGATGACCAAGGAAGATGCGCGGAGGATGGGCATTACCTTGGAGAAGCCCGAGTTCTTGGCGGTAAGTATAAAAGATTTTCCATTATGCCATTATGCTTCCATTATGCCATTATGCTTTTCATTATGATTTTTCATTATGCTTTCATTATGCCATTATGCTTTTATTATGCTTTTATTATGCTTTATGCTTTATGCTTCCATAACACCAATTTGGACACACCTATATGCCATTATGCTTTTATTATGTAGGTGTGTCCAAATTGGTGTTATGGAAAAGACGAGTCCTGGGCGGCATTGGTTGATCTTTGGTGTGATGAGGCTGGAGCCTGGGCGGCTATGAGAACCAAAAATAAGGCTAACCGAGGGACGGAGGGAGTACATGCTCAGGGAAACCGAAACCACTATCTCCACAAGGCAGTTAATGTATGACTAACCCCATTAAACATTCTTCTTCTATTTACCATCAGTTTCTTATGTATGACTAACCTCTGTTTGGTGGTGCAGGAGGAGAAACTGAAGCGGCCGCTGTCAGACATGCAGGCGTGGGAGATCGCCCATACGCGGAAGGACCCCAAGCCTGGCGATAAAAAGTACTACGGCAAGAAGACCGCGGGGAACATCCAAGCCTACTCTAAAGCCTATTTAAAGTTGCATCCTGACACACCTGACCCCATTGCGGCGCCTCTGGACGAAAGGGCGGTGGTGAGCATGGGGCCCAAGGAGCACGGTCAGGAGGCGGTTCTCGATGCTGTGATCACTCCTAGTATCTCCTACACACAGCTTCGTCGGATCGACCCGAGCCTGAGCCAGCGCACGAGCCAGCTAGTGACCAGTGCACAGTCCCTCTTCCAGGAGCAACAATCTGTAAGTATTTTCCCTCTTATCTTCATTGCTCATTTTATTTTCCGCATTTATTATTTTTATGAGTTCCATCATGGCATACCGTAGGCCTACCTGGAGTACACACGCCAGGAGACCATGGCGTGGCATAAGAGGCTTTATGAACACCAAGTGCAGAGGGATCTCCAGATGCAGCAGGCTTTTCAGGAAATGGCGGCCGGCAGGTGTCCTCAGTTGCAGCCAGCACAATGCCCTCCAGCGCAACCAGTGCTGCTGACCTTTGAGGAGTTTGTGGCACAGACCACTGGCCCCTCGCCGGTTAGTTCATCCCCAATCTATTCATCCAAAGCATGTCATGCCTTTCAACATAGTCATATATCCCGTTAATATGTCTTTTCAACATCCAGGGAACAGGTGGATCTACCGTTGGCGGTGGTCTTCGCAGCACTCCGGAGACACGGAGCCCGACCACTCCGATCCACGGAGGCGGAGGCGGAGGCGGAGGTGGAGGCTTCGGCGGTCTTGGTGGTGGCTCTGCTGCTAGCAGTGACGACTTGGGCTTCGGCGGTCTTGGCGGTGACGACCTCCGTGGTGCTCGATGATAGTCCTAGATGACTTGCGTGCTTATCTATATGCTTATGTGATCACTATCGGCAGTGTTGGTTGTGTTGATGATCTTTTAGAGATTTGTGTGTGATGATGCTTAATTATGCATATATTGTTGTGATAGTGCCGGATGATATGTGCTGTTGTTTATATGTTTATTCTGTTATATATGTCTATTCTATCATATATATGTGCTGTTGTTTGAATTGAATTCATTTGAAACAAAACAGGAAAAAAAAAGCAGAAGAAAACTATGCCGACGGCAAGGCCGTCGGCATAGGGATGTTGTGAGCTCCCAGTAGCTGACACGTGGCAGCTATGCCGACGGCCTGACCGTCGGCACACAATTTGTACTAAGCCGACGGCCTGGCCGTCGGCATACCTGCCACGCGTCAGCTACTGGGAGCTGCGTATGAATGAGTAAGCCGACGACTTCGCCGTCGGCTTATAATTCAATATATGCCGACGGCCGAGCCGTCGGCATAGGCCTGGTCCACGACCAACGGCAGGCAGCCACGTGGCATGCCTATGCCGACGACGACCGTCGGCATAGCCCTGGTCCGCGAGCAACGCCGGGCCGCCACGTGTCTGACTATGCCGACGGCTTGCCGTCGGCATAGCCCTGGTCCACGAGCAGCGACTGGCCGCCACGTGGCAGCCCTATGCCGACGGCAGGCCGTCGGCATAGCGATGCGTCACGTGGCGGCCCGTCGCTGGGCGAACTTGACGGCTGTGGGCGCCGTTAGGCACGGACTTTGCCGACGGCCGTTGCCGTCGGCATTGATGTACGGCCGCTGTCGGCATAGCATATATGCCGACGGCTTTTCTATGCCGACGGCCAACTAGGCTATGCCGACGTATATGTTGCCGACGGCCCTATGCCGACGAGGGCCGTCGGCATAGGTCTGTCCCGACGGGACTCAGGGCTATGCCGACGGCCCTGGCCGTCGGCATAGGGGGCGATTCTGGTAGTGGATGGTACGGGTAAGAGAAGACCATATCATATATATCCAAACACTGTCAGGCAGGCTCTTTACGAAAAAGAGTTTTCCCCCGCTTTATATTATAATAAAGCACCAACACAACATCAAATAATCCCATACAAACACACGCCACACAAACCCAAGGCAAGATACACGAATGCTGGGCACCGACACACAACCTCAACGACTACCTAGCACCTATAAGATATGCAAAACGGGACTGTGCGACGAACACGCCAGACCGAGGACTCCAAGATGGTGCTTCTAGGAAGAGCACGACCACGAACGTCGCCACCGTCCAATCCGAAGATCAAGTTTTCACCCGGAGTAAGACGGAAGGCGTAGAAGCACCACGACGAAGCCTGCAAGGAGGAACACGACGTCCACGGACGCCATCACCGTCAACCAGTGCATGGCTGGGTACCCCGGTGCTTCAACCCCTCCGCTACAACCCTGGTCCGCCAACCACCAGCAACCATGCCGCCCGAGCGGCCAAGGTTGCCTGCCCGCATCCGAGCAGCGGAATCCGTCCACGACCAACACGCTTCACGCGGTTTGCTCGTTGAGGGTAGGGAAGACTCGTGGCGGTCTCCGTGTCTGCTGCTCTCACTTTTTGGCTTGATGTGCAGCGTGAAGCGTGGTGTCTCTCGCGTCACTGCTCGGAGGCTGTGGGCTCCCAGTGTTGCAGTGACGTGCAGTGCTTTGCTTCTTTCGTTGTGCAGTGCTTTGCAGTTTGTTCATCTTAAATATTGCTGCAGTTTGTCTATTTTAACTACCCCTACTTATCTTCATTATCATCGTTTTCATAAGTTTATTTGGAGATATATGTTTTCAATGCAGCCTTTGGTACTATCGTGGCAGCAAACACGAGTACATGCACCTTGAAAAATGTAAAAAAGACTCTGAGTTTTTGGCTGTGTCATCGCATTCCATGTGCTTCGCTCCTTTTCTGCGCACAAGATGTAAAATTCGAAAGAGTGCACTTGCCGCCGATCCAAAAAAGCCAGGGAGACAAACACACGGGGTAGAGACTTGGTGTGCATCGGTCGCAGCGCGGAGGCTTAGATTGGTCAAGAGCGTCGATCCAAACTCGGTTGATGCAAAGAGATGCTAGATCGGGGCTTTCTATTGGCCATTTGGTTCGTATAACTGTTACGGTGATTGGCGATTTTACGGACCGTCCATCCACTGTGATCGAACGGTGGAGAAACTAAAGTTACAAGGAATTACAAGACTAAAATTACATGAAATTACAAATAAAGGTGGGACCATTACAAAACTAGGGTGGGGCTAGTCATTTTCTAAAAGGGTAATTCCGTCCAATTTTAATCAAGGCCAAGGCCAAATCATGTTCGCATGTGGGTCGCTGGTGATTGTAAAAATAAAATAAAAAATCTTGTTCCCATCTGGGTCGCTCCTCTACTCTTCCCGTAGAATACTTGTTCGAGCCTTATCTGTTCGAAGCAGCAGGGTAGGATAGGGCGTAGCCGTCGGTTACCTCGGCGGCGGCAGAGGGGGTCGGCGAGGATGGCCGCAGCCCGCAGGGGCGAGGAGGCAGAGCCGATGACCCCGGCGGTGGCGGCGGCAGAGGGGGTCGGCGATGATGGCCGATGGGGCGAGGAGGCGGAGCCGATGACCCCGGCGGCGGCGGCGGCGGAGGGGTCCCAGGGGCTCGAGGACCGACGTCTGATGCACTCGTGGTTCGTCGCCGTCAAGAACCAGATCGAGCGCACGGCGGTGTAGCCGTCCAGAGGAAGAGGAAGAGCACCTGCGTCCATTCGACTGTGGCATCACGGAGAAGGCGGAGAAAGGGCATCGGTGGCCCCGTGAAGGTCGCCCAACGCCGGCGCCCATCCCGACCGTGTGCTCGAGTGGAGTCGCCGCAGCTTCTTCTCTGTAAGGTTTTGATCTGTAGCTACTGTATAAGCTACGGTTATCGCAATATTTACTCCACTTCGGAGCACTCTTTGCTCACAAAAATAGAGAGAGGATGAAATCGGCCATTAGCGTGAGGGGGCAGCGTCTTTGTTGGTCCTCTACTCAGGAGGAGGAAGATGAAGTCGCTGGAGGAGAGGAGTTTGCATTTTTTTGAATGTTTAGTCCTCTGCTCACTAAATTCAGAATGTTGCTTCGTTATGACGCGTAGGAGCCCAAGCAGCGCCAGGCACATTTGAGTTTCCTCTCCCAATGCCAGCAAGTCCATCAACTGCTCCTCTTACATTAACACGCACAGGAGTAAACATACCATTCCCATCGCCTTGGGCATCTGCAAGGCAGATACTACCTGCAGTTCCTGAAGCACTTGTCCTGTCATGCTCCTCCCTGTAGTGGCTGTGTGTACTAACATATGCTTGTTTACAAGCACAAGAATTACTTGTAAGGCAACAGTTTCTGCAAGTATCAGCAACTATTGCTTGCACTCTAGCACAGGAGCATCTGCATTAACAAATCAGCAAAGTTTCAGAGATGGTCTAACAGGGAAAAAGCATTTATAGGGGAAAAAGCCCATCTTACAGGGATAGACTAACCTGGAGCCAAAGACCATCGTTTACAGCTTTGCAAGGAAATTCAAATTCTTCAAGTTGCTTTCGAACACTTAACAGTGCATCAAATGACATATTATAATAGAGAAGAGAATCAGTTTCAAATATATTCATGAAAGTATTATGCTTGATGGAGCAGGTGGGCAACTCCCTTTTGTCTAAGTTTTTATAAATACTATTAGTTGACTTGATTATTTGCAAGTCTGTGATATCTGTATTATGTAAAACAGGTCATGACTGATTCTGCCGTTGATGATTCGATTATTACTTTTTAGCTTCGAATGCTTTGTTAGATTGATAAGGGACGGAGATTCAATGACGAATCTACTATTCAGCAAACGGACCAAACTCGACAGGCACGAGCCATGTCGACAGGCACTCAGGGGCATGCTCGCCTCGGCAGTCATCAAGGTGGCAATATGACACTTCAATTGTACCATTTCAGGCGAGATCAAGCTGCACAGGAATATGAGGAACGATCTGGAGAACATGAAGATGACGCTGGAGTCGGTCGAGGTTGTGCTCCGCGACCCTGAGAGGGAGTCTATCAAGCATAAGTCCATGCTTCTGTGGCTGAAGCAACTTAAGGATGCCGCGAACGACATCTCTGACATGCTTCAAGATTTTGAAGATGAAACCGACCTCAACCTGGTATGCAAGATTCTATCAATTTGGTCACTATGAGTCTTGATCTGAATGTTGTTGTATAATGAACTATATCTAAATCTCTTTTATGTAGTGAAGTAGATCAGAACCTCACTGTTGGAGTTGATCTTTGAGTCGATGTTAAGTAAAAGCTACTTATACTTGTTGATGCCAAGACCACCTTTTCATTCCTAAATGTCCCTGCTTTCTTATGTTTCACCAATAGTAAGCTATGTCCACAAATGTCATGATTTGATTGAGGGTAAAGTGAAGTAATACTAGTCTGGTATCCCAAGTGTAATATCAGTTTATGCACTGTTTTTGTCGAGCACCTAATTGAAACTAGTTTCTACTGCCATCTCCGCCCCTTTCAAGCCTTCCATGGTACTGACACACCACATTGTACCTCTTGCAGGTGGCAGCTATGACAAAGAAGATTACGATGCCATGTAAGACGAGATTGATGCAAAAACGCGTACAAAAGATAAAAGAGGACCGTGATAGTTATGATGTTCAGCCAGAAACTCGCTGCGAGGAGCGGCAAGTTCCTGACATCGGGGAACCATCAGGATATGTGGAGGAGGTAGAAGTCATCCCTAGGACTGATAAAGAAAGGAAAAATCTTGGATTGCATATCTGGGAGCACCAGTTATTTCCCCCCTGATTTTGACTACAATGGTTGGAGTCAGTAGGTAGTGATTAGAGTCAGTAGGTAATACAGAACCTTTGTGCAGTGAAAAACAGTTACAGTAGGATATTCAGACACTGTTCTTCTGATTATGCCACTGGATTATGGCCATTTCCCCTTAATATTAGCTAGCAATCTGTATATGTAGGCAGTGTATGGCGCCGTATAGAATGGATAGTAATTATGTAGTATTTCTTCGAAAACCAGAATTGGCTCAATTTGGAAGAATGCCTGCTTTATGTGAATTTCTTGCCCGCTTTGCACGCGTTGTTACAAGTGCATTACCATGCCTCATCCATAATCATTGTCGACAAATATGGCAGTCACCTTTAGCATGGAATAGAAGAAGTATGCCCCTATTTTAGTCCTCTCTGTCATGTTCGCGTGCACAACGTATTTTGCCAATGAGCAAGTTTAGCATCTGTTTGTTCATTGTTGATCTTATGTTTGTTGCATGGTTCTTATTGTTGTCCTAGTTGTCTAGTTAGTAAGCAGAACTCTGTTAAGAGTAAAGCTAGATGGGACATATGTTTCAGTATTGTTACCCAACAGACTTAGGCCTAGATTTATTAGTTGTAGATTTGTTAGCTCCATGTATCGCATTAGTCTCGATATGCAAAACACAAGCTGCAATGTATCAACTTTTGTCGACATGTCTATTTCAGTTTTTTTTTCTTATTTTCTGCAGGAGAGGCTGTCATTTGACAATACGGTTCGGTGTGTGCATTGACTGCTGGTGCTGCAGCCTCTAATTTTTGTTGTGGAGTGGACCGAAGTAATCCATCAAGGTAGCTGCATTATTCTGTTCCTTTTGCTGGCGAGGTAATAATCTCCCACTCAACTCGTGATGTGAGAGATAGTAGTGTGACCATAGTATTTGCATAATTGCTCATCTGTTCTATATGCTATGGTTTTTCTTCCTTATGGTAGTGTTTTAAATTTAAGGATACTCCGATGCATATAGGTTTGGATCAGATGGTGCAAATGATAGAAGTGGAACATGCAGCTCATTAGCTGTTTTTTTTTATAAAAAAGAAGCAATGAAAAGTCAAGCATTTGGATGGACATAAGCGTACAAATAATATGCAAAAACATCATAACATAAGTGTAGTCTTTAATTCAAAGAACATGCTATGAAGAGCAATCATTTGGAACTGCCCTTGAAGGGCCTCTCCGTGTAGCCCATTCATGGCTTTACGAATGGGCTGGACACGGCGTTTGATGGTTTGCGCTTGCGTCTTTTCAACTCCACTTGTTTAGCGATAGTCTCTGTGTCAAATTGTTGTTTTACTGGATTACTAGGAGGGGCATTCTTCCTCGGGCGTCCACGTTTACGCTTTGGGGCACCGGATGTCTCTGGTTTGTTTGTAACATCAGGGTTGGTGACAATCGTGACATCGTCGTCTGCACCTTTTCGTTCCTCTGGAATGCTTGCGTCGTACTCGTCCTTCTGTAGTGGAAATAGTGGTGTGTTACATGCAATCATGAAAGGTAGGAACTACAAGACATGAAATGCTAGTTGTAGGACTTACCGTTATAGGATCCTTGTATGAATTTTTCCGAAGCTTGTTGCAATCTGAACGCAGCAGGCTTGAACATATTTTCCAGCTGAAAATATGTATTAGTGCCTGGATTAGATAGCGACGCATAGGTTAGGATAGCGGTGAAGCATAGGTAGTGCATGATTGCTAATGTAATTTAGTGTTTGGCAGACCTCTGTGAAATCCCGGGTAATTTTATCTCCATCCCATGTCAACATGTATTTGAGTGTGTACGCCCCGCAGGAATAACTGTGACGTAAAGTTGAAGTTAAGTATTGTAGTGTAGGTGAGGAATCATATAGCTGCCTATACGTACCCATCCGTTTGTTGTGGTATGTTAGTATAGCAAGTGGTTTTCCACTGGGTAATATTGATGGGTTTAGGCGGTGTTACCAAGCCATCCTCGACCGCTTCATTGATACACGCCTGAATGGACTCCACCTGTTGTATGAGGAGTAATTCAAAGGTTTGCGTTAGTGCTTCTCAAAAAGTGTCACATTATGCTAAGAGGCAGCAAGAGAGCAAGCTTACTAGTGCAGTTTCCTTGGCAATGTCACGATATGCTTGAATGGAGTTTAGGACCCGGATCTCTTCTTTGTCTAAATTAAACACGAGTAATAACCAGTGCATGTTGTGTACATTCATTGGGACACGTACCTGCCAGGAAATTAAAGTGGACTAAATTTAGGGAAAATCAAGATATACAATTAAACAAGTCAGGAAACATGCATACCATTCTGCGTCCTACAAATTTCGTTGCTACATCAGCAACAAATGGGCTTTTGCATCCCATTGGAATACTCCCAAATTCGCCTAGCAATCTTCTGCTTTCTACGGTGGAAATGAATGATGTAGCATCAGTTGCAACGTTGCTAATGTGTGCATATGCATTAATAACCTGCAAAAGTGGTAGTCATGTAATATGGCACAATTTAGAATACTTGATGTAGATTGTAGTATACGGGGCTTACGTCATCGACGAAAAATAGTTTGCTAACATTTCGCTGGAGTTGATGAACTGTTAGCACAATGTCTTCGATGTGAACTACCTCAACAAGGTCGTGACTCCCTCGGATGAAAAGTGCGGCCTCATAGTCTTCATCTGTCAATATGTAATCATTGTTGAATATAGGCTTCCGTGCTGGGATGTCTTGGTCCAACTCCTTGTTTTGCACCACGGGTTTTATAGGTGTTCCAGCAGAAGTTCTTGCTTTCCATGCGTCAAACCCAGGAGTTGATGAAAACTTGCCATTGCCTGGTTGCTCTTGTTCCTAAAATTAGAAGTTGGTCAATGAACAGAAATTAGGTCATGTTAGCAAGGTGATCGGCCATAGTTATCACCTGTACGTATCCAGTCTTCGTCGTTGATTGTTTGTTTTTTTGAACTACGGAACTTAATTCCTGTAACATGAAATGCATAGAATGAAAATATAGGAAGTTATAGGTAAAATTGATGCTGTAGTGTCACTTACCTGGAGTTCCCTTTTGAGGTCACCAACTTCGTCCTCCAGCTTGGACAACCTAGGTTGAGTGGTAATTTTACCCCTTATGTTTATCAAGTCCTCGGCCATGGTGATTATTCTTTTATCTAATTTGTGCTCTACTTCTACTACTTGTTTGACCAACTTTTTCTCTTGTTCTGCAAATAGATCATTCTGGGTTTGAAGTATCATGTCCATCTGCGTACAAGAAATGGCAACCCGTTTTGTTAGAAGAAAAAATAAAGTATAGTTCGGTCCGACCTATGTTGTGTTATTGAAAAGGATGTGTCCTCGAGCAACTTACTTGTTGGCTACTCATAATTAGACCTCGTGGTTGTGGTCGATATGTAGGTTCATCATGCACATGTGTATCTTTGTTGGTATGCTGGTCATTTGTAATGTTGGTCGGCTCCAGATCGCCGATGTTCATTACAACCTTTGAAAAGATATATAGAATCAGTACTAAGAAATAAATATGGTAAATAAAAAAGTCAAGTCGAGAAAGGTACCAATTCATTATATAGGCCTCCTTTATCATAAGCCGCATGTCTTATTTTAGCCGTGTCTTCATCCCACCGTGCCATCAGCGGACGGGGTATGCGAGAATACAAAATCGATCCACCACGGACATGTTCCCAATACCAAAACTATAGGAAACATTAGTTAATCAATGATAGAGATATATGCATCATATGAATAATAGTAGAATGTCAACTAGTGTTGTAGCACTTACTTGGAGCAAAGCTAGATTTCCTTGTAGATTGACTTGATCCTTATAATTAAAAATATTGATGGATGTTATCAAATAGTTCAGTGTGAAACAGCCCCAGTTAAATTTGGGAATTCTTGTGACGTCTTCAACAAGGACAAAATATTTGGAGTCGACATAATCCTGTACCGTGGGTGCTAAAATAATGCCAATAGCATACAAAACAAACCGCCTGATGAAATGATCATCTGCAGTTTTGGAGGCTTTAATTTTGTCCTCAAGGTCACTCAGCTTAAGTCTTCCATCTTTTTGATAAGCACTTAACAGGTTTGCGTCTTTTGGTTTTCCCATTTCTGTATATATATTTTCCCCCTCTATTGGAAGGTCCATTAATTGATAGACATCCGTTGGAGTTATAGAAATGTCGTTACCAGCAATGCGAATACTCTGCATGTCGTGGATGTAGCTCTTTGCTAGCAGCACCAACATAATTCGTCGGAGAGACACTGACTTCATCTTTGTTAGCCCTCCAAGACCAGTTTCAGTGCAGATGGCCTTTAGGTGCTCGTCATCTAATCCATCAATCATTTCCGCGAACCTTATCGGTGAGCACATTAACCTCATATTTGCATGTTTCACACTGAGTTCGTCCAAAAAAGCCTGAAATACGTGTAAAGGTAAAAGAACTATGTGTTTTCAAGTATTTTTAACCTAACCGGGAATAATATACCTGATTGGTTATGTCTGGTAGTGGTAATTGTGTGTTGGCATAACTTTGAGAAGAACTGGCCATTCCTGGAAAATATGCACAAACAGAGACTGTGTCAATTCAGAGAATAAACATAAGCTATGGGGTTCTACCATACTGTAATTGTTCCACCTGTTTCTTACAGAGCACAAAATTACTATGATAAGTTCTCAATTTTTTTTTACTATGATAAGCTACTTAATTTAATTACTTCTTTGTTACTATACCTCTCCAGAGGTGAATGTTTACGACACAATTGTATGTGTTCTTTATTATGTGAACAACACGTGGTATGTACTGCATGATTATGCCATTTGATATTTATATAGCAAGTTTTGGTTTATATTGGCCTCACTGTTGACTAAGGGGTGTAAAAAGATCAGACGTTCTAACCGTGATGTGAATGGGTGGTTGATCAGGAGGGCGGCGCCAACGTTCGAGCAGACTGCGTGTAGTGTCCACTGGGAGAGTTTGACGCCGGCGACGAGCATAGAGAGACGGATTAGGATGCTGTGGGCGGAGCAGAAATCAGAGCAAAACCCATAAGATCTCATGCGTCGCCTTAGTTCTAACTGATGACAAGAGCCGGCATTCTCACCTTCAATCGAACGTGTGGATGAATAACAAGCAGTGACGTAGTATTCCGCAGGCCAGATGGGCAGTCGCCGACGGCTCCGTTCCCGTGGGTGAGGACGACGGCTCCGTTGCAGCCCGTGAGGAGGGCGGCGGCGTTCGATGGGACTGGCCTTGGAGGAGAAGTGTGTGGGACGGCGCCAGGAATATGAGGAGAGAATCGGCGTTGGAGCCGCCTAGGCCAAATGGATCGGAGGTTGTTGCAGATAATGGGCAGATAATGGGGGAGGTTGGAGCGGAGTTTGGGAGGGCCGGTAGATACGCGCGTGATAAGTGTTAATCCATGGACTAGACTAAAATTGGATGGCTCCTTGAAAGTCCGAATGGTTGATTGACGAAACACCAATTCTTTTGGCACGTCCATTTCGGTTTTTTTATCTGCCACGTCTCGCCTCGGTCATTAATATCATAAAGAACAAACGAATTGTGTGTTAACTTTTTTTTTGCAAGGTAAAAAAAATATATGTGTCTCATTCATATCATAAAGAATAAAGTACAAGTCACGTAAAGACCGACTACCGATAGCACTTCCAACACTCCTCGTCTGGACCCCGACTACCGATAGTTATCGGTGATTCGGACATGGACTATCCGTATTGACGAGTCCGAACGAGTAAGGCCGGTAGTTGTGGGTCATCCGCTACAGGTAGTACTATGACCATGGCTCTTTGCGTCTAGTACTAGGGATCATCCGGAAACATCACAACCACCATGAGTCGTCTGATACTACCCGTACCACTATTGATCCCCGGATCCCTTTTAGCCAAATGGATCATCATAAAATGCTAACACCACTAGTCGTCCCTAATGGGTAAGAGTTGAGTAAGACTGATTCTCATGACACCTGTTGGCTATCACCACCATGTGTATTCCGAACCCTTAGCTATGTTCACCTCGTGGCTAGCTGGGCGGTCCCATCGATAGCACTTCCGGCACTCCTCATCTGGACCCCGACTACCGATAGTTATCGGTGATTCGGACATGGACTACCCGTATTGACGAGGCCAAACGAGTAAGGCCAGTAGTTGTGGGTTATCCGCTACAGGTAATACTATGACCATGGCTCTTTACGTCTAGTACTAGGGGTCATCCGGAAACATCACAACCACCATGAGTCGTCTGATACTACCCGTACCACTATTGATCCCCGGATCCCTTTTAGCAAAATGGATCATCATGAAATGCTAACACCACTAGTCGTCCCTAATGAGTAAGAGTTGAGTAAGACTGATTCTCATGACACCTGTTGGCTATCACCACCATGTGTATTCCGAACCCTTAGCTATGTTCACCTCGTGGCTAGCTGGGCGGTCCCATCGGTAGCACTTCCAGCACTCCTCGTCTGGACCCCGACTACCGATAGTTATCGGTGATTCGGACATGGACTACCCGTATTGACTAGGCCGAACGAGTAAGGCCGGTAGTTGTGGGTCATCCGCTACAGGTAGTACTATAACCATGGCTCTTTACGTCTAGTACCAGGGGTCATCCAGAAACATCACAACGACCATGAGTCGTCTGATACTACCCGTACCACTATTGATCTCCGGATCCCTTTTAGCAAAATGGATCAGATCCGCATGGAAGGGAATATGATGCAGGACCGCGCTGTACAACTGGAGCGTGGTAAGATGGACGTCAATACAATGCAGGCTCGTGCGGATATGAAGCGTAAGTTACAACAAGAGCGCTATGATCTGGATTACAAGGCCAAGATGGAGGAGATCCGCATGGAAGGGAGTATGATGCAAGACCGTGCTAGTACAGGCATGAAGGTACATTTCATTACGTACTTATTATTCATTAAATTATCCGCATGAGCAATCTATCTCATCATTATCTCTACAGGCACAACGAGACATCCCTACACAGGAGCAATCTGTCTCATCAGCACCTCTACAGGCACAACGAGACATCCGTACACCGGAGCAATCTGTCTCATCACCACCCCTAAAGGCAAAACGCGACATCCCACCACCGGAAAAATCTGTCTCATCACCACGGGGCCCGGTAAGTATGTTTTACTAATGGTATGCACATCCTATGTATGAACACTTTAATATTGTGCAAAAACTGATGTCAACTAGTCATATGTAGGTAGTTGTAATGCAATTTATTGTTCATATGGACTATGAACTTTCTCATGTTTCTCAAGCGTACCACAACGATAGACCTGGTATGATGACAGTAGTTGAACCCAGCAAGGTGGACTGGCAGTTAATGGTGGAACATTTGCGTTGCCAATGGTACAAAGGGAAAGCAGATTTGTACTACATCAAGCCTGGGTGCGTACCACCAGAAGGAATGATACAAATTTCAGGCCAACACGACGTAGATGAAATGTTGCGTGCTTTAAAAGGGCTAAAGAAATGCCATTTGTACATTGTCAGGAATTGTGCATTCTCAGATGATGCACAATTGCCATATGATAGCGACGATGACATGTATGAACAGGTTGGTTATATTGCCCAGTTTCTACTTATTATACAAAAAATGGCCACATCATTTGCATGTTGATCTAAATACCTTTGGTATGCTTTTGGATAGGACATGTCTGCGGAAGAAATATATCCATGTCGGTACATGGATATCAACGAGAAGGACATGGCCGAATATGGGTCATCGCCTAAAAGGAAGAAACTTTCAGATATCAATCCGAAGAAGGCATTGGATTTCGGCAGCAGTGACGACCCTCTTTAGTAGGCTTTTGGTTTTTCTACAATTTCAAGCTTTAGAGCTGAATTATTGTCCCAAGTAGTGTTCATATTATTTTTGAACCAACAATCACTTCATTCAAGTGACAATTGTGAGACTATGTTTACAATAATAGGGAGTAAAATGCATCATTGCCCCCTGAACTTGCTGGCTAGGGCCAAAACAGTCCTCAAACTCAAGAAGTGTATTAGTACGGTCCTTATATTTGACAATACGGACTCAATACGGTCCCCAAACTTGGAGCACCGGTCCTGATGCACGATTGCGCATACAATTCACGTATACCGCAACGCACTCCATCTCTGTAGGACCCACATGTCAGTAGGCGCGAGAAAGGATAACAAAATAACAGCGTGGAAGGTGGTATTCCAACCTGGTCCCAACGGGACATGGCAACGTACGCGCAGAAGCTAACCACAGAACTGTCGAGCCGGCACCGGAACCGACCACCCGTCTCATGTCATCGTCGCCGCGGAAACACCTCCTATGCAGCTCCGACCTCCGACTTCAGGAAGACAAATGAGGCCCGACAACCCCTCGAACACGCATGATGAGACCGACTACCAAAACTCAGCAGCCGCCCAACTCCGTCCGAAGCCGTCATCGTTGCCACACTAGAAGTCGCGCAACATCCACATTGTCGGACAAAAAACCACCGACCGCAATGTCGCGAGCGTCCAGCCCAAGGAAAGTGCAAACGGGGTCCAATGTTCTTCAAGGCGACGCCCCAAAGGAGGAATCGACGATTCCGACGCCGTCACCCGACCCGACTGGTCTCTGCCGCCGACACTCATCTCGGTTGTCCAGACATGCGACTAGAATCGCTGGAGCGTAGAGCTTGGTACATCATGCATGCGGTGCGACGAGGTGATGGAAGTTGGTGTCGTGCACTCGTGGTTCACCATTGACATTCAGAGGTCTTTGCTGAGCTCAAGTAGTTATGCACCATCGCCGCATATGCTATTTTCCATGTCTAGTGCCCTCTCGGGCATGCGCCTTGCGTGGATGAATGACCTCCCGGATGTGTAGCCGAGCCGCCTGCTGTAGTTGTCGTTGGCTCCATATAGTATCATTTAATTTTCCTTTTCGTTGAAATACAATATATACGCATCTCAATTTTCAACAACAAGGAAAGGTGGTTCAGCTGGTCAACCAGCGTCTGGAGGACACTAGAAAATTCCATGGTCGCTTGTTCGATTCACGGTGTGCGTCAATTATTTCACCTATTTTTTTCTCGCGCCCACTGACATGTCGGTCCCACATGTATTGAGAGTGGGACCAGTTGACGTGGCATGCCTGGTATGCTACTATATACGCAAATTGTATGTGAAATTGTATCTCAGGACTAGTGCTCCAAGTTTGGGGACCGTACTGAGTCTGTATTGTCAAGTATGAGGACCGTACTGATACACTTCCTGAGTTCGAGGACTGGTTTGGACCGAGCCAACACTTCCTGAGTTCGAGGACTGGTTTGGACCGAGCCAACAAGTTCAGGGGGCAACGATGCATTTTACTCCAATAATAGGCTTTCAACTTTGAGTTGTTGCTCAATTTTTAGATGCCCACATACTAAATTATGGCTTTTACTATTTTTTGTATTGCGTAAGGATTGATGCAAATTTGCACAGGTGCATTTCATGAAACAAACAAAGAATATTACCTAACCTACTTTGATTTATTGTAAAAGAAGGAAGGAGGCTAATAGCTGGGCACAACAGACTCATGGAACATCATCTTCAACCTCCCACATGTCTTCAACGTATGATGTTTTTACTACATTATCAGCTACCATTAAATGTACGATGTGTTTTGTACGGACAAGCACACCCTGCGTACCATGAGTCTTCTCTGCCTTGCCTGAAAATATAGAACCACGGACTTTTTTCTCTGCCTGCTTGATCTTCTTAGCGCGCTTGATCTTCTCAGCACACCAGCATGTAGTTGTCTGCCGATTCGGGTCATCTGAAGAATATGGAGAAATAGTTACAAAAGTTTAAGAAATTGCACAGCGTCGGCGAAAAGTGTGATGTCGCAGTTACAACCCCAGATCTCAACTACATATGGCAATCTCATTTTCGGAAAGAAGTATCATCATTGACATATATGCAATGTAACCTCGAAATATGTGCATATTTGAACTGCAGAAGTTTTACAATTCTGTGAACATATAACGCAGGGGACGGAGGAGCGGCAAGATAGTGGAGAATGAAATACTTGCAGAAATTAATACTTGAAAAATGGACCACAAGCGCAACAGTTTCCTACCACGAAACCCCCCTTGCAGAGATAGTTGTAGCTAACAGTTCGTTGCCATCATATCCTACACAGCAACAAATATAATTAGTGCACTATATTAATGAGTAAAGCAGATGTAAAAAATTAAAAATGGACATATTTGACACCTCTTCAAGTTTAGTGCAGTTACGCCGATCATGACCTGTCACCCCACAGTAGCCACATTTCCTGTTTGATCTTTGCTTCTTCATCTTTGCCTGCAACCTTTTCTTCGGTGCACCTCGGCCTTGCACATGCACTGGGTCCAGAACCTTTTTCAAAGCTCCACAATCAGTTTTCGTCGTCTGTGGCAGCACCGGACCAAACCTAATGCATTCATCCTGACCACGGCTTGATTCATTGCCGCCATCTTGTGCATTCAGAACCATCTTCAGACGCTGATACTCCTCACTGGATTGACATGCCCGGAAACATGCCGCGTGACTCAAATTCCGCAACTCATGGTACCTCACAAGGCTTGCCGAATAGTCATGCATCTCGCTTTTTCTGGTCGGGGGGAATGCAGACTTCGCACTCATCGTCCACCTCATGGGAACACAACACCTAGGCAGCAGTTCCACTTGACGTATTCCCAAGATGTAGAATATGTGAGAGCATGGTGTTCCCAAGCATTCCAACTTACGACAAGAGCAACTGATCCTGTATAGAGAACCTTCCTTCACCTCACAGTGCACTTCGAACTTCTTCTCTCTTCTATCGATCTTAGCCACAACATATGTAGTCAACTCCCATGCATCTAGTATCTCACTGATAACACATTTGCTGACGGCATTTATGCTCCATCTGACCAACTCAAACATACAAGGCGTGAAAACCTGAGCAGCATGTTTCTCAAGACTTGAAGCATCCGCGTCTGTAAATGGAACGGACTGCAAGGCCACGATGTCTAGGATCGCCTCGTTCAAGCGTCGACCCGAAAGGCAACGCTCATAGTGCTCTAGCATATCAAACAATGTCATCTTACCCTCAAGATGTGTATGTAGCACGGAGTTGAGGCTCTCACTCCGCTGATTGCTGCTCAATCCTAAGAAACAGCGCCCCACCAGGTATGGAGCACACCACAGCTTCCTCATTTGATACATCTGATGCAGCCACGACTCCTCACTTGTCACTTCATTCCTTCGTAAGAACTCTATCCATTTCCTCTCATGCTCTTCAATAGAAGACGAGTCATATATGAAAGATCTGAATTCTTCCCTAACCTCGTCGTCATGCAGATGGCGTACAATGTTCTGCTGAATGTGCCATATGCACAGCCTGTGGTATGAGTCAGGCCACACCACCCTGATCGCTCTCTGCATTGCAAGGTCCCCGTCAGTGATTACAGATATTGGATGCTTCTGCGACATGGCTTCAGAAAATGTCCGCAACATCCACTCGTACGCCTCTTTAGTTTCATGAGAAATGATCCCGCATCCAAAGATAACAGTGCTGCGGTGGTGATTCAACCCGACAAACGGCACAAACGACAGATTGTACTTATTGGTCCTGTATGTGCTATCAAAAACAACAACATCACCGAAAGCCTCGTAGTCAAGGCGGGATTGAGTATCGGACCAGAACAATCCCTTCAGATGCCCAGCTTTATCAACCAAGTATTTGAAGAAATAATCTGGGTCTCTCTCCTGCCGCGCCATCATGTGACGAATCACTGACTGAGCATCACCGGCAGCGATTGTTTCCTGCTTGTAGCGATGGCAGAAGTTATAGATGTCCCTCGTCGTGCATCCAACATGGTCATATCCACCGTACTGCATGCACAACACATCCATGATTTTGTGTTTCTTGATTCCAACACTTTCCATCTCTATAATGTCCGCTTTCTTCTCGTCGCTGATTCTTCTGTGGGAACGCAAAAAGCAAGAAAGGTCTCGTGGGGCCAGAGGATGGTTGTGTTCATCGATGAAATCCTTCACAAACCACCGCCCTGTTTTCGCGACTCTTGCAATGACAAATTTCGCTTTCACTAGTAGAAAACGGGCTTTTAGTCCCGGTTCGTAAGGGGCCTTTAGTCCCGGTTCTTAAACCGGGACTAAGGGGTCGGTACTAAAGCCCTCCCCTTTAGTCCCGGTTTGCTTACGAACCGGGACTAAAGGAGCTCCATGTGGCTGGTTTCTGGAGCTCGACCTTTAGTCCCGGTTCGTAACACCAACCGGGACTAAAGGATTTTTTTTGAATTTTTTGAATTTTTTTAAATTTTTTTTCCTGATTTTCAAATATCTGAATTATTTGAAACCGGCCCCATCCTCTAACTACCCATCATCACCCATTAATCTCTAATCATCCATCATCACCCAGTTCAAATCGTCTAACTTCCCGGCAGGTCACCCATCCTCTCACTGCTCCAGCCCGAGCACGCTTAACTTCCGAGTTCTATTCCCCCTAGTTTTCAAGTCTGCACTTGTTGTTTTCCTAACAATACTCTGCTGTCAATCCTATTAACCCTGAGGAGTTGAAGTTGAGTACGAAGCACTGTTTGAATTTAAAAATATTATTGTAAAATACATTAATTATTTAATAACACTAATATTTCTTGAATAAGTAGTTTGACCACAGTTTGACCAGATTTGACCAAAATTCAAAAAAAACTAAAATAATTATTTAGAAACACTAATATTCTTGAATAATTATTTAGTAACAATAGTATTTCTTGAATAAGTAGTTTGAGCACAGTTTGACCAAAAATTCAAAAAAACTGAAATTTGAGCATATTTTTTTTCCTTTTGGAATTTGAAGATTCTAAAAATGTCGAAATAGGCCAAAGGCCGTTGAAATCGGATGCGGAATTTTTTTTCCCTACATTTTGATATATTATATATTTTTTTTCGACATCGTATGCAAAAGTTATAGCCGTTTTACGTTTTCATTACACTTTTTTGAAATTCAGGACCCCTTTAGTACCGGTTCATGGCGCGAACCGGGACTAAAGGTCAGACCTTTAGTCCCGGTTGGAACCATGGACTGGGACTAAAGCCTCAATCCCTTTAGTCCCGGTTTGTGGCTCCAACCGGGACTAAAGGTCTGACCTTTGGTCCCGGTTCGAGCCACAAACCGGGACTAAAGGCCATCGCACCCTTTAGTCCCGGTTTATGGCTTCAACCGGGACTAAAGGTTCCATTAGAACCGGGACTAATGGTTGCATGTCGCCCTAGCCGCACGAACCGGGACTAATGCTCATATTAGTCCCGGTTCGTGAGTGAACCGGGACTAATGCGATTTTCTTGCCGGGACCGTTGCCCTGTTTTCTACTAGTGTTTACACCCCACACGAGTGATATTCCGTGGCTTCCTTTTCCAATCTTCTCTCTTCCTCTTCATGTGCTTCTCTTCACGGCAACCTTCACGACTACAGACAAGTTTCCTTAGAATTATCTTCTCGTTCGCTTCATCCCACTCAACATATCCTTTCCTCACACTAAATCCTTTCTCAAGAGCATACTTGTTATAGAACTCAAAACCCTCTTCCTCGCTATCAAACATCCTGCTCACAATGTCGTCGTACTCAGCCATACACTCTGCACTTACATCGGCCATGGCTTCCTGCATATCACATATAAATTATCAACTGGTCTCAATCATGCACCGGAAGTAAAATAATTTCCCTACTCACATATTCCTCTCAACATAAAAGGTTCAGAGTTTCAGAAGTTCCATCATGGCTTATTTTGTCCAAATTAGTCTATGTTGTGTTCTCTTGTTCTTAAGATAAAAACATAAACTAAGTCATGCTCTTGGTGCTTAAATATAATGGATATTGCAACAAAGAAGTTCAGTTCAATGCGGTTGCTACTGCACTGCTTTTACAAGATTCAGATTTATGCTAGCTAAAAATTGTACAATACTGTACCAACCTATGGACAATTCTATGCACCGTTTATATGGTAGTATTTAAAATCTGTGCATTGCTTTTCATGCCAACCAATCATAACACAGTAGTTAACACGAATAACAGCTCATAACCGTGGATGGTTGGTCATATTCTGAAAGAACTATTTGGCTGCACCATATCATCATAAGTGAATTAATAATATGGTGTACAATGAAGCTAATTATTCTAGTCAAGTGGTCACATAGCCTTTTTACCATCAGAATTAATGATAAGAGACATCCAGTGGGGTTGGAACATGTTTACGATAAATTACCTTTAAAACAAGCTCAAAGTATCCAATATCAAAATACAGTGTAGTCGGAGTATAAGGCTTGACTACTTCCTCACCAGTAGCATCCTTCCATCTGCAATCGATTAACAAAATACATAAAACGGAATCAGAATATTCGACTCACTCCATGTATTAAAAAGAATGACCATAACTGAACATTATAACTGATTGTGTGTTTTGTACTCTTCATGTACTATTGGTTAATTAAGGTATGTCATTTGGATCCTATGATGTCATATATATGAAGTTTGACAGGAAACTGAATAAAACTGCAACTGTTATGTGATCACTTCAATTTGTTTTCTTCTGCCTCTAAACACTCTAGCTAGCTACATATTGACATTTTTGCCATGGACAGTAGTTGATGTACATTTGTTCCCACTACAAGGTTGTTGGCTTTTAATCATACTTTTCAATCAACGACAGTGCCCCGCCTACCATCAGTCTTCTCTGCCCCGCCTGAGAATCTAGAACCACGGAATTTTTTCTCTGCCTGCTTAATCTTCTTAGCGCGTTTGATCTTCTCAGCAGACCAACTTGTAGCTGCCTGTCACTTTGGGTCACCTGAAGAATATGGAGAAATATTTACAAAAGTTTAAGAATTTGCACAATGTCGGCAGAAAGTGAATTAATAATATGGTGTACAATGACAAGACACTCAATGATAAGACACATTCAGTGGGGTTGAAACATGTGTATGATAAATTACCTTTAAAACAAGCTCAAAGTATCCAATATCAGAATCCAGTGTAGTCGGAGTATAAGGCTTGACTAATTCCTCACCAGTAGCATCCTTCCCTCTGCAGTCGGTTAACAAAATACAGAAAGTGGAATCAAGATATTCGACTCACTCCATGTACCAAAAAAAGGGATAAGTATATTTTTCATCCCTGAACTCTAGCGAAAGTTCACAAATCGTCCCTCAACTCCAAAACCACCAAAACTCAGTCTCTCAACTAATTAAACCGGATACTTTTCAACCCTGGTAACGCTTAAGGTGGTTTTAGTATGACGTGGACCCTGGTTTTGACTAAAATGGGCCATGTAGCCTGGTTTTGACTACCAGCGGGCACCATGCCGGCTCTCACTCTCTCTCTCTCTCTCTCTCTCTCTCTCTCTCTCTCTCACACACACACACACACACATTTTCTCAATCCCCTTTCTCACTCACAAAACAGAGCGGGCGGCGGCGGCGATTTAGCCTTCAGCGATCTGGCCCGGTGGCGACCCAGGCGGGGCGGTGGCTGTCTGCTGTCTGCTGCATTCTTGGGCACGGCAGGCTGCGCTCTTGACCAATGAGACCAAGTGACGGCGACGGCGACTTGTGGAGCCAGTTCAAGCAGATGGCATCCTCGGCAAGTTTAAACTGCCGCTGTACGAATTGTTGTGCAGAAGGATGAGCTGCTGCTGGAGAAGACTGTTGACTTACAAGTGCAGAAGAAGAGGAATGTTCTGCAGTTTGTTGTATTTATGTGTTTCATCACAGCAGTTGTGTATGCTTTCATGACGTATATGTAGGCAATTGAGTACTAATTTGTAGACAAGTCGATGAGAACTAGAAGTGGTATGTAATCTGACTATGCTAATTTGTCATGGAAAATTCAGTTTGCTGCCACATTGCATGGCAATTGAGCTATCTGACTATGTGTTGACAGTAATGGTACGCATTGGAAGTGGCTGTGGCAGGAGTGCTCTGCATAGAGCTTGACCATGTGTGTGTGCGCGTGAGTTTCTTTCTTCATCCTGGACAGCTCCAACGTATGTTCAACATTTCATTGATAATATATTTTGTCCCAAAACTGGACAGCCCGACTCCGACAAGGTCTGAACAAAGAAAGTGTATACCATAGTTTGAATTGAATAAATTTAGTGAACATATAGCTTAACAAAATCTGAATATAACTGAACATAGTCTAGACATTTCAGAGCATTGTACTGAATTTAGTTGGACATAGTCTGGAATGCAGCAAATAATTTTGTCCACAGGATACTAAATGTGAAAATGAATCACACAAACCGTTTAAAAATCACCTAGAATCTGCAGGTGCAGAACCATGCAAACTAAATCATGCTGCAACTCAAGTTCAAATTTTAGAATCTGCTATGGATCAAGGATTCCCATATGCATTACGTAAGGTGGCCGGCTGCTCAAATACAGATTTGCATCAGTTTAATTCCTCATACAGCCGAAGATTTTCTGACATGCCACGCGGGCGCGGGGAGGTGGGGTGGGAGGGTACCTGTCCGCGGATTGCTCGCCGGCGTTGATGGGCGTCGCCGGCTGCTTGACGGAGGGAGGCGCTGCAGTGGGCCCCGGGGGGGGGGGGCAGGGGAGACTTCGGCCGGCCGGCGCGCTGCAGCGGATCCCCGGTGTTGGGGAACGTTGCATGGGAAACAAAAATTTTCCTACGTTCACCAAGATCAATCTAGGAGATGCATCTACGAGAGGAGAGTTGGATCCACATACCCTTGTAGATCGCTAAGCGGAAGCGTTCAATAACGCGGTTGATGGAGTCGTCCTCGCCGTGATTCAGATCGCCGAAGATCCTAGCACCGAACGGACGGTGCCTCCGCGTTCTTCACACGTGCAGCCCGGTGACGTCTCCCACGCCTTGATCCAGCAAGGAGAGAGGGAGAGGTTGGGGAAGACTCCATCCAACAGCAGCACAACGGCGTGGTGGTGATGGAGGAGCGCGGGACTCCAGCAGGGCTTCGCCAAGCGCTGCAAGAGACGAGGAGGGAGAGGGGTAGGGCTGCGCCAAGAGGGAGACGTTCTCGTGTGTCTAGCAGCCCCAAAACCTCACATATATATAGGGGGAAGGGAGGGCTGCGCCCCCTTTAGGGTTTCCCACCCCTAGGGGTGCGGCCAGCCCTAGAAAACCCATCTAGGGTGCGGCCAAGGGGGGGGAGAGAGAGGGGGCGCCCTAGGGTGGGCCTTAAGGCCCATCTGGACCTAGGGTTTGCCCCCCTCCACACTCCATGCGCCTAGGGACTTGGTGGGGGGGGGGGCGCACCAGCCCCCTTGGGGCTGGTCCCCTCCCACACTTAGCCCACGCAGCCTTCTGGGGCTGGTGGCCCCACCTGGTGGACCCCCGGGACCCTCCCGGTGGTCCCGGTACATTACCGATATCGCCCGAAACTTTTCCGGTGACCAAAACAGGACTTCCCATATATGAATCTTTACCTCCGGACCATTCCGGAACTCCTCATGACGTCCGGGATCTCATCCGGGACTCCGAACAACATTCGGTAACCGCGTACATACTTTCCCTATAACCCTAGCGTCATCGAACCTTAAGTGTGTAGACCCTACGGGTTCGGGAACCATGTAGACATGACCGAGACAACTCTCCGGCCAATAACCAACAGCGGGATCTGGATACCCATGTTGGCTCCCACATGTTCCACGATGATCTCATCGGATGAACCACGATGTCAAGGATTCAATCAATCCCGTATGCGATTCCCTTTGTCTATCGGTATAGCACTTGCCCGAGATTCGATCGTCGGTATACCGATACCTTGCTCAATCTCGTTACCGGCAAGTCTCTTTACTCGTTCCGTAACACATCATCCCATGATCAACTCCTTGATCACATATTGTGCACATTATGATGATGTCCTACCGAGTGGGCCCAGAGATACCTCTCCGTCATACGGAGTGACAAATCCCAGTCTCGATTCGTGCCAACCCAACAGACACTTTCGGAGATACCTGTAGTGCACCTTTATAGCCACCCAGTTACGTTGTGACGTTTGGTACACCCAAAGCATTCCTACGGTATCCGGGAGTTGCACAATCTCATGGTCTAAGGAAAGTATACTTGACATATAGAAAAGCTTTAGCATACGAACTACACGATCTGTGCTAGGCTTAGGATTGGGTCTTGTCCATCACATCATTCTCCTAATGATGTGATCCCGTTATCAACGACATCCAATGTCCATGGTCAGGAAACCGTAACCATCTATTGATCAACGAGCTAGTCATCTAGAGGCTTACTAGGGACATGGTGTTTGTCTATGTATCCACACATGTATCTGAGTTTCCTATCAATACAATTCTAGCATGGATAATAAACGATTATCGTGAACAAGGAAATATAATAATAACCAATTTATTATTGCCTCTAGGGCATATTTCCAACAGTCTCCCACTTGCACTAGAGTCAATAATCTAGTTCACATCGCCATGTGATTAACACTCACAGAGTTCTGTGTTTGATCATGCTATGCTTGTGAGAGAGGTTGTAGTCAACGGGTCTGCAACATTCAGATCCCTATATACTTCGCAAAACTTTATGTCATATCGTAGATGCTGCTACCACGTTCCACTTGGAGCTATTCCAAACTGTTGCTCCATTATACGTATCCGGTATCTCCACTTAGAGTTATCCGGATAGGTGTTAAGCTTGCATCGACGTAACTCTTTACGTCGAACTCTTTATCACCTCCATAACCGAGAAACATTTCCTTATTCCTCTAAGGATAATTTTGACCACTATCTAGTAATCCACTCCTGGATCACCTTTGTACCCTCTTGCCAGACATGTGGCAAGGCACACATCAGGTGCGGTACTTAGCATGGCATATCGTATAGAGCCTATGACAAAACCATAGGGGACGACCTTCGTCCTTCCTCTTTCTTCTGCCGTGGTCAAGCTTTGAGTCTTACTCAACTTCACACCTTACAACTCAGGTAAGAACTCCTTCCTTGACTGATCTATTTTGAACTTCTTCAAAATCATGCCAAGGTGTGTGATCTTTTGAAAGTATCATCAGGCGTCTTGATCTATCTGTATAGATCTTGATGCCCAATATGTAAGCAGCTTTATCTAGGTCTTCCTTTGAAAAACTCATTTCAAACAACCCTTTATGCTTTCCAGAAATTCTACATCATTTCGGATCAACAATATGTCATTCACATATACTTATCAGAAATGTTGTAGTGCTCCCACTCACTTTATTGCAAATACAAGTTTCCACCAAACTTTGTATACCCAAAAACTTTGATCACTCCATCAAAGTGTATATTCCGACTCCGAGATGCTTGCTCTAGTCCATGGAAGGATCGCTGGAGCTAGCATATCTTTTAGCATCCTTAGGATCGACAAAACCTTTCTGATTGTATCACATACAACCTTTCCTTACGAAAACTGGTAAGGAAACTTGTTTTGTCATCCATCTGCCAGATTTCATAAATGCAGCTAATGCTAACATGATTCCGACGGACTTAAGCATCGCTACGGGTGAGAAAATCTCATCGTAGTCAACTCCTTGAACTTGTGGAAAACTCTTCGCCACAAGTCGAGCTTCATAGACGGTGACATTACCGTCCACGTCCGTCTTAGTCTTAAAGATCCATTTGTCTCAATGGCTTGCCGATCATAGGGCAAGTCCACCAAAGTCCATACTTTGTTTTGATACATGGATCCTATCTCGGATCTATCGGCTTCTAACCATTTGTCGGAATATGGGCCCACCATCGCTTCTCCATAGTTCGTAGGTTCATTGTTGTTCAACAACATGACATCTAAGACAGGATCACCGTACCACTCAGGAGTAGTACATATCCTTGTCGACCTACGAGGATCGATAGCAACTTGATCTGGAGCTTCATGATCACTATCATTAGTTTCCTCTTCAACTGTCGTAGGTTCCACAGAAACATATTTCTGTGTTGCACTACTATCCGGTTGAAGTGAGGGTTCGACAACCTCATCAAGTTCTATCTTCCTCCCACTCAATTCTTTCGAGAGAAACTCCTTCTCGAGAAAGGACCCATTCTTAGGGACAAACATTTTTGCCCTTGGATCTGAGATAGGAGGTATACCCAACTGTTACCTTTGGGTATCCTATGAAGATGTATTTGTCCGCTTTGGGTTCGAGCTTTTCCCGGCTGAAGCCATAAGCGTCGCAGCCCCAAACATTAAGAAAACGACAACTTTGGTTTCTTGCCAAACCATACGACGTCGTCTCAACGGACTTAGATGGTGCCCTATCTAAAGTGAATGCAGCTGTCTCTAATGCATAACCTTAAAATAACAGCGGTAGATCGGTAAGATACATCATAGATCGCACCATATCTCATAAGGTTTGATTACGATGTCCGGACACACCATTACGCTGTGGTGTTCCAGGGGACTTCAACTGCGAAACAATTCCACAATGTCTTAAGTGATTGCCAAACTCATAATTCAGATAATATCCCCTTGATCAGATCGTAGGAACATGATCTTCTTGTTATGATGATTCTTAATCTTCACTCTGAAATTTTTGAACCTTTCAAACGTTTCAGACTTTTGCTTCATTAAGTAAATATACCATATCTACTCAAATCGTCAGTGAAGATGAGAAAATAACGACATCCACCACACGCCTTAATTGGATCACATACATCAGCATGTATGATTTCCAACAAGTCACTTGCCCGTTTCATTGTACCTGAAAACGGGATCTCAGTCATCCTGCCCATGAGGCATGGCTCGCATGTGTCAAGTGATTCAAAATCAAGTGACTCCAAACATCCATCAGCATGGAGTTTCTTCATGCATTTTATGCCAAAATGACCTAAGCGGCAGTGCCACAAGAAAGTGGTACTATCATTATTAACTCTACATCTTTTGGCATTAATATTATCATCATGTGTATTGCTATAATCAAGATTCAATAAACCATTGGGTGCATGACCATAAAGGTATTATTCATGTAAACAGAATAACCATTATTCTCTAACTTAAATGAATAACCGTATTGCAATGAACATGATCCAATCATATTCATGCTCAACGTAGACACCTGATAACATTTATCTAGGTTCAACACTAATCCCGAAAATAGAGGGAGCGTGCGATGGTGATCTTATCATCCTGGGAAACACTTCCAACATATCGTCACCTCGCCCTTAGCTAGTCTCCGTTCAGTCCGTAGCTTTTGCTTCAAGTCACTAATAATAGCAACTGAACCGGTATCCAATACCCATGTGCTACAAGGAGTACTAGTAAGGTACACATCAATAACACGTATATCAAATATACTTTGTTGAAGTTGCCAGCTTTTCTTATCTACCATGTATTTGGGGTAATTCCGCTACCATGTGACCGTTACCCTTACAATCGAAGCACTCAGTCTCGAGGTTTGGGTGCAACCTTGGGTTCCCTCATTAGAGCGACAACTGGTTTGCCATTCATGAAGTTTCCCTTCTAGCCCTCGCCCCTTTTGAAACCAGTGGTCTTGTTAAACCATCAACACTTGATGCTCCTTCTTGATTTCTACTTTTGCGGTACTAAGAACCGCTAACAGCACCAGGATCATCTTCATCCTTTGCATGTCATAGTTCATCACGAAGTTCTAGTAGCTTGGTGATAGTGTCTAGAGAATTCTGTCAACCACTATCTCACCTGGAAGATTAACTCCCACTTGGTTTAAGTGGTTTTAGCACCCAGACATTCTGAGCACATGCTCACCAGTTGAGCCATTCTCCTCCATCTTTTTGGCAAAGGAACTTGTTAGAGGTATCATACCTCTCAACACGGGCATGAGCCTGAAATCCAAATTTCAGCTCTTAGAACATCTCATATGTTCCATGGCATTCAAAACGTCATTGGAATCCCGATTCTAAGCCGTAAAGTATGGTGCACTAAACTATCAAGTAGTCATCAGGATGTGTCTCTCAGGTGTTCACAACATCCACAGACAACGTTGTAGGGGTTTGCACATTGAGCGGTGCATCAAAGACGTAAGCTTTCTGTGCAGCAGTGAGGACACTCCTCGGACTACGGACCCAGTCCGCATCCTTGCTTACAATATCTTTCAACTTAGTCTTTCTCTAGGATCGTATTAAACAGGGAGCTATAACGCAAGCTATTGATCTACAACATAATTTGCAAAGGCAACTTAGACTATTGTTCATGATAAGTGAGTTTAACTAATCAAATTACTTATAACTCCCACTCAAATTGACATCCCTCCGGTCATCCGAGCGTGACATGATCCAAATCCACCAACCCAAGTCCGATCATCACGTGAGATGAGGTGGTGTCAATGGTGAACATCTTCATGTTGATCATATCTACTATATGACTCATGCTCGACCTTTCGGTCTTCTGTGTTCCGAGGCCATGTCTGTACATGCTAGGCTCGTCAAGTCTAACCCGAGTGTTCTGCATGTGCAAAACTGGCTTGCACCCGTTGTATGCGAACGTAGAGTCTATCACACCCGATCATCACGTGGTGCTTCGAAACGACGAACCTTCGCAACGGCGCACACTCGGGGGGAACACAATTTCATCTTGAAATTTTAGTGAGGGATCATCTTATAATGCTACCGCCGTCCTAAGCAAAATAAGATGCATAAAAGGATTAACATCACATGCAAATCATAAGTGACATGATATGGCCATCAACTCGTGCTTTTGATCTCCATCTCCAAAGCACCGGCATGATCTCCATCGTCACCGGTGTAACACCATGATCCCCATCATCATGATCTCCATCATCGTGTCGCCATCGGGGTTGTCGCGCGCCCACCATGCTCTTACTACTATTGCTACCGTTTAGCGATAAAGTAAAGCATTACATAGCGCTTAATGATTGACACGCAGGTCATACAAAAATTAAAGACAACCCTATGGCTCCTGCCGGTTGCCGTATACATCGACATGCAAGTCGATATTAACTATTACAACATGATCATCTCATACATCAAATATATCTCATCATGTCATTGGCCATATCATATCACATACATACCCTGCAAAAACAAGTTAGACGTCCTCTAATTTGTTGTTGCATGTTTTACGTGGCTGCTATGGGTATCTAGCAAGAACGCTTCTTACCTACGCAAAGCCACAACGGTGATATTTAAGTTGCTATTTAACCTTCTACAAGGACCGCCTTTGTCTATTCCGATTCAACTAAGATAGGAGAGACAGACACCCGCCATCCATCTTATGCAACAAAAGTCGCATGTCTGTCGATGGAACCGGTCTCATGTACGTGGACATGTAAAGTTGGTCCGGGCCGCTTCATCCCATAATACCGCTGAATCAAGAAAGACCAAGGAGGGAAGCAATCTAAACATCAACGCCCACAAACTCCTTTGTGTTCTACTCGTGATTGCATCTACGCAAAGACCTAGCTCATGATGCCACTGTTGGGGAACGTTGCATGGGAAACAAAAATTTTCCTACGTTCACCAAGATCAATCTAGGAGATGCATCTACGAGAGGAGAGTTGGATCCACATACCCTTGTAGATCGCTAAGCGGAAGCGTTCAAGAACGCGGTTGATGGAGTCGTCCTCGCCGCGATTCAGATCGCCGAAGATCCTAGCACCGAACGGACGGTGCCTCCGCGTTCTTCACACGTGCAGCCCGGTGACGTCTCCCACGCCTTGATCCAGCAAGGAGAGAGGGAGAGGTTGGGGAAGACTCCATCCAACAGCAGCACAACGGCGTGGTGGTGATGGAGGAGCGCGGGACTCCAGCAGGGCTTCGCCAAGCGCTGCAAGAGACGAGGAGGGAGAGGGGTAGGGCTGCGCCAAGAGGGAGACGTTCTCGTGTGTCTAGCAGCCCCAAAACCTCACATATATATAGGGGGAAGGGAGGGCTGCGCCCCCTTTAGGGTTTCCCACCCCTAGGGGTGCGGCCAGCCCTAGAAAACCCATCTAGGGTGCGGCCAAGGGGGGGGGGAGAGAGAGGGGGCGCCCTAGGGTGGGCCTTAAGGCCCATCTGGACCTAGGGTTTGCCCCCCTCCACACTCCATGCGCCTAGGGACTTGGTGGGGGGGGCGCACCAGCCCCCTTGGGTCTGGTCCCCTCCCACACTTAGCCCACGCAGCCTTCTGGGGCTGGTGGCCCCACCTGGTGGACCCCCGGGACCCTCCCGGTGGTCCCGGTACATTACCGATATCGCCCGAAACTTTTCCGGTGACCAAAACAGGACTTCCCATATATGAATCTTTACCTCCGGACCATTCCGGAACTCCTCATGACGTCCGGGATCTCATCCGGGACTCCGAACAACATTCGGTAACCGCGTACATACTTTCCCTATAACCCTAGCGTCATCGAACCTTAAGTGTGTAGACCCTACGGGTTCGGGAACCATGTAGACATGACCGAGACAACTCTCCGGCCAATAACCAACAGCGGGATCTGGATACCCATGTTGGCTCCCACATGTTCCACGATGATCTCATCGGATGAACCACGATGTCAAGGATTCAATCAATCCCGTATGCGATTCCCTTTGTCTATCGGTATAGCACTTGCCCGAGATTCGATCGTCGGTATACCGATACCTTGCTCAATCTCGTTACCGGCAAGTCTCTTTACTCGTTCCGTAACACATCATCCCATGATCAACTCCTTGATCACATATTGTGCACATTATGATGATGTCCTACCGAGTGGGCCCAGAGATACCTCTCCGTCATACGGAGTGACAAATCCCAGTCTCGATTCGTGCCAACCCAACAGACACTTTCGGAGATACCTGTAGTGCACCTTTATAGCCACCCAGTTACGTTGTGACGTTTGGTACACCCAAAGCATTCCTACGGTATCCGGGAGTTGCACAATCTCATGGTCTAAGGAAAGTATACTTGACATATAGAAAAGCTTTAGCATACGAACTACACGATCTGTGCTAGGCTTAGGATTGGGTCTTGTCCATCACATCATTCTCCTAATGATGTGATCCCGTTATCAACGACATCCAATGTCCATGGTTAGGAAACCGTAACCATCTATTGATCAACGAGCTAGTCGTCTAGAGGCTCACTAGGGACATGGTGTTTGTCTATGTATCCACACATGTATCTGAGTTTCCTATCAATACAATTCTAGCATGGATGATAAACGATTATCGTGAACAAGGAAATATAATAATAACCAATTTATTATTGCCTCTAGGGCATATTTCCAACACCCGGAACCCTAGTGGCAGGAGCAGGTTGAAACCAGGCAGGCGTGCCGCTGGTGCTTGCCCTCGATCGGGGCCGCCGCGGGATCTCTCGATCGGAACAGCGAAAAGGGCAGCGGCGGCGGCGGCTATGCGACGAGAAACACAAAGACGTGCGTGGGGGACGGGGGAGCTAATTCTCCTGCAGAACGGATCGGGGAACTTTACTATTCTACCCTTTTGACGAAAAAATAATTCTTTAACTAATTTTCCAGATCTGACGGTCAGGAAAAATTGGAAGTGGAGTTACATGAAATTACGAGTTGTAACTCGCCAATCACCCTAAAAGAGCTCGTTCGTTCGACCTCCGATGCTGCAAAAAGATGCTCACTGCCTAGCTACTGAATGGCTAGTAAGAAATGCCGTGCTCGCTCACATGTAAAAGTGAATGCAGGAAAACATTTATAGTAGTTCTTTTATGGAAAAAAGTAGTTTTCTGATGGTTTTGTTGGTAAGATATACCATGCAAGAAATGTGATGATTTGGTACAGAAATAAATAAATAAATGGTAGAGAGAATAATGCTGTATACACACATAAATCTATAACTCTTGCACAAGCTACAACATGCAAAAGGGAAAGCATTCAATGACCTCCTATAGACGACCTAGGTGCACTTTTACATGATAGGTTGTTAGTTGATGACATGGACTATTTTGAAAGCAAAGAGAAGAGAAAATCTATAGTCTGAATTTAAGCTAGATGAATATTAGAATTTTTGCATGGCTAAGGAGTGAGGTGAATTGTGCTATCGGATGAACAGAAAACATTTCAAAAATTAAGTAATAATGCCAATAAATTCTGGAAAAGATATAACTCATGCATTCTAGTTGCTCGTGTATTTTGGTAAAAAACTCTCTGTGAGAAAGAAAGCAGGCTATATAACCCAATTTTTAAGCACTAATTTGTTTTCCCAACTTTGTGCCATGAATTTTTCATACCACAAAAATTCCCGGGCATTTACAAAGAAATCAATATTAAAAAAGGGTTTTTATTACAATATCAAGATTATTTGATACGCGGGGGTAGGCATACTCACAGCACATAGGGAAAGCCAATGAGACAAATAAATAGGTCAAGAGTGGGTGAAATCGTTTGAAGCACCCACACTTAGAATACTAGGGCTTGTATAATCAGTGAGAGAAGATCCTCGAGCCTGCTACTAGCTGGGGTCAAATGTCACACTCAACGAGATTAATAAACATGTCTTTCTTTTTGGTGTGCACATGGACGATCGCCATATCTACTACGTGCATCCTGGTTTACTAGCCCCCTCGTATTTTGGGTCATATTTTGACTATGATTTTAACTATTAAAATATAAGTTTATGTAGTAAAAATTATATCATTGAAAACTACATTCAAATACGAATACAATATATTACTTGGTGAGATGTATTAACATCTTGCTTGTCAAATATGTGGTCAAATTTTGATCTAAAATACGGTGGAGACTAATAAACCCAGATGGAGGCACCTAGTTTTCAGAATAACATAAACTAGTGAGATTCGTACAAAATTGTTTGAGGTGGGCGAGGAGAAGAAGAAAATAAAAAGGGGGGAATATATAAGTGTAAGAAGAAGAAGAAAAAGAGCAAAACCATTATATGTTATATTATCACTGAGATAAGACTTAGTTAATTCCCATCTGAGATGAAAGCTAGCCACACCTTAGACAATAACAAAAAGAACGGTAGCGATGTCACGGAGCGCAACCTCAAGCATTTTTCTTTCACACAAGAATTTCAAGTTGATACACCTCCGAGGGTGTGTTCTGAAAAAAAAGGAACCTCAAGCTAAACTAGCATAGCTCCTTACCTTCATTACACCTCACTTGAATCTAAAATTGGTAGAACGGCCTC
Organism: Secale cereale; assembly: GCA_902687465.1. Classification (NCBI taxonomy): domain Eukaryota; kingdom Viridiplantae; phylum Streptophyta; class Magnoliopsida; order Poales; family Poaceae; genus Secale; species Secale cereale. The sequence goes on from LR738712.1 coordinate 130,670,379, forward strand.
AACACCTACTAGTTGGCCAACCCTTTGAAGGTCACACCGTTGCTACTTGCTACGACCGCACGTTCAAGTCTCAAATTCCGACCGACTAGCTCGAGCCGATCTCAAACACTTAGGTAGGTGCAAACATAAACTGACTTCTAGTTACAGAGTGGCCAGTAGAATTGGACTCTCCCCGATGTCTAGCGGGTGATCCAAATTACCACCATACCCACACATGATCATGCCAAGTATCCTGGAGGATTTGTCGTCTCTTGTCTTCCCTTGCTGAAGACGACACCATATTATATCCTCTCAGTCGACGAGCCTAAGTTGTTGTGCAGTTTTACATCATACGTGTGGATTCAGTTTCCTCCAAAATCTCAATGTGGCCAAGTGAAGTTGACAAGATAGCATGTTGAGGCCATTCATATGATATTCACTAGAAAAAGTGGACGTATATATAGTTGTAGAGAGTTGCATACTTGAATGGTATGACATTCTTTAGGAGTGTTGAGAGTTTGTAATGGGGACATCAAAAGGATGAAATTTCACAATTGACAACATCAGTTTGCGTGCAATCTAAACATTATTAGCACGACTTGTCTCATAGTTCTCTCGCTGCTATCTCATCATTGGTGTGAATGAATTCTATATCTTTTTTCTCTGCTCAATTGTGTAAACTGCACAGTAGTTCCAATAAAAATAACAAAACCAATTCTAATGTTGTGTGCCAAAGTTCTATTGATAGAATGAGGACAAAGTTGGTGCTTGAACAAGCAATCAAGCTCTTTACTAATAGAGTCATGTTGTTTCCGAAATCACACACGGACGAGGTTAAAACATGAATAGTTCAGAATTGGAAACATGGGTGTTCTGTCTGAGGTCATCTCTGAGTGATTCAAGCTTCCAACACTTACGGAGCAATAGTATAATGATATGACTGGATCTCCTTTTGCCTGAGGAATAATAGGGTCCTTTATTATTCTTCAGGTAAAAGGAGATCACAGATTTCAATCACTTTTAGGTATATATAATATATATACATCGTTCCATTGTAAAAGCTAATCATATTGTAATGTTTAAGAAATTAATGTGGATAATGATCCGGGTCACTTGTCCAGTTGTTGATACCCAGGGAGTAGCAGTTTTACTTCAGGCCGGTGTTTCAACAAGCAATCCAGGCGAAGTTACAACCCACCCTAACATTTCCGCTGTTTGAAATGATCCAAGTAATGCCACCACACATGTTTAAGTAGCATCGCATTCTCTGGCTTCATTAAGACCACTAGATTCCAGAGTATGATCAAACAGAGAGTTTCAGTCTGAACCTTGAGAAGATGATGGGTAACACAAGTCTAAACACTGAAGTAGAGAAAAGCATCAGAGATAATCATCCTCACTACCTTGTTCCCTTCTTTTTCATCAGAAAAGCATTCCCGTGCACAAAATTTTTGGACCAAGGATACTACTCCGAGTTACAGAACAATTCCTGAACTTATGACTGAATGTTTCAAGACAGGTCATTTTGTTTGTTCTCACTGAGTTTAATTTCACAACTGGATCTTTTTCTGATGGTAACACCCAGCTAATTTACAAATCTGTGACTTTGCATAGACGTTTCCTAATTCCGGAACTCGAATCATCGAGCCGAATGCAGTTTCTTAGGTTTCGTCAGTACTATTCGCTTCTTCCTCTCGCAGTACCATCAGAGTGTACATTACATAAACACTCCAGCTGGAAATGGATGTCCCTTGGCTTGGCTGTTGATATGCTAACTGAAGCCAAAAAAGGACAGTACCAGCAAACAAAGGAAAAGTAAATTCATTAGGAGCCATCTGTTTTCAGTTCAGAATCATACAGATTTCAGTTCAGACCTAAACGTAAGAACCTTCTTTGCTGCCCAAGGTACCAAAGTTTAAGATCACGGGCGAAAATGGAGCTATCGCGGCGCAATCGCGGCTGGAGACCCTCCCCGCGACGATATCTCTGTTTTTCCGCGATCTGGTGCGATGGACGCGATCGCAGCGCGAAAGACCGCTATATGGTTTAGCGATCGCTGTATTTTCGCTGGAGCAGTTGAAATTCCACTTTCAGTGGGCCGAAAGAGAGGCCCAGCAAGGCCCACTCAGACCCTTCCAGAAAAACCTAGCGTCGTTCCAAACCAATTCCCTTCTCTCCCATCTGAAAATCTTGCGGCGGCTCGGCGGACCGCCGGCTGCTTCGCCACAAATTGGAGGCGCTGACGACGGCGAGGAGGCGGTGGCGATAGCCGGTTCAAGATCTCCGAGGGGTACGTGAAGAAGTGTTCCAGCACCTAGCATCGATTAGGGAAGCGTGGTCAGACCTGAGGTCCTAGTATCCACTCAATTGTTGTAGGAGGAAGACGAGGATGCAGATGCCACGAACGGCACTGCTGCGGCAGTGAAACAACCCACTGCCAGCACCTGAAGCCATGATAAGTTGAGAAAGATGTCAATCCTGATTTGTTCTATGGATGTTACTTAAATCCCTGTTTTTTAGCTGAAAATCCCCTGTTTCTGGGATAGATATGCTGATGTTTTAACTGCCGCTAAATGCCTTAGCGGCCGCTATAGCCGCTAGCCCGCGATAGCGGCCATAGCGTCTGGGAAAAAGCTGCCACGAAATGCTTTCTCCCGCGATCTTAAACTATGCAAGGTACGTGGTGTAGCTATGTAACCTATGCGGCAAAACTGGCATTGCCGCTTTCGCATGTCAAACAAACACATATCGTCGTCTGCTGTTACAAGATTCAGTTCGTTTTGATGACAGCAGCGTGGGAGTGGCACTTTGTGTATATCTCACAATTTAGAGTTCATTTATTAACAGGCTGGGACGGAGCTCAGCTGCTGTGGCCATTTGTTCATGAGATTTGTTCCTTGGGTGGTAGTGGTACGGTGCAGTCACTGTGAAACGCTGAATAATGGAGATGCAGCAGTCCATGCTCTAAAAATGCACATGGAAAACTTTAGAAACGGTAATCGGTTGTAAACCCTAGCTAGATTCCGCTCCGAATTCGGGACAGTGCTCGGCGATAATATCCCCCCCCCCCTCTCGTCCTCCCGTGTCGCCCCCGCGCGGTGGCCGGGAGGAAACCCTAACCCGCCGCCGCCCGGTCCCCAGCCATCTTCCCTCTCCTCCCTCGCCGTCGCCCTAGGCTTGGCCGGGCAAAGCCTGCCCGCAGCCGGCGGCGGCGGGGCGACCTGATCTCTCGCAGGACGGGGCCATCGCGGGGCAGCTTCCTCCGTCTTGGGCACGGTGCGGGCGAAGGGCGCCGCGGAACGCTTCCACCGTGGTGGGCCCCGCGGCGCATCAGGCGGCACAGTGGCGGGTGGTGCACGCGAAGGTGGCGCGGCGCGGCTGGTCTTCGGCCAGATCTCACGAGCGCCATCTTTGAAGGCGTGGGCCGTCGGCGGCGTGGCTCCGTCCTCTCGCTTGGCTGTGGTGCTCTCGGGACTGGGTGGTGCTGTCGGCCGCTGCAGGGCTGGCCGGGATCCGCCCGTGCCTATGGTGGGCGCTCAACGCCAGCGATTTGGTGGCGGTGGTGGTGGAGCGTGCCGGCCGGATCTGACGCTTTGTTTTCGGCGGGCGTCGCGGGATGGGGCATCGGCCCGGCGTGGCTGCTGCTCTAGCTGTGGGTTGCGGCGGCGAGGTGGCTCGGCCATCTTTGTCTGCTTCCTTTCGCCGCGGTGGCATCACGGCAGTTCGGCGGGCCGGCTGCGGCGGCGGCTGGTTTTTCAGCGTCGGCTCGTTCGTAGGCATTCTGTTTCGACTTGCGATCCCTCTCCCTCGTCGTCCGGTCGTTGCCTCCGTCGAAGGGCAGGTCCTCCCCGAGTTGCGATCCATCACCCGTCTCGCGCCCGGCAGCAGAACCGAGCCTGTCTCGCGCCCGGCAGCAGGACCGACCCCTTCTTGCGCCCGGCAGCAGGACCGACCCCGTCTCACGCGCGCGGCAGCAGGACCAACTCCGTCTCGCGCCCGGCAGAAGGACCGACCTCGTCTCGCGCTCGGTGCCGTTGGCCGGGTCGATGGACGCTAGTTTTGGCCGACCTTCTGGGTCTCGCTACTGGGGGCCACCCAGGGGTGCGAAAGGTTAGTCCTTTCCGCTCGTTTCTTCGGTTGGGGTAGCGGCGAACCTCTGGTGAGGTGGTACCGAGGTCTTGGAGGCCAGGGTGGCCGCCCTGGTGGTGGATCCACGGTGCTCTTGGGCAGAGCCCGTGGATCGGTGCTGCCCGGTGGCCATGGCCGTGTGGGTGGCGTGGTCGCCGTGGGTGTGGCGTTCGGTGGCGGTGAATGTTGGCCGAGGTGAAAACCTGCTCTATCCTCGGACGGATCGGCGGTGGCGTAGATCGTTCCCTTCTTGAAGGCGTCGTCGCGGCTCTCATCGGCCATTGTGTTACTCCAGGGGAAACTCTGATCGTCAGGTCGGACGGTGGCGGCGCGTTGGTGTCGTAACCTTCTTGAAGGCACCGCCTTGGAGCACACGGTTCGTCATATGTGGCTTCATCTCTTTGCGGTGGCGTGTTCACGGTGCAGGACCCCGATTGCTCTGTGGTGCTAGGGGTGGTGTTGCTGCGCTCAGCGCATATGTATCCCGCCTTGGGTGTGTGTATCGTGGTGGAGTGCGTTTGTACTTAGGTTATGGTTGATCGTGCTTTATATATAAAACGGGGCGAAAGCCTTTTTTGGTAAACTTTAGAAACCTCACTCGTACGCACCAAGAAAGAAATCTCGTCCGAATTACAGAGCAGTTCCGCAACTTATGACTGAATCTCCTGGCTAGTAGTCTACACTAAAATAGAACTGTTGTGGTAATATAAGCTCTCGATAATGACCTCCCAACTTATATTGCCAAGACTACAGTTGCAGAACTCATTATCAGGAAGTTGCATTCGCCTCCCAGGTTTACAAATCTGTTGGTGGTTTTGCACCTGAAGGTCGCACGTCATGGAATCAAATGCAGTTGTCAGGTTTCGTTAGTACTCCCTCTGTAAAGAAATATGAGAGTGCACCATCAGAGTATTTGATACATACACATCGCAGCTGGAGAGGGATGCTGGGTTGCCTGTTTCTTTGGTGATAAGTAAAAGCCATTACAGGACACTAGAGTTGCTCCATTGTTCATTTATTAGAATGCTGAAGATGTAGCAAGGTGAACATGTCGAGGAAGGCTTCAGTATAGAGTTATGTTAAGCATAACCTTGTCTGCAGCCTAATCCCAGTTTATTGTTGCTTTCGCATTGTTCCGATTGTTCATGTCAGAATTTACCGTTGGAAGGGGATCCACCGTCCAGATCCACACACTTCTACCAACGCCCGCCCATGCTTATCTAATAAAAGAGCAACCAAGATCTTTGTCAAAGCTGGGAGGGTCATGGCGTGAGGCCTGGATGTCCTCAGCTGGATAGGGATTCTCCGCCTCTATCACGCAAGGTTTCCGGAGCTACGGGTGCGACAAGGATCGCGGCAAGACCGGTACCTGTGAGGGTCCGACCGGCAGTTGCATGCTTGGCCGGATATACACTGTGGTGTTCAAGGCCAGCGAGGTGGCAATCGGTGGTGAAGTGCTTCATCATTGGTGTTGGTCGAGGATTAACACTTCGACGTGGCAGCGGCCTCACGGCGTCTTCAATGGCGAATGAAAGGTCTTTGCAAGTGATACTTTCCAAGATCCAATGGTTGCTTCGGCGGTGTGATGCAATCTATGGACGATATCTTGACGCATAGGGTATGGTTGCGCAACGGAGGCTGTTGGTTTTCTAACCCAGCACATGTAGCTGCTAGGTTCGTGGAAAAGTGGTGGTGACAACACATGCTTGACTTCTTCTTTTTTGCGAAACACATGCTTGACTTCGATGGTGGTGCTTTTTGAGTACCCTGGTCTCGAGCTCCGGGGTGAAAACCTAGGTCAGACCCATGTCGGTTATACGTGGCAATGACGATGTTTCGCCGTCGTTACTGTTAAATTATGATCCAAATTATACCATGTTGGACTAGACGTAGTACAACAGGTGTGGGCCTTTCCGTTGACGTCAACGTGTACGAGTACAACTCGTTTACTTGTCCTCCAAGGACTCTCATGTATTGCCCTCTTATATACCCCACGTAGTCGCACCTAAGACTGACTGTCGTCTCGTGCTTGTAATACTCCTCCTCATAGTGATTGCGCCTTCGTGCGTCCGTGGTTTTCTCCCGCAAGGGTTTCCACGTAAAAATCCGTGTCTCTCTGTCTCGTTTATTCTCGTTATTATCTAACAAGTGGTATACAGAGCTGAGGTTGCAGATACGAGATTTAAGATCCAGAGATATTAGGGTTGCAGTCTGTTCCGCCGCTGCCGTTCGGAAGAAGCCGAGTCCGACAAGAAATTAATCTCCGCTTCGGTGCCGCCCTTCAAATTCGTGCGCTGTTTGGAGCCGATTAATTTCCGTAGGCGCCGTGCGCTATTTCGTCAGCATCAAGCCCCGAGAAGGCCATCCGCTGGCGCTCTTTTCTTGGCGTGAAGGATCACGTCGCTGCTACTAATCCATCGACCGTGTACCGGGCGAAGTCCCGAAGCTGCAGGTGCGATTTGATTGCTGCTGCCCCACGTCATCTCCCAAGGCAAAAGCGACCTCCTCACGTGAAGACCAAGGGCTGGCAGCACTAGTGTTCTAGTACTCCAACTAGTACTCCGTCAAGTCAAGCTACAACGCATCTTGGTCCCCTATTGCTACAGTTTGGATTTTTTTACTGCTCCGTCTACTGTCTAAATACTACCAGGTGCTACTGTTCCTAATTCTTTAATCCGCATAATTAAATTCTATCAAGGATTTTTCTACCGGTTTGTACTACTTTGTGTACACAGTTTTATCTACTCATGGCTTCCATGAAGTATGATCTTCCGCTGCTGGACCGTGACACAAGGTTTACCCTATGGCAAGTCAAGATGCGGGCGTTGTTGGCACAGGCCGACTATGATGATGCACTGGATAGTTTTGGGAAGGACCGAATTCAAGACTGGACTGCTGATGAGAAAAGAAGGGATCGTAAGGCTTTGTCACAAATTCAACTCCATTTGCATAATAATATTTTGCAGGAAGTTTTGAGCGAGAAAACTGCCGCCGCTCTATGGTTAAAGCTGGAAAGCATTTGCATGACAAAAGATCTTACCAGCAAGATGCATCTGAAGCAAAAATTATTCCTGCACAGGTTACCCGAGGGAGGTAATGTTTTGAATCATATTTCTGAATTTAAAGAGATCATATCCGATCTAGCTGCAATGGAGGTTAAGTATGAAGAGGAAGATACTGCTTTAATGCTACTTTGTTCACTGCCAAGTTCTTATACCAATTTTAGAGACACCATATTATATAGTCGTGATACTCTCACACTTAATGAAGTTTATGAAGCTTTGAACTCTAAGGAGAAGATGAAATTAATGGTGCCTCATGATGGTTCGAGTTCATCCCAAGCCGAGGGATTATCTGTTCGTGGCAGGACAAAGGAGAAGAACTCCAATAATGGAAACAGAGGCAAAAGTAAGAACGGCCACAGGGGCCGGTCACAATCCAGAGACAAGAAGTATTGCAGATATTGCAAAAGAGACGGGCATGACATCTCCGAGTGTTTCAAGTTGCAGAACAAGGAAAAGAGAAAAGGTAACAAACAAGGTGAAAATTCTGCTAACGTTGCTCGTGATGATAGTTCCGATGATGCTCTTGTCGTTACTGCTGGATGTGCTGAGACCAATGATGAGTGGGTACTTGACACTGCATGCACTTTTCATATGTGCCCGCATAGAGATTGGTTTACTACTTTTGATTCCACTACTGCTGCTGGTTCCGTTTTGGGTTTTGATAATTCACCATGCAAGATTGAAGGCATAGGTTCCGTTCGAATCAAGATGTTTGATGGCACAATCAGAACTTTGACAGATGTTCGGTATATTCCGAAGATGAAGAGAAATCTTATCTCTGTGAGTGCCCTTGATGCAAAGGGCTACAAGTATTCAGGTGGAGATAGTGTTTTGAAGGTCACCAGAGGTTCCCTTATTGTGATGAAAGGTGACTTAAGTTCGACCAATGGTCTTTATTACCTTCGAGGTTCTACCGTTTCAGGTAACGCTACTCCAGTTATTTCAAAGAATTCTGATTGTGATGCTGCTAACCTTTGGCATATGCGTCTTGGACATATGAGTGAACTTGGTTTGGCAGAGTTAAATAAGAGAGGTCTTCTGAAAGGATACGAAACTGGTAAATTGAAATTTTGTGAGCATTGTATCTTTGGAAAGCACAAGAGGGTGAAGTTCAATACTTCGAATCATACAACTGAAGGTATTCTTGATTATGTGCATTCTGATTTATGGGGACCATCTCGCAAGAAGTCACTAGATGGTGCTAGTTACATGCTGACCATAATTGACGATTATTCAAGAAAAGTTTGGCCTTATTTCTTGAAGCATAAATGGCAAGCATTCTCAGCATTTAAGGAGTGGAAGATTATGATTGAAAGACAAACTGAAAAGAAGGTAAAAATACTTCGCACTGATAATGGTATGGAATTCTGTTCTAAGCAATTTAACAATTATTGCAAGTCTGAAGGCATTGTCAGACACTACACCGTTCCTTATACTCCTCAACAAAACGGTGTTGCTGAGCGTATGAACAGAACCATTATTTCCAGAGCCCGTTGCATGTTGTCTAATGCAGGTTTGCATAAGCGTTTTTGGGCTGAGGCCGCTTCCACTGCTTGTTATCTCATTAACCGTTCACCATCTATTGCTCTTAATAAGAAAACTCCAATTGAGGTATGGTCTGGTTCACCTGCTGATTATTCACAGTTGAGAGTTTTTGGTTGCACTGCTTATGCTCATGTTGATAATGGTAAATTGGAGCCTAGGGCTGTTAAGTGCATCTTTCTTGGTTATAAGTCTGGTGTTAAAGGTTTTAAATTGTGGAATCCTGAAACCCAGAAGGTTGTTATTAGCAGAAACGTTATCTTTAATGAATCTGCTATGTTACATGATGTTCCATCTACTAATGTTCCTGTTGAGAGTGAACAGCAGGCTACTCTTCAGCATCCTACTGTTCAGGTGGAGCATGTTATTGATTCAGATGATACATCCGGTAATGAAAATGTTGATGCACATGATGATCCCGTCGTTGATGATGAACATGTCACTCCCACTCCAAATCAGCCTATTGTTCCACCCGGTTGGAATCTTGCACGTGACAGAGTTAGGCGGGGTACTGATAAACCTAAAAGGTTAATTGAAGAGTGCAATATTGTTTCTTTTGCTTTATCTGTTGCAGAGGAAATTGAAGGTAATGCTGAGCCTTCTTCATATTCCGAGGCTATTATTTCTCGTGATAGTAATAAGTGGATGACCGCTATGCATGATGAGATGGAATCACTTGAAAAGAATGGCACTTGGGATTTAGTAAAATTACCGAGAGAGAAGAAACCTATTCGTTGCAAGTGGGTTTTCAAGAGGAAAGAAGGTGTTTCTCCTAATGATGAGACAAGATATAAAGCAAGGTTAGTTGCTAAAGGTTATAGCCAGATTCCAGGTATTGACTATAACGAAGTCTTTTCTCCTGTTGTGAAGCATAGCTCTATTCGCACTTTACTCAGTATTGTTGCCATGAATGATTTTGAGCTTGAACAATTGGATGTTAAAACTGCATTCTTACATGGAGAATTAGAAGAGGATATTTATATGGAACAACCTGAAGGTTTTGTTATTCCTGGAAAAGAAAAGCTTGTCTGCAAGTTAAAGAAATCTCTTTATGGATTGAAGCAATCCCCTAGACAATGGTACAAGAGATTTGACACTTTTATGCTCTCTCAAGGTTTCAAAAGGTCTAATTATGATAGTTGTGTTTATTTGAAAACTGTCAAAGGTTCAACTATTTATTTGCTCCTTTATGTTGATGATATGCTAATTGCTGCAAAGAGTATGTCAGATATTAATGAACTAAAGAAGCAATTGAGTAATGAATTTGAGATGAAGGATTTGGGTGCAGCAAAGAAAATTCTTGGCATGGAAATATTCAGAGATAGGCCATCTGAAAAGGTATATCTAAGTCAGAAGGGATATATTGATAAAGTTCTTCGTCGTTTTAATATGCATAATGCCAAGCCAGTAAGTACTCCGTTAGCTGCACACTTCAAATTATCATCAGCTTTATGTCCTAAGTCAGATGCAGATATTGAGTACATGTCTAGAGTTCCCTATTCGAGTGCAGTTGGTTCACTTATGTATGCCATGGTTTGTTCCCGTCCGGATTTATCATATGCATTGAGTGTTGTCAGTAGATACATGGCTAATCCTGGAAAAGAGCATTGGAGAGCAGTTCAGTGGATTTTCAGATACCTGCGAGGTACTTCTAATGCTTGTTTACAGTTTGGGAAAACTAGAGATGGACTTGTTGGTTTTGTTGATTCTGATTTTGCTGGTGATTTGGATAAGAGAAGATCACTCACAGGTTATGTTTTCACCATTGGTGGTTGTGTTGTGAGTTGGAGAGCAACTTTGCAGTCTATTCTGGCTTGTTCCACTACTGATGCCGAGTATATGGCTATTTCTGAGGCATGCAAAGAAGCTATCTGGTTGAAAGGTTTGTACGCTGAGCTTTGTGGAGATTTATCTTGCCCTATCGTATTTAGTGACAGTCAAAGTGCTATATATCTTACAAAGAATCCAATGTATCATGAGAGAACGAAGCACATTGATGTCAGATTTCACTATATTCGAGATGTTGTTGCTGAAGGTGATTTGAAGGTATGCAAGATAAGTACTCATGATAATCCTGCTGATATGATGACAAAGCCAGTTCCGACCAATAAGTTTGAGCTTTGCTCAGGCTTAGTTGGTATTTCTCACTAGTCCTATGGGCTTTGACGCACAAGGTGTTTATGCTGATTTGGATGTAGTTATTTACTTTTTCCGACTACTGGAGGGAATTTGGATCAAGGTGGAGATTGTTAAATTATGATCCAAATTATACCATGTTGGACTAGACGTAGTACAACAGGTGTGGGCCTTTCCGTTGACGTCAACGTGTACGAGTACAACTCGTTTACTTGTCCTCCAAGGACTCTCATGTATTGCCCTCTTATATACCCCACGTAGTCGCACCTAAGACTGACTGTCGTCTCGTGCTTGTAATACTCCTCCTCATAGTGATTGCGCCTTCGTGCGTCCGTGGTTTTCTCCCGCAAGGGTTTCCACGTAAAAATCCGTGTCTCTCTGTCTCGTTTATTCTCGTTATTATCTAACAGTTACCTTGTTGAAGGCATTGCTCGGAGATGCTCGGGCAGTTTCTTCAAGGTGAAAACCTAGAATTTGCCCTTTGGTGGTTGGTTCCGGTGACGGCGGTGCTCGAGCGTCGCTCCCTTCCTGAAGGTGTTGTTGTTGATGAATGTCGATGTCCTTGTGTTGTCATGAGATGATTGGTGCGGATATGGTCATTGTTGTACTTTGTCCATCGCGATTTAGAATGCTTCAGAACGGTTTTTTTCCTTGCTTAGGCATACCTTTGGTCTTATATGGCTTTGCTATTTGCCGGTGATTTTGTATGTGTGCGTTAGTATTGGCTGTGTGCATTCTAACTATGCAGAGACCGGATGTGTACTCATAATGTTTGTATTATCTTGATGCTTCATTTTGAATAATAAAATCCATCCTTTATATAAAAAAAAGAGCAACCTCCTGTCGACACACACAAGGGTGTAATGTTTGATGTCTTCAGTGAACTCCTCAAGCTGCAGTGGAAGACCGATCCATGGAGCTAGCTAGCGCGTTGTGCTCTAGAACCGTATTTAAGTACGAAGAACCGGTGTAATTCATTAACGTGCACTAATTAATTAATAGCATCACTCACATCTATACTACTATTAAAAAAGCAAATATGAATTCATCTACAGACACACCACAAAATGTACACAGGATTATCAGAAGCGTTAGATCAACTCAACTAAATCATATCTAACAGTTGATATTACATCAAGGGTCTGCCATGCAAATAAACGGTCCAGATTAAATGTTCTGCCTAGCAGACTGCCCCGCACACCGCTTCCTCGATTAGCTCCTCAATTTGTGGGGATTAATGTCCCCTAATTTTCTCTCTGCCATAACAAACGTTGCGGCTCCTCCTCTGGGATGCTCCCGTCCTCTGCCGCCTCATCAGATGCGAACGCAGATCGCCACCGCCGGCCGCCGGCCGCTCCTCCTCTGCTGCCCCATGGGCACGAGCAAACAGAGCCAATCATCCAGAGCAACCAGAGAGGCAAGTGGCGGAGGAAGGAAGAGATGGCGTCGGCAGTAGCGGGGGAAGAGGAGCACGAGGGGTCTCAGCGCAAGGTCGAGTCATTTCCGCCACAACGCGCGCCCATGCCGCCGCGCTCCTCGGCGAGTTCCACAACCAGATCCTCGCCGGCCGCGCCTCCTTCGCCGACATTGCCTTGAAGTAGTCCGACTGCTCCTCTGCCCGCCACGACGGTCGGCGGCGACCCAGGTACGTCGCCACAATCCCTGCATGCGCGCATGCCCATCCTTTTTTTCCCGAGCCGTCGCCTCCTTTGATGAATTTAGCCCCGCCGTCGCCCCCAAATCAGCCCACTACACGGCCGTAGCCAGCCCCTGGGTTCGCCTTGGGCAACAGCTGCATCACTCCGTCGACGTAGGGGGCGCGGGGACGCCCGTCCGCGGCGAGTTAGGCGTTACATACCTCTGCACGGAGGCAACCATGGGCGTGTGGATGGCCCAGCTCGACTTGTGTCGGGAGGTGGAGATCATGCGCAACAAGAGCGCCCCACCCAAATATCGTCACCCCCAACGGCGCCCTCATGGAGCTCTGCAAGGGCGGCGAGCTTTTCACAGGATCGCCTTGAAGGGCCACTACACCGAGCGTGTCGCCGCAGCCCTCACCCGCACCATCGTTGAGGAGCTCCAGGTAAGAAGGCTGCTTGTTTTTCTTGGTTGCTACTTACTGCTTACAGGTACACCTATACACTTTCTACTACTGGTTTGTTATATGTTGTATATTAGTTCAATTATGAGAAGAATTGTTAGCTATCGCTCGAGTAATGTTGCTATAGATTGGTAAAGAATAGGACCTCATGTTAGTTTTTAACTTAGATGAGCTTCAGATAAGCTTCAAACTAAATTTAGTTGTTCAGTTTTTAGGAATCGATAGCAATTGGTTCAGATAAGCCCCATGTTTTGTCGTTGTTAATTGCTTAACCGAACTGGTAATTGGTGAAATGGCCTTGTGGAGTATCCCAGTGCACACTGCAAATATGGCAATATCCTGATTTCTAAGCATATGTCCATGCAGGCTCTGGGATGCACATTACCAACACTGCATAATGTGTTACAGTATATTGTGTTATTGCATATTGGGATTATTGTCTGACGTCTGACATGTGCTTTTTCCATTCTATTTTGATAGATGTGCCACAGCAATGGTGTCATCCAATGGGACCTTAAACCAGAAAACTTCCTATATGCAAACAAGTGGGAGTTTTCTTCTCTCAAGCGATGTAGATCTTCCCATTTTCTTGTCTGATTCATGTAGTAATTTCAAGCCTCTCAAAGCAAACATGGAAACTCTTATTAAGCTATATATATAATATATTTTCCACTTTATTTTACTACTTGGTTTTCCATCCCTACAAAATGGAGCTAACTTTTTTGATACAGTTTATCGAGAATTTATGTACGCCCACTCGGCGGTTTTGCTTTCCCCACTGGTCAATATTTGGTAGTGCTTGGTAGCCCTCCATTGCCCAGTAATCTGACGTTGTTTTTACCCAGCTGATAGTTCCCCTCCTCCCTACTTTTCATATCAAAATTCCTGGTCATTCCGCTTTTCTGAATTTCCTCTCCAGAAAAAGGTGCACCAGTCTTGAATTCCCCATTGTGATTTCAATCCAATTTGATAATGTCTCCAGAAGGAGTTGTGATTATATCTAAAGTAGTATGGAGCTTAGAGATATTTGTATCTGCTGCTGATGTCATACTTAGAACTAGACTTCAAATTAGTGGTTTTTTGATATCAGTTATGTGTATATATAATATGCAGATATGCAGGTAAGAAGCTCAGAAATATTCTTGTCCCATGCTATGGCTATCATACTTAGGAGCTCCAGTAGCTAAAAATCTTTACTGGTCTTTGCAGACCATGTACATCTGCGTCTCAACCTTCTTTCTGTTTGTTATCTCTACAAGCTGCAGAGGTCCAGTTCAGATTACTGAATTTTGCATGTTCATCTATACTTTTGGTTAGATTTGTAGTTGTTTAAAAACAAAGCAGTTTGGTTTGTGTATGAATTTAGGATTGAATGGATGATGGTCGACACTACCTATTTGACAGAACACGAGCATGAAATGCCTTATACAGTACTGATTTGTTGCTAAATTATATCATGAGGTATATGATCTATTATAGGTCTTGGCAAACACTCTCAGGAAGACAAGGGATGACTTCAATTATGTTTGGTACGGAGTATTTGCCAGTGTGGCGATAGTACAGCACCACTAAAAGCTAGAGATGGATTGGCTTAATATTATCGTTTTTTTTTCATCGTCGGGGTTCTGATTTGAAATGTATTTTTTCCTTCCATTCCAACTATTCAAGTGACATATATCATGCTGGCGGGAGGCTATATTGTCACACGATGGAAGCAATTCATAGCCGGTAAATCTGGTGATGTTTAAAACATAATTTTGCAGCTGAGGACATGTCATTGCCTTGGAGTGTCATTTACTTGTGGATTACATTTTTTCAAGGAAGGAAAGGTTTACTTTTGAAATAAAAAAGCACACTTGTACAAAATAATGAAGAGTGAATATCAAATTATTTTCCTATGCATTTGAATTTTCATAGGTATTAATTTAAGTCAAAACGTGCGTTGCACGTGCACGCTTACTAGTATAATTAAAGCCACGGCTACAGTTTACTACTCCAGCTGCGATGTGTATGTATCAAACAGGCAACCCAGCATCACTCTCAATGGCCTAAAAGTCTTAGGAGCATCATTTCTGTTTAAAGAAATGATTGATAGACAAGAACTGAT
This sequence comes from Secale cereale, assembly GCA_902687465.1. Lineage (NCBI taxonomy): Eukaryota > Viridiplantae > Streptophyta > Magnoliopsida > Poales > Poaceae > Secale > Secale cereale. Next base: position 130,685,437 of record LR738712.1, read on the forward strand.
ACAAAGTAGCAGAGATGTAAAGTGAACCATCATTCTTTATTGATGACGTATATATTTATACATGAGCAACCGTAACAATTGTTGCCAAAAGGCAACTGGCCGCTGGTTCCCAATAAGGAGGGATTAACCCACTAATTAACACAAGTTAATTAATCCTAATACTTTCAATAAGGCGTGGTCCAGCGAAGCACACCATCCCAGCAAGAATGATCCGGCATATGCTGGGCTACGGCGAAGAGGAGATCAGTTCACCATGCTTTTGGTTTCCTCTAATATCCCAATGAACCAATTAAATAAAAATCTAAAGTGCTTCTTCTTTCTAGCCAAAATTTAGTCATCTCTGAATCAATCTCCGGGAAGGCTTAGCTATATATAGATGGGTAGATGGCATGCTAAGGCCCTTCACATCTTTATTGCCAAGCCAAGAAATGGCATTTCTGTGATCATATATGCACGCGTAGTGCATGTGCATCTTGCAAAGAAATGTCAAATTGAAAGCTTCTAGGCTATTCTTTTCTAAAATTTTTTGTGCAATCGCCCCACGGCTGTGATCACTCAACAACACTGTTTTTAGCTTCTACCCTGCTCAATATATGAAATCCAGCTTTGTCGGAACTCTCAAATGAAAAAAGACTTATGGCGATTGGGAGTCAGATTTTATGGATGCAGGGTAGTTATGTTCCTAGTTTCCACATGTCGTTGATTACATTTTTCAGAACTTCAAACATTGCCACCATGCGGAACAGAAAGTTGTGGCCGAATTAATTCTGATAATTTGACTTGCTAGGTTTTAATGAAATCTTATACACGCACAGAAAATATCACGAGTACTCTGAGCATGACATATTTGTATTGAGCTCTTTTTCATGGTTATTGGGGATGTAATTAAGGACAGTATAATCGCACCTAAAGCGAGCCCTCACAGCGATTTGCATTTTCGGCCGTCCGTCCTCGCGATCTGAGCGTTTCTGGCCGTTGGATCTCGTCTGAGAAGCGATTTGCGCCGCACTGTGTTAAATCTGGCCCGGCTATCCTTTGGCCTGCTGCTCCAGAGGCCGAAAGCAATCCCTCTGGTAAACTGGGCTGGTTATTGTAGCCCATCTCGCTTCCACAGGGGAGATGGATCGTGCGCTCGTTGCGCTCGCTGCTCGCTGCGGCGGATCGGTGAGGGGGAAATCCAGCCACGCCCGACGCGGCCGAGGCAGGCGACGCGCTCGAACGGGATCGAGACGAAGCGCACGAGCCGCGCCCGGCGACGTGGGTGATCCATCCAGGTGATGGCATGACGAGCACGCGATTCGACCGGGATCCAAGCGAAGCGCGCGGCCCTGCTGGCCGCGACTATGACGACTCGCTCGAGCGGAATTCCAGCCCGGGATCGAGGGGATCGACCTGAGGCGAGGCATCCATCCCAGATCGACCCGAGGCGACGCGCGCGAGGATCCGGCGGTGTCGCCTCCATGCCCTCCTACTGTGTGTGTACACAGGTAAGGGAAGAGCTGGGTAGCAAAGGGTTATCGGATTAAAATCATCTATTGTGTCAAATCCGTCTCAAGTTTTGAAGGAGTTGTTCTCATTCTTAATTTGTTCTACTCGATCTTCTTCTTGCACTCCACATTTTTTCTCCGGAGAGGAGAAATGTATCCTTCATTTGAAGAAAAAGGAATAAGAATAAGATGTGGTGATAGTATCATTATTCATTGCAACTGCAGGTCACAGAGTGGTGGAAGCTGACGGCGCGGAGGAGGTATGAAAAGATCATGTTTGGCGCACATGCACCTGACGTTTTGAGGGTGCTAGGAGACGAAGCAACACACGAGGAGTTGAGAATTCTGGGTGCTTTCCAATATGTCCAGAGGTCAGATCGATTAAGGCTCATTACGTCTGTTGTCTATCTATATCTATAATAGTAAGCACGAATTATTATGATTGTCCTTTTTTTTCTGCTGAATGGTCAATCATATTCATACCGATTGGTTTCGCCTGCAGCGACATGTACCTCCATTGTGACCAAAGCCTTATGCCATGGAATCTGTCGGCATGGAGCGCCTGCAACTTCCTGGGAACAACAGCACCGGAGAGGTGCACTCCTTTAATTTGGCGGCTTGGTTCTCGGGTAAGATGCCCCTCTATCTTCATTGTTTTCTTTCATGAATGATATCCTCTTCAACATAGTTATGGTCAACTCATTCAGGAAGATATTGAGATTTTTATTAGGGAACTGACAACCTCTCTTCCTTGTTTTCATACAGTGGTTGAAAGATTGTCTGCCGATTATGTGTTCATCTCCTACTGTTAAGTACATGACAACAATAATGATCAGGGAATTGCAATGTTCTGTATGTGTTGCAGCACCATGGTAATTCCTCTGTTCATTAGTGAGTCTAAAATATTCACCCGGTGAAATTATTATGGAACTAAGATTGCCACTCGCTTTTACAAGATCACAAGTCATTTTGCTTGACCCCTTTGCATACGCACTAACTTAATTTCAGTGCGTTCATTCATCTAATACTTTCATTCTTTCAATGCATGATTGCCTTACTTACATGAGCATTGATGCTGGTTGGTGTAACGGGTACAGTGGCTTGCATACTCACTTAATTTTAGTGTATTTTTTCATCTAATAGTTTCATTCTTCCAATGCAGGATTGTTTTGCTTACATGAGCATCGATGCTACTTGGTGTAACGGGTACAATGGGTTCATTATTTTAGTTTTGAGATTTGGAAGAGGGTCACTCAACAAAAGGTTAGCATTCATCACCATAACCATCTTCTGCACACTTGTTGTGTATGCATGTAATTCTTGGTGTTAATGAACCCCGTATATTCATACAGTAATGTTTGTTTTTAACTTAAAAATGCATAGAGTTTCGAAGCTGCTTTCAAGGAAATCTAAAAACTAAAGAAGTGTCTCACCGCAAGTAACTCAATGGCATGAAATATTCCGTAGAGGATGACTATTCCAGGATGAAACAGGGGTAGGACTCTTCTTCACAGATAATTTGAAGCCGAAAATTTGTTACATGCGTGCTTATTTCTTTTCATATTTTCATATTTTTTTTCTGTTTCTTCGTTGCACGGCAGGCGTTCCCAAGGAAGCAAGTACTGTGATATGCCTATGCGATCAATCCAGTGGATTATTGTTCTTGATCTGATTTCAGGTCTGTCTGCCTTAGATACCGGAGGATAAAGCTCAGGAGATGATTGCAGAGGCAGTAAAAAAACTGGTATTGTGCTTGTATGACTTTGCACCTTCTATATGCATGCTTGTTTTATAGATACTGTTATGCTAATTGGCAATCATGTAATTTCTTCAGAGTATAAAACCCAGATTATGTGATCAGTATATCAAAATGAATATACAATGCCCGAGCTATCATACTGATTACTGTGGTAGTCTATCATAATCTTTGTTTGTAATTGTGCGTAAGGTTGATATCTTCTCTGTTTATGGTAACCAAATTATTTGTGCCTATAAACTACCGTACGTACAAGCTTTCTAACGAGTATTTACTGCAAAGATAAAACACATAGCCAAACAACCGTAGAGATATGTGGTATTAGAGCTTCTAAGTAAGGTAACTATTATGATTGTACACCTATCTCCTTTTTTCTGATATTTTAAAGCTATCTTCATTTCACTATAGGTGCAAGATGGTTGCAATAATCTCCATTTAGAACAACGGTTGGTGTGTTTGTGCTTTGGTTTAATAGGATTGTCCACTTGAAACACTGTAATGTGAACTATCATCAAGGTGGTTCCTGCTCTGTATAAGATATCCTTCCTACATTTTTAAAACCTTGATGTACTATCACTAAACCTATGGTCCTTTGGCAAGAATTGGTTCGAGCGGATCTTCAGTAACTTTTATATTTTCTGTCACCATATATCTATGAATTTTTCCTATCAATCCATTGACAAAATAGACGGGCATGTACCATATTATTTCACTGTAGAACAAATAAAATTCCCCGTTCAACTAACCAATGAATGAGTTGGTTTATCTAAAAGTAACGCTTATGTTTTGTGTCACCATATATCTAAGAATTTTCCTATCAATGTATTGACAAAATAGATGGGCACAACAACGCAAGCTATCATGATCTAAGGATGGGACTATATGGGGACTATATGTTGGTGCTATAACACATCATGTCTTTAAGCAGTGTTATGTTTCCATGTCTTCCTAGAAATGATTTAAGGTTAGATCGTCATACAAGTACACCAATGTTAAATTTATGAGCTTGTGAGTAAAGTTATTATGGACAAATGCCACATATATTTACAAACTCCTATCATTCGAATGTGAAATTAGATGGGCGCAGCAACGTGCGCCATCGATGATCTAGTATGTCTTCAGATACCTCCCCCGCTGATTATTTTCAGCCATTGATTTAAGCGTTCTACCCTTTATTGTTGGTCTGTCATCAGAACTATCCACAGAATTGATAAAAATTACCCACCTTATAATCAGTATAAGTGATAAAAACGATTCAGCTCTTTTCCTTTATACCGTTATCACTTCAAAAAACAGGTAGACCAGTTGTCATACATTTTAAAAAACTTTCGCATGCCCTTAAAAGAAAACTTTCACAAGCACGTAAGAGCAATTCTAACCGTCCGACCCAAACGGACACGGACTTTGTCCTTTTTTGTCCATTTGGGTAGGGCAAGCGGACGGCCATGTCCTTTTTCAGTTTGGGACAGCGCATGCGCCCAATGCTGGTCTGGACACATGTTTTAGCGCGTGGACAAAAAAAAACAAACATGTTCAAACTAAAAGCATAATTAAACATTAAAAACCCCGGTCAACAGCTGGTCAAAGCCCACATTAACATTAATTAAACATAAAATAAAAAAAACTACGTCGGTGGGGAGCACTGCCCTAGGCATCCTCGTTGGCCGTGCCGGTGCCAGTGAGGTCAACGAGCACCGGCGCGGGGCCAACCCAGGGGAAGGCCGTCTCCCAGGCACGGCCACGTCATACTGCACCGGCTGGACCGCCGGTAGCTCGCCTTCTCCGCCGCGGGCACGGCGCTCCTCCTTCTCCTTCTCGAGGCGTCCCTTCTCCTCCTCGCACTCGAGTTGCATCAGGCGCTCGCCGTCGGCGAGCTTCTCTCCGCCAGCCTTCGGTGCCACCATTTCTCCACGTAGGCCGCCTCTAGTGCTAGTGTCGCACCAAGCCCCATGGGGGGCGGGGGTGGGGTAAGGGGGCTGACCCACTCGCGCAGTCCCCTTTTCCAGACGTACCGTTTCGTTGGCAGCTTGGCCTTAGGAGGGCAAGGTGGCACGACGCAGTCGCCCGCAGCGGAGGGGGCGACGGCCTCCGAACGCCTATCCTGGTAGGCCGCCTCCTCCTTCTCCGCCTTTCGCTCCTCCTCCTAAATGGCGATTTACATGGAAGCCACCAATGCCGCATGGTAGGAAGCCTTCTCCTCTTCTGGCTTGACCTTTGGCGGCGGCGGAGGATTGGTGTGGTGTTTGTTCAGGATGAGCCGACGTTTCTCCTCATGTTCGAGGGCAAACCAGACCTCCCATTTAGGAGAGTCCGGTGGATAGGCCGGCAGCCGGTGCTGCTCCGGCATCAGGAGGTCCAGGCGCATGCGCACCTCGTCCGCGTGCGCCCATCGCGATCGCAACACCATCGGCACCAGGATCCGTTGCGAATCCAGAAGCCAGTCATGAGGTAGAGTGACATTTGGGTATGGCAGCGGCTGCCTGTACTGTGAGTGCGACCGCGCCTGGTGCACAGGGATGTGCAACCGCTGCATCACGGGGTGGGCAGGCGCCAGCGGCGGCATAGAAGGAAGCGAGGAGCAGGATCTACCGCCTTCCGCCGTTTCCGGTCGGAGCCGCCGAAGAACCCATGGCCACACGCGCTAGGGTTCGCTTGTCGTCGGTGAGGGAGCACGCGGGTGGCTGGCGGCTAGAGGTGGATGATGCCCCCCTACCCCCCGCGCACGCATGGAATAAAAAAGGTGACCCTCTGTAGCTTCCAGTCACTGACGAGTGGGCCCGTGGTATGTGGCCCCGTTATATACGACCGGGGGCAGTGGTTGGTCTGCTTACATGTGGGGTCATGCGGACACCAAGGAGACACGCGGCGCGTCATGTTCGTGTCCGCGCCGGTGCATTTCAAACTCAAATTTGGGAAGCAAATGGGTCGGCGCGGATACGAAGCGGATGCGTTTTGGGTGTTGGTCGATGCGTTGGGCCGGCATTTTTATCCGCGGTGAACCAAATGGATATGGGTGGACAAAACGGATCCCCATGTTGGAGTTGATCTAAGGCCGTCGGCAGCCTGCTGGCACTCTGGCCGCCCCTCTTCTCCCTCGCTTTCCGTGTCTTCTTTCCTCCCCCTTCTCCATGCTCCCTCCCTTTTTTCCTTCACGTCTCCCCTCCCGCCCCCATCATATGTTCATGTTGCTTGCACTCAAGACACACTCCGCCACTCTTCTCTTCTCTCCTCGCCCTCCCCCCACCATATCCCCTACTCTGTTATCAATTTGTATGGGGATTCAAATCTTTTTGCCAACCTTTAAATTCTCCTTCACTTGTATGGATTTGGATGCTTGGTGTCCTTCCGCGGTCGTCCAGCTCTGCATCACATCTCCCTGCCATTGGCCCTGATGAGCTCGACGAGGACAACTCATCCTTGGTGGGCTACGCATTGTTCATGTACACCACTGTATGTTTTCTCTTTTTGTGAACATCTTTTTGTTGGAAATATGCCCTAGAGGCAATAATAAAAGTATTATTATTATATTTCCTTGTTCATGATAATCGTCTGTTATTCATGCTTGAATTGTATTGTACGGAAACAGCGATACATGTGTGAATATATAGACCACAATGAGTCCCTGGTAAGCCTCTAGTTACTAGCTTGTTGATCAACAGATGGTCACGGTTTCCTGACCATGGACATAGGATGTCGGTGACAACGGTATCACATCATTAGGAGAATGATGTGATGGACAAGACCCAATTCTGAGCCTAGCACGAGATCGTATAGTTCGTAATGCATAAGCTTTTCGGTGTCAAGTATTTATTCCTTAGACCATGAGGTTGTGCAACTCCCGGATGCCGTAGGAATACTTTGGGTGTGCCAAACGTCACAACGTAACTGGGTGGCTATAAAGGTACGCAACGGGTACTTCCGAAAGTGTCTGTTGAGTTGGTATGAACCGAGACTGGGATGTTGTCACTCCGTATGACGGAGAGGTACCTCTGGGCCCACTCGGTAAGACATCATCATAATGAGGTCAAGGTGACTAAGGAGTTAGTCACGGGATGATGGATTACAGATCGAGTAAAGAGACTTGCCATGACGAGATTGAACAAGGTATCGGGAATACCGACGATCGAATCTCGGGCAAGTACCGTACCGATGGACAAAGGGAATAACATACGGGATTGAGTGAATCCTTGACACAGTGGTTCATCCGATGAAGATCATCGACGAACACGTGGGAACCAACATGGGTATCCAGATCCCGCTGTTGGTTATTGACCGGAGAGTGGTCCCGGTCATGGCTACGTGTCTCCCAAACCCGTAGGGTCTACACACTTAAGGTTCGGTGACGCTAGGGTCGTAGAGATACATGCACGTGGAAAACCCAAAAGTTATTCGGAGTCCCGGATGAGATCCCGGACGTGACGAGGAGTTCCGGAATTGTCCGGAGGTAAAGAATGATATATAGGAAGTCCAGTTTCGGCCATCGGGTGAACTCCGGGGGTCACCGGGAGTGTCCCGGGACCACCGGAGGGGTCCCGGGGGTCCATCGGGTGGGGCCACCCATCCCGGTGGGGCCCCTAGGCCGCAAGGGGGAAGGGGCCAGCCCCTGGTGGGCTGGCGCACCACTTGGGCCCCCCTCCATGCGCCTAGGGTTGAAACCCTAGGGGAGGGGGGCACCCCCTATGCCTTGGGGGGCAAGTTTCCCCCCTAGGCCGCCGCCCCCCTTGCAGATGGGATCTGCCAGGGCCGGCGCCCCCTGGCCCCTATATATAGTGGGGGGGGGGGAGAGGGCAGCCGCACCCCAAGTCTCTGGCGCCTCTCCCCCTCCCGTCACACCTTTCTACTCCTCTGCAGAGCGCCGGCGAAGCCCTGCAGGATTTCCCGCTGCATCCACCACCACACCGTCGTGCTGCTGGATCTCTGATGACCTCTCCTCCCCCCCTTGATGGATCAAGAAGGAGGTGACGTTGCTGTACCGGACGTGTGTTGAACGCGGAGGTGGCGTCCGTTCGGCGCTAGATCATCGGTGACGAAGAACGCGAAGAGTACGACTACTTCATCCACGCTTCTTCGAACGCTTCCGCTCGCGATCTACAAAAGGGTATGTAGATGCACTCTAATATGCTCGTTGCTAGATGTCTCCTAAGATTGATCTTGGTGAAAGCGTAGAATTTTTTTGAATTCTGTTACGTTCCCCAACAGTGGCATCAGAGCTAGGTCTTTTGCATTGCATCTTGCACGAGTAGAACACAAAGCAGTTGTGGGCGTTTGAGTTTGCTCAATTTTCTTGCCGTTACTAGTCTAATCTTGATTCGGCGGTATTGTGGGATGAAGCGACCCGGACCGACCTTACACGTACGCTTACGTGAGACTGGTTCCGCCGACAGACATGCACTAGATGCATAAGGTGGCTGGCGGGTGTCTGTCTCTCCTACTTGAGTCGGATCGGATTCGATGAACAGGGTCCTTATGAAGGGTAAATAGAAATTGACAAATCACGTTGTGGTTTTGGCGTAGGTAAGAAACGTTCTTGCTAGAAAACCTATAGAAGCCACGTAAAACTTGCAACAACAATTAGAGGTCGTCTAACTTGTTCTTGCAGCATGTGCTATGTGATATGGTATGGCCAAGAAGATGTGATGAATGATATATGTGATGTATGAGATTGATCATGTTCTTGTAATAGGGAATCACGACTTGCATGTCGATGAATTTGACAACCGGCAGGAGCCATAGGAGTTGTCTTAATTATTGTATGACCTGCATGTCACTGAATAACGCCATGTAATTACTTTACTTTATTGCTAAACGTTAGCCATAGTAGAATAAGTAATAGTTGGCGTGACGACTTCTTCAAGACACGATGATGGAGATCATGGTGTCGAGCCGGTGACAAAGATGATCATGGTGCCCCGAAGATGGAGATCCAAGGAGCAAGATGATATTGGCCATATCATGTCACTTTAATTGATTGCATGTGATGTTTATCATGTTTATGCATCTTGTTTACTTAGAACGACAGTAGTAAATAAGATGATCTCTCACTAAAATTTCAAGAATTGTGTTCCCCCTAACTGTGCACCGTTGCTAAGGATCGTTGTTCCGAAGCACCACGTGATGATCGGGTGTGATAGGTTCTAACGTTCGCATACAATGGGTGTAAGCCAGATTTACACACGCAATACACTTAGGGTTCACTTGACGAGCCTAGCATGTACAGACATGGCCTCGGAACACGGAAGACCGAAAGGTCAAACATGAGTCGTATAGAAGATACGATCAACATGAAGATATTCACCGTTGATAACTAGTCCGTCTCACGTGATGATCGGACACGGGCTAGTGGATTCGGATCATGTATCACTTAGATGACTAGAGAGATGTCAATCTGAGTGGGAGTTCATTAAAATTTGATTAAGATGAACTTAATTATCATGAACTTAGTCTAAATTCTTTACAATATCTCTTGTAGATCAAATGGCCCACGCTCATGTCACCCTCAACTTCAACGCGTTCCTAGAGAAATCCAAGCTGAAAGACGATGGTAGCAACTATACGGACTGGGTCCGTAACCTGAGGATCATCCTCATAGCTGCCAAGAAAACTTATGTCCTAGATGCACCGCTAGGTGACGCTCCCGCCCCGGCAAACCAAGATGTTATGAACACTTGGCAGTCGCGTTGTGATGATTACTCCCTGGTTCAGTGCGGCATGCTTTACAGCTTAGAATCGGGGCTCCAAAAGCGTTTTGAGCACCACGGGGCATATGAGATGTTCCAAGAGCTGAAAATGGTTTTCCAAGCTCATGCCCGAGTCGAGAGATATGACGTCTCCGACGCATTCTACAGCTGTAAGGTGGAGGAAAACAGTTCTGTCAGTGAGCACATCCTCAAGATTTCTGGGTTGCACAACTGCTTGTCTCAGTTGGGAATGAATCTCCCAGACGAAACGGTCGTTGACAGAATCGTCCAGTCGCTCCCACCAAGCTACAAGAGCTTCGTGTTGAACTTCAATATGCAGGGGATGGAGAAGTCCATTCCCGAGGTGTATTCAATGCTGAAATCAGCGGAGGTGGATATCAAGAAAGAACATCAAGTGTTGATGGTCAATAAAACCACTAAGTTCAAGAAGGGCAAGGGTAAGAAGAACTTCAAGAAGGACGGCAAGGGAGTTGCCGCGCCCGGTAAGCCTGTTGCCAGGAAGAAGCCAAAGTATGGAGCCAAGCCTGAGACAAAGTGCTTTTATTGCAAGGGAACGGGTCACTGGAAGCGGAACTGCCCCAAATACTTAGCGGACAAGAAGGTCGGCAACGTCAAAAGTATATGTGATATACATGTTATTGATGTGTACCTTACCAACGCTCGTAGTAGCTCCTGGGTATTTGATACCAGTGCAGTTGCTCATATTTGTAACTCTAAGCAGGAGTTGCGGAATAAGCGGAGACTGGCGAAGGACGAGGTGACGATGCGCGTCGAGAATGGTTCCAAGGTCGATGTGATCGCCGTCGGCACGCTACCTCTACATCTACCCTCGGGATTAGTTTTAAACCTTAATAATTGTTATTTAGTACCAGCTTTGAGCATGAACATTGTATCTGGATCTCGTCTTATGCGAGATGGCTACTCATTTAAATCTGAGAATAATGGTTGTTCTATTTATTTGAGAGATATGTTTTATGGTCATGCCCCGCTGGTCAATGGTTTATTTTTGATGAATCTCAATCGTGATGATACACATATTCATAGTGTGAACGCCAAAAGATGTAAAGTTGACAATGATAGTCCCACATACTTGTGGTATTGCCGCCTTGGTCATATTGGTGTCAAACGTATGAAGAAGCTTCATGCTGATGGACTTCTGGAGTCTCTTGATTATGAATCATTTGACACGTGCGAACCATGCCTCTTGGGCAAGATGACCAAGACTCCGTTCTCCGGAACAATGGAGCGAGCAACCAACTTATTGGAAATCATACATACCGATGTGTGCGGTCCAATGAGTGTTGAGGCTCGCGAAGGCTATCGTTATGTTCTCACCCTCACAGATGACTTGAGTAGATATGGGTATGTCTACTTGATGAAGCACAAGTCTGAGACCTTTGAAAAGTTCAAGGAATTTCAGAATGAGGTTGAGAATCAACGAGACAAGAAAATAAAGTTCTTACGATCAGATCGTGGGGGTGAATATTTGAGTCATGAATTTGGCACACACCTTAGGAAATGTGGAATTGTTTCACAATTGACACCGCCCGGAACACCACATCGTAAAGGTGTGTCCGAACGTCGAAATCGTACTCTGTTGGACATGGTGCGATCTATGATGTCCCTTACCGATTTACCGCTATCTTTTTGGGGTTATGCTTTAGAGACTGCCGCATTCACTTTAAATAGGGATCCGTCGAAATCCGTTGAGACGACACCGTATGAACTTTGGTTTGGCAAGAAACCGAAGTTGTCGTTTCTGAAAGTTTGGGGTTGCGATGCTTATGTCAAGAAACTTCAACCTGAAAAGCTCGAACCCAAATCGGAAAAATGCGTCTTCATAGGATACCCAAAGGAAACGATTGGGTACACCTTCTACCACAGATCCGAAGGCAAGGTCTTTGTTGCCAAGAATGGATCCTTTCTGGAGAAAGAGTTTCTCTCGAAAGAAGTGAGTGGGAGGAAAGTAGAACTTGATGAGGTGACAGGCACCCCTCCTGGATCGGAAAGTAGCGCAGCGCAGGAAATTGTTCCTGAGGTGCCTGCACCGACAAGGGAGGAAGTTAATGATGATGATCATGAAGAAACATATCAAGTTAATACTGAACTTCGAAGGTCCACAAGGGCACGTTGCGCACTAGAGTGGTACGGCAACCCTGTCATGAATATCATGTTGTTAGACAACGGTGAACCTTCGAACTATGAAGAAGCGATGGCGGGCCCGGATTCCAATAAATGGCTTGGAGCCATGAAATCCGAGATAGAATCCATGTATGAAAACAAAGTATGGACTTTGGTGGACTTGCCTGATGATAGGCACGCCATAGAAAATAAATGGATATTTAAGAAGAAGACAGACGCGGATGGTAATGTGACCATCTATAAGGCTCGGCTTGTCGCTAAGGGTTATCGACAAGTTCAAGGGATTGACTACGACGAGACTTTCTCTCCCGTAGCGATGCTGAAGTCAGTCAGAATCATGTTAGCTATTGCCGCATTCTATGATTATGAGATATGGCAAATGGACGTCAAAACGGCATTCCTTAATGGCTTCCTCAAGGAAGAGTTGTATATGATGCAGCCGGAAGGTTTTGTCGATCCAGAGAATACTAACAAGGTATGCAAGCTCCAGCGCTCGATTTACGGGCTGGTGCAAGCATCTCGGAGTTGGAATATTCGCTTTAATGATGTGATCAAAGCGTTTGGCTTTATACAGACTTATGGAGAAGCCTGTATCTACAAGAAAGTGAGTGGGAGCTCTGTAGCATTTCTCATATTGCTGATGGGAAATGATATAGAATTCTTGGAAAGTGTAAATGCCTACTTGAATAAGAGTTTTTCAATGAAGGACCTTGGAGAAGCAGCTTACATATTAGGCATCAAAATCTATAGAGATAGATCAAGACGCCTCATTGGTCTTTCACAAAGTACATACCTTGACAAGATATTGAAGAAGTTCAATATGGATCAGTCAAAGAAGGGGTTCTTGCCTGTTTTGCAAGGTATGAGATTGAGCAAGGCTCAGTCGCCGACCACGGCAGAAGATAGAGAAAATATGAGTGTCATACCCTATGCCTCGGCCATAGGTTCTATCATTTATGCCATGTTGTGTACCAGACCTGATGTGAACCTTGCCATAAGTTTGGTAGGGAGGTACCAAAGTGATCCCGGTATGGAACACTGGACAGCGGTCAAGAACATCCTAAAGTACTTGAAGAGGACTAAGGATATGTTTCTCGTTTATGGAGGTGACGAAGAGCTCGTCGTAAAGGGTTACGTCGATGCTAGCTTCGACACAGATCTGGATGACTCTAAGTCACAAACCGGATACGTGTATATTTTGAATGGTGGAGCAGTTGCAAGCAGAGCGTCGTGGCGCATTCTACATGTGAAGCGGAGTACATAGCTGCTTGCGAAGCAGCGCAAGAAGGAGTCTGGATGAAGGAGTTCATCACCGACCTAGGAGTCATTACAAGCGCGTCAAGCCCGATGACTCTCTTCTGTGACAACACTGGTGCTATTGCAATTACCAAGGAGCCCAGGTTTCACAAGAAGACCAAGCACATCAAGCGCCGTTTCAACTCCATCCGGAATTATGTTCAAGATGGAGACATAGATATTTGTAAAGTGCATACGGATCTGAATGTTGCAGACCCGTTGACTAAACCTCTTCCACGGGCAAAACATGATCAACACCAGAACTCTATGGGTGTTTGATTCATCACAATGTAACTAGATTATTGACTCTAGTGCAAGTGGGAGACTGTTGGAAATATGCCCTAGAGGCAATGATAAAAGTATTATTATTATATTTCCTTGTTCATGATAATCGTCTGTTATTCATGCTTGAATTGTATTGTACGGAAACAACGATACATGTGTGAATATATAGACCACAATGAGTCCCTGGTAAGCCTCTAGTTACTAGCTCGTTGATCAACAGATGGTCACGGTTTCCTGACCATGGACATAGGATGTCGGTGACAATGGGATCACATCATTAGGAGAATGATGTGATGGACAAGACCCAATTCTGAGCCTAGCACGAGATCGTATAGTTCGTAATGCATAAGCTTTTCGGTGTCAAGTATTTATTCCTTAGACCATGAGATTGTGCAACTCCCGGATGCCGTAGGAATACTTTGGGTGTGCCAAACGTCACAACGTAACTGGGTGGCTATAAAGGTACGCAACGGGTATCTCCGAAAGTGTCTGTTGAGTTGGTACGAACCGAGACTGGGATGTTGTCACTCCGTATGATGGAGAGGTACCTCTGGGCCCACTCGGTAAGACATCATCATAATGAGCTCAAGGTGACTAAGGAGTTAGTCACGGGATGATGGATTACGGATCGAGTAAAGAGACTTGCCATGACGATATTGAACAAGGTATCGGGAATACCGACGATCGAATCTCGGGCAAGTACCGTACCGATGGACAAAGGGAATAACATACGGGATTGAGTGGATCCTTGACACAGTGGTTCATCCGATGAAGATCATCGAGGAACACGTGGGAACCAACATGGGTATCCAGATCCCGCTGTTGGTTATTGACCGGAGAGTGGTCCCGGTCATGTCTACGTGTCTCCCGAACCCGTAGGGTCTACACACTTAAGGTTCGGTGACGCTAGGGTCGTAGAGATACATGCACGTGGAAACCCGAAAGTTGTTCGGAGTCCCAGATGAGATCCCGGACGTGACGAGGAGTTCCAGAATGGTCCGGAGGTAAAGAATGATATATAGGAAGTCCAGTTTCGGCCATCGGGTGAACTCCGGGGATCACCGGGAGTGTCCTAGGACGGGTCCCGGGGGTCCACCGGGTGGGGCCACCCATCTCGGTGGGGCCCCTAAGCCGCAAGGGGGAAGGGGCTAGCCCCTGGTGGGCTGGCGCACCACTTGGGCCCCCCTTCCATGCGCCTAGGGTTGAAACCCTAGGGGAGGGGGGCGCCCCCTATGCCTTGGGAGGCAAGTTTCCCCCCTAGGCCGCCGCCCTCCTTGCAGATGGGATCTGCCAGGGCCGGCCCCTCTGGCCCCTATATATAGTGAGGGGGGGGAGAGGGCAGCCGCATCCCAAGTCTCTGGCGCCTCTCCCCCTCCCGTCACACCTTTCTACTCCTCCGCAGGGCGCCGGCGAAGCCCTGCAGGATTTCCCGCTGCATCCACCACCACGCCGTCGTGCTGCTGGATCTCCGACGACCTCTCCTCCCCCCTTGCTGGATCAAGAAGGAGGTGACGTTGCTGTACCGGACGTGTGTTGAACGCGGAGGTGCCGTCCGTTCGGCGCTAGATCATCGGTGACGAAGAACGCGAAGAGTACGACTACTTCATCCACGCTTCTTCGAACGCTTCCGCTCGCGATCTACAAAAGGGTATGTAGATGCACTCTAATATGCTCGTTGCTAGATGTCTCCTAAGATTGATCTTGGTGAAAGCGTAGATTTTTTTTGAATTCTGCTACGTTCCCCAACACTTTTACCCTTTTATTAGTCACTAGTCACTAACTAAATATATGCTATGCGTGCCCTCTACTCTATTTTCTTTCTTCGAACCAACCTGCGGCTGGTGTGATTTGGTCATGCAATGGAGATATTCAGAAGACATACGTGGTGCGATTGGGCTAGCGTGTAGAGTTGGTAGCTAGCTTGCTCTCGTGCCTACGGGCGTCAACCAAAATCTGTTTGCTTGCTTGGGAAGTCAGCCTGTATCGCGTGCCATAATTTATCTACTTCCACAAAGAGAAAACGAGACGCCAAGGAACAGACACACCGAGGTAGGTTTCAACAGAGCTATGCTCAAAACCCCACAGCCGCCGCCCTCCTTCCGCCCCAGCCGCCGGCGAGGGCGCCCAGCGCCTACCCCGCCCCACTCCCCCTCCCCCCTCCTCCCCATACCCCCGCGTCGCCCCCCGAGCGGGGCGACGGGGGCGGCTCCCCTACCGCGTCGCTTAGTCCGCCCCGTACCTCCTCCTCCTGCCGCTGTAGCCGGCCGGCACGGCCGAACACTGCCCGCGTGACGCCGTGGCCTGGCTGGCGGTGGCGGCCCCCTGCTCTACCCCCGCGCGGATTCTCGGCTCGGGCGGCGTTTCCGACGGCGGTGTTCCTTGGCCTACCGCGGCCCAGCGGCCTAGTGGTAGCTGGCGGCGACGCCCTTTGGCGGCGGGGCGGCAGGATGGCGCACGTCAGCCAGCGGCGCGAACCCGGCCCAGATCTGGGCCCTATGGGCCCCATCTGGGTCCTAGCGGGCCGGTCTTGGCGTTGCCTCGCTGCTCTCTGCGCAGTGACGAGGTGGAGTGGCTCGGACGGCGGGCGGCGGCGCCGTTGGCACGCCTTGTGCAACGCGAAGGTGGGGGCTTTACGGGCATTTGAGCGCCTGGCCGGACCTATGTGCCCTTGGTTCTGGGGTGCCACTGCTATTGCATTCGGTCGGTTACCGTCGTTGACGGTGGAGGTTGAGTCCTCCCGCGTACCGACGGTGCTGCTGCCCTAGTCCCGGCTCCTCCTCATCGTTGTGCTGACCCTGCTTCATGGTGCCGTGGTGAGACGGCATGGAAGCTTCAAGTCCGTGTTGGCGCAGGGTGGTGATCGGTTTAGTGGCGCGCTCCGGAGCGCCTGCGGAGTGGGTTGGGATCGGGAGAAATCCCTGTCGGCTTGGCCGACACCGGCGTGGCGGCGCCTGCGGGTGTCGTCAGTCCTTCCTGGAGGGCGTCGGGGCGACCCTTCCTATCCCCTCGCCGCGTACCGGGGGAAACCCTTCACAGCATGTCGTCGTCGTCGCATCCTTTCTTGAAGGTGTTGCTTGGTGCCGGCATTCCGGAGTCATGGAGCTTGGCGGGAGTTCTCTGGTGGGCGCAGCGGTCGCGAGGCTTCTTAGTTTTTCGTTGATCCACTGTTCTTGGCATTTGTTTGTTTTTTCTTTTCTCTTCTGTTTTTTCTGGACGTGACTGTGCTGCTTCCACCCCAGCACCTATCGTTGGTTGTATCGTGGTTGTTGCTTTGTAATACAAAGAGGGGAAACCCTTTCTCGGATCGGAGCTATGCTCAAAACAAGGTATTGTAGGCAATGAGTAAGTGAAATGAGTGATGACACAGGCGACAAAGTCTTTGGGTTTACTGTAGGGGTTCAGGTTGGGAGACGAAGGCTTCGCACTGTGGTACAGTCATCACTCATGTTGCAATTTAATTTACTCGTGTTTGGCTCACTCGCTTGCCCTTTGATGTAATGGGTGATGTGGCCGTCGACTTGGTCGTGCCCATTAGCTAATGGAATGCATGATCATTACCAAGGTTTTGGTTACTACAACACAGATGATATTACGACGTGTCTTAAAATGCCTCTAAATGATATCAAATCGCCTCGATATGCCTTTAGCAGCGTTTCTCCAGAACGCTAGAAATGGCAGCGAAGGGAGAGCTCAGCTGAACCACGGATCGATTGGGAATTTCCAGGCCCTGGCAGGGGTACCAGTAAACAGCCTACGTACGTACTGCGGTTTATCTAAAAGTATGCTTTATTTAATCACGATTACGGTTTATCTAAAAGTATGCTTTATTTAATCACGTTTACGGTTTATTTAAAAGTATGCTTTATTTAATCACGTACCAGTGATGTAATTGACTCTTAAGTAAACGACAACGGCCCCTAACCTACCGTCACCTTTCTCATGCTAGAGATATAACGACGACGCCTTTCTCATGCGGCATCTTAGCCCCTAACCTACCATCCTGTTGCAATATCTATGTGGAAGAATCCAGTGTGTAATCATGGTCGATTGAAGCACATCGATACGAGTTATCGGTACCTAAGGAAATTCGTGGAAGAAAGTAAGATTGACATCAACTACGTTTGCACTGATGATCAGCTTGCAGATATCATGATCAGATCTTTGGGATGACAGAAGTTCATGAAGATGCGACGAAGGATCGGTATCCAAGCTGTGACGTGAGGACATCATGTTTAGGGAGATGATTCTTGGAATTAACCACGATTGTGGTCTGTGTCCGAATCGGACCAGAACAAGTCACCGAATAGCTTCAATATAATCATGTGTACCCCGTGTAAACTTGTAACCCTGACCAGATAAAAATAAATAAAATCCCAGGACACGCTCCTGTTGCGATCCATCGGCGTCCCGTGTCCACGTGTGTGTGCCGCTGAACTAGCCCGTATCGATCAGGCAAGCCGGCAGCTTGTATTTACAATACGTGCGTGTGTTCGGTTGAAGGAAAATCAATCCAGCATCCTGCAAGTCAGCTTGGTGTGTACGTGCAGCTTACCGTGTACATCTACGTCTATCTATCCGACGAAACCGGTTAACTCGGAAAGTACTCGAGCTAGTCTCGTACGTGCGTCCTGCCGGAAAGTACATGGCGGATCGCAACGTCGAGGCCGGGCCTATGCCAACAACCAATACATCTTGTAATTTGGACCAGGGGAAATATTACATGTAAAATTTTTAACCATAGCTCCCAAACGGCATCGTACAGCTGAAACACATTAACTCAATCAATCCAAGTTTTAGCATAGTTTCGGATCAAGAAATCGACAAGCATTATTGCATCTACTGCAGCCGGGCAACCCAAGCCGGCCTCAAATGCCCGGGCGGACGGCTCGGTCATTGATTGATCACAAAAAGTCATCTAGACGGGCATCTTAAATAGGCCTCAATCACTCGGCCTGACCAGCACCAGTCATATCCGGACGAAATATGAGGCGGATATGGGGCGCCCGGGCAAACCGGCACCCTCATATGCAGCCAAAATATGGAGCAGATATGGGGTTGCCCAGGCTAACTGTCACCCCTCATATCCAGCCCAAATTTGGGGTGGATATGGGTGCGCCCGGGCTGACCGACACCGTTCATATCCATGCCAAATATTCTGCTAGCCCGAGCACAACCACCTCCTCACTCCGCTCCACCGCTCTTTCCACACTCTTCGGCTTCGCCATGCTCCTACAAAAGATAACCACGTATGCTATGCTCATGCCGGAGCGCCGGTTCCAAATCAAGCAGGAGATCAGGATGAGCACTGCCGCCTGCATCGCTGTCGGGCTTTCTCCGGACTATTCGGAGCTGGAGGAGGAGGAGGGAGAGGATTAGCAGATGTCTCCGATGGAGGTGGTGGTGGAGGAGGCGGCCGAGGCGAAGCAGGCGGAGCAGGAGCTAGCACCAGCTCCGGGCTTTAACATGGAGGACTCGGATGCGGAGTTTGCCATCGCCCAAGTGGATGAGATGGCGGAGCAGCAGGCCATTCTGGAGTCCATCCAAGATGAGGCCTATGTGGAGCCAACTGCCAGTTCATCTGGCAGGAACAGTCATTGACCGACGCGCTCTTCGACGAGGTCAAAGCGGGGATGGATGCAGAGGCCGAGGAGGAGGATTCGAAGAAGCTGCAGTTGTCAAAGCTATGGCTGCCACCCATGTACCCGGAGCCGGGCACGGAGATAGTGGACATCTCCGACGAGGACTAGGGTAGTTGATCTACGTAGTACATGGATTTTTTAATTTCCATGCTCTTGTATGGATTTAAGATTTCTATTATAACGTATGTGAAGGAAGACGAGCAAATTTGCGGACTGGCCGGTCACTCTCCGTAGAAGCTCCCGGCGCATCCGCGGGTGTTTGAGGGCCCGAGTTTGCCTAGTGCAGCCTTAGGTGCTCTTAGGCAGCAAACACTCATATATAGGGATGATTCAACACTACAGGAATTTACTCATACGCTGGGTGTCTGGCTCTTCGTCAAGAGCCAAACCACGGACATTCGGCAAATACATATACGCCGAGAGTATGATGCTGTTAAATCCTCAAAAAATCGTACGACATCGGAAATCCTTGGTAGCTGGCACGACGTCATCACATGGCCGTGTAGGGTGTGGTAAAATTTTGGGCGCATTTCGAATAGGCCTCACTTGAGGCCGCTTGTGAACTACACCATCTCCGAGGTAGTCTCTGGGTACAGAGAGGGAAGGTGTCAGGTTTGTGAAGTGTGGGTCTTGTTGGTCCATTTTCCTAGAAACTTTTCGTTCTCTCAAAGGAGGCTATTGAATGACATGTGCCAGACCCCCGCATTTTTGGACCCACCTGTAATATTTGAGACATTTATTGCACTACTAGGCCGGGTTTCATATTGTAGATCTGCAAGGCAACACATGAAATCGTGCCAATAAGAGGCATGGAAAATCCTATGTGATATCTTTGCAACATGCGTAGGCCTTGTGGAGAAGGAAGGGGCCAGCCCAGCCACCGGCTTACTTCGAGTGCCCGTGTTTTGGCTCTCGGCGTAGAGTGAATTTTCAGTAGTGACTTTTGCATGTGATCCTAATATGGGTATGCTAGGGGTGGGAAGATTATAAGGCCATTAAAATATTACAATGACGTTAAACTGAGAGTTTTGAAAATAAGACCGATGAAAACTAGTCCAGAGAAAATGGGGAGAAAGAAGACATAAACTCATAATTAAGTAGTAAAGATAAAGGCTATGAAAATCATTTTAAATGAGTTTTGCATAAATGTCATGGGTTTCAAAAACTCTACAAAAAAGTAAGCCTAGTGCTTTCATTGGGCACACGGTTTATATACCATGTAAGCCGAATGCATCTTAGGACACACTGCTTATAGGCGCGTCGTCAGCCTCCTTTGTTGTCCACATGTGGTAGAGGTCTTTGCCGACCGAGATCCATAAGCCGAGTCCTTTTTACTTTCCACGTATTTTTTTCTAGACTCGGCTTAGAGGATCATAAACTGTGTACCAGAAAAATAGCTCATGGCTTATAGACTAACACATGGGAAACCATGATTTTCCTGTAGTGGCTATTTTGTGTAGGAATCGCACACTCTTATAATTAGCAGTTTTGCATGCAATGTTTGGATTTGGTTTCTTCCAAATTCTCACGAGAGCTAATTAAGTTGAAGGTCAATCCTATCTTATGTGATAATCCGAGACTATGGATGATATGATATTATGGAGGAAAGGTTTGTGTATATATAGAGGTGAGTGAGGAAGGGAGTATGACCGGCGAGTTTCCCACACGCTTGGTTAATGAAAGGAGAAACAAACCCACGCTAGCTAACTCACGGTTAGCATGATGTCTTTGCAATATCAATATTAGCGTGAGCAAAAGTTTGTTGCTACCCCACAACTCGTGTGACTAGGTTCATAAGATACGTTCGCCACAAAAAACAGAAAAATTCAAAAGATGTGTTGTTAGAAGCACTGTTCAATAAATCAGCCGATTCAATGATTTATCGTCCGATTTATCACTAATCGATTGGTGACCGATAAGGCGATGACATGCCATTGGATTAGCAATTTATCGGGAATATACCAATAAACCAGGCCTATTTCTAGCACTATGCATGCAAGAACTTTGTTTATTTGTGTTTTACGGACCTTGTTATGTAATATTTGACATATGTCTTGTTTTGTTTGTCGTTGTATAAGGATTCAAAGGCAAGAAATCAAGATAACAATTCTGTCTAATTTTATTTTTGTTGTTGAATTTAACATATTTTTGTGCTGAAAAAAAGGGATTTATAAAAAATAGCCAATTAATAGTCAATCGGTAAAAATGATTAATCTCTAGTCCTCGGTCGACGGAAATGCTAATGATAAATGATATCCCCAACATTGGTTAGAAGTATGCACCCTCTATTTCTGCACGATAGTGACCCATATGTAATCTGTAATACCTAAATAGTTCATCTCACTATCCCAATTCTCTTTGACATGCAGCCTATCCATCATGACACATCAACATTCTTACTAATATATATCTTTTTTTCACTTGACAAAGCAATCAGTTCTTATCTGTTGAGGTGCTCGGCCTTCTATACAAAATAAATGAAAATTATATGCTCCCGTTGTAGCGTTACAGTTGATCCTCTCGTCAATTACTCCCCACAGATTCCATTGGTTTGTTCGTCTTCTGCGTCAGATCTTCTTCCTCCATTCACCAACACAAATGGAAGAGTAACGTCTAGAGGTGTTCTTCTCTTTAAGTCATCTACACTATCCCCTAAGTCATCTACACTATCACAAATACCATGTCCCGACGAAGAGCGAGCGACTGGGCAAAATAATGCATTCGCCGCGGAGGCGATGGAAGTCTAGGAGAGAAAGGCGAGGACGAATCTGAGCGGCCTAACAGACACAGCAGTCGCGGCGTCCCTCTGGCTCCGTCTGGCCTCAGGCGTAATCAATCTATTGATGACCATTTGGATCACTGTTGCACGCAACGAGGGAAAAAGCTGAGGTCCCTCGGTTCTCAGATAGAGCGGCCTGAAGAGACTCAGGATGCCGCCCAGCAAGGAGGAGGAGGCAAACTCCGGCTCCAGACCTGACAACATGCTGCACGACTCTTGGACCTAGACGATCGTCACGTACTACATGGCGGTGTTTACAGGGACGAAGCCAGGATTTGACCATAGGGGGGGGGGCGAAGATAACGACACTAGAGATTTTTGTTAGGTTAACACACTTTCCACTAATTTTTTAACACAAATCTGACCACTAATAGAAAGACAACGACACAAGAGATGTAGATTTGCCAAATTTTATTAGCGATATTTTTTATTAGGAGCTTGCATATCAATTAAATTATGCTTGGGCTATTACCTTGGTTCTTGGAATCATCAAATTCACCATTTCCTCTAAAGGGGCATGCTTGGAAATTTAACCACCTGATGCAATCAACAGAAAATAATTATTAGATATCATGTATTAAGAAATTATAAATATTTGAAAAAGAAATAATTCTTACTTACCTCATAGCATCAATGGAAGTCTTTAGCCTTAGTTAGGATTATGCTGCTTCATTTCACTAGATTGTACTGTAGCATCATGTTCCAATGGTTGAGAGCTTGAACCAACTAGTTTGAATAATTTATGAATGGATTTGGCTCTTTTTCTCTTCTTGTCTACACAAGCACAAATAAATAAATGAAAGTGTTATAATTGATGATTAATGCTTGTAGTTTGTACGATTATACTTCTATAGTTTTTAAAGGCATGAACCAATCTGATGTGAGTACATATTACCTTCTCCGTTGCCGCTCAGCCGCACTGTGTCCAGGCCGCCGTCAATGGGCAACGGAGAACCGGCGACGTGTCTGTGGATCGGCGCAACGGCGCTACCCTGTCCCGGCGTCCCCTACCCTTCTCCACTTCTCGATGGTGGCGCGATGGAGAGATCTGATCGTAGCAGCCAGGTGGTAAGTCTCGATCTCAGCAGCGGGCGGCGGATTGGAAACCAACAGACTACCTCTAGCGATGTGGATTCATGCTGTAACTAACAGGGCCTTTTGTTTTCCACGATGGCCATATCTAATGGGCTGTACCCCTAACAAAAGATCTAATGGGCTCTACTAGTATATGGGCTGAAGATAGGGGGGGCAAAGCAGGCTACGTACATGATCGCAAGCAGAAAAATTAGGCAATCGCAGTCGTTTCTGAAAGTTTGGGGTTGCGATGCTGTCGTTTCTGAAAGTTTGGGGTTGCGATGCTTATGTCAAGAAACTTCAACCTGAAAAGCTCGAACCCAAATCGGAAAAATGCGTTTTCATAGGATACCCAAAGGAAACGATTGGGTACACCTTCTACCACAGATCCGAAGGCAAGGTCTTTGTTGCCAAGAATGGATCCTTTCTGGAGAAAGAGTTTCTCTCGAAAGAAGTGAGTGGGAGGAAAGTAGAACTTGATGAGGTGACAGGCACCCCTCCTGGATCGGAAAGTAGCGCAGCGCAGGAAATTGTTCCTGAGGTGCCTGCACCGACAAGGGAGGAAGTTAATGATGATGCTCACGAAGAAACATATCAAGTTACTACTGAACTTCGAAGGTCCACAAGGGCACGTTGCGCACTAGAGTGGTACGGCAACCCTGTCATGAATATCATGTTGTTAGACAACGGTGAACCTTCGAACTATGAAGAAGCGATGGCGGGCCCGGATTCCAATAAATGGCTTGGAGCCATGAAATCCGAGATAGAATCCATGTATGAAAACAAAGTATGGACTTTGGTGGACTTGCCTGATGATAGGCACGCCATAGAAAATAAATGGATATTTAAGAAGAAGACAGACGCGGATGGTAATGTGACCATCTATAAGGCTCGGCTTGTCGCTAAGGGTTATCGACAAGTTCAAGGGATTGACTACGACGAGACTTTCTCTCCCGTAGCGATGCTGAAGTCAGTCAGAATCATGTTAGCTATTGCCGCATTCTATGATTATGAGATATGGCAAATGGACGTCAAAACGGCATTCCTTAATGGCTTCCTCAAGGAAGAGTTGTATATGATGCAACCGGAAGGTTTTGTCGATCCAGAGAATACTAACAAGGTATGCAAGCTCCAGCGCTCGATTTACGGGCTGGTGCAAGCATCTCGGAGTTGGAATATTCGCTTTAATGATGTGATCAAAGCGTTTGGCTTTATACTGACTTATGAAGAAGCCTGTATCTACAAGAAAGTGAGTGGGAGCTCTGTAGCATTTCTCATATTATATGACATATTGCTGATGGGAAATGATATAGAATTCTTGGAAAGTATAAATGCCTACTTGAATAAGAGTTTTTCAATGAAGGACCTTGGAGAAGCAGCTTACATATTAGGCATCAAAATCTATAGAGATATATCAAGACGCCTCATTGGTCTTTCACAAAGTACATACCTTGACAAGATATTGAAGAAGTTCAATATGGATCAGTCCAAGAAGGGATTCTTGCCTGTTTTGCAAGGTATGAGATTGAGCAAGGCTCAGTCGTCGACCACGGCAGAAGATAGAGAAAATATGAGTGTCATACCCTATGCCTCGGCCATAGGTTCTATCATGTATGCCATGCTGTGTACCAGACCTGATGTGAACCTTCCCATAAGTTTGGTAGGGAGGTACCAAAGTGATCCCGGTATGGAACACTGGACAGCGGTCAGGAACATCCTAAAGTACCTGAAGAGGACTAAGGATATGTTTCTCGTTTATGGAGGTGAAGAAGAGCTCGTCGTAAAGGGTTACGTCGATGCTAGCTTCGACACAGATCTGGATGACTCTAAGTCACAAACCGGATACATGTATATTTTGAATGGTGGAGCAGTTGCAAGCAGAGCGTCGTGGCGCATTCTACATGTGAAGCGGAGTACATAGCTGCTTGCGAAGCAGCGCAAGAAGGAGTCTGGATGAAGGAGTTCATCACCGACCTAGGAGTCATTCCAAGCGCGTCAAGCCTGATGACTCTCTTCTGTGACAACACTGGTGCTATTGCAATTACCAAGGAGCCCAGGTTTCACAAGAAGACCAAGCACATCAAGCGCCGTTTCAACTCCATCCGGAATTATGTTCAAGATGGAGACATAGATATTTGTAAAGTGCATACGGATCTGAATGTTGCAGAACCGTTGACTAAACCTCTTCCACGGGCAAAACATGATCAACACCAGAACTCTATGGGTGTTCGATTCATCACAATGTAACTAGATTATTGACTCTAGTGCAAGTGGGAGACCGTTGGAAATATGCCCTAGAGGCAATGATAAAAGTATTATTATTATATTTCCTTGTTCATGATAATCGTCTGTTATTCATGCTTGAATTGTATTGTACGGAAACAGCGATACATGTGTGAATATATAGACCACAATGAGTCCCTGGTAAGCCTCTAGTTACTAGCTCGTTGATCAACAGATGGTCACGGTTTCCTGACCATGGACATAGGATGTCGGTGACAACGGGATCACATCATTAGGAGAATGATGTGATGGACAAGACCCAATTCTGAGCCTAGCACGAAATCGTATAGTTCGTAATGCATAAGCTTTTCGGTGTCAAGTATTTATTCCTTAGACCATGAGGTTGTGCAACTCCTGGATGCCGTAGGAATACTTTGGGTGTGCCAAACGTTACAATGTAACTGGGTGGCTATAAAGGTACGCAACGGGTATCTCCGAAAGTGTCTGTTGAGTTGGTACGAACCGAGACTGTGATGTTGTCACTCCGTATGACGGAGAGGTACCTCTGGGCCCACTCGGTAAGACATCATCATAATGAGCTCAAGGTGACTAAGGAGTTAGTCACGGGATGATGGATTACGGATCGAGTAAAGAGACTTGCCATGACGAGATTGAACAAGGTATCGGGAATACCGACGATCGAATCTCGGGTAAGTACCGTACCGATGGACAAAGGGAATAACATACGGGATTGAGTGAATCCTTGACACACTGGTTCATCCGATGAAGATCATCGAGGAACACGTGGGAACCAACATGGGTATCCAGATCCCGCTGTTGGTTATTGACCGGAGAGTGGTCCCGGTCATGTCTACGTGTCTCCCGAACCCGTAGGGTCTACACACTTAAGGTTCGGTGACGCTAGGGTCGTAGAGATACATGCACGTGGAAACCCGAAAGTTGTTCGGAGTCCTGGATGAGATCCCGAACGTGACGAGGAGTTCCAGAATGGTCCGGAGGTAAAGAATGATATATAGGAAGTCCAGTTTCGGCCATCGGGTGAACTCCGGGGATCACCGGGAGTGTCCCGGGAACACCGGAGGGGTCCCGGGGGTCCACCGGGTGGGGCCACCCATCTCGGTGGGGCCCCTAAGCCGCAAGGGGGAAGGGGCTAGCCCCTGGTGGGCTGGCGCACCACTTGGGCCCCCCCTCCATGCGCCTAGGGTTGAAACCCTAGGGGAGGGGGGCGCCCCCTATGCCTTGGGAGGCAAGTTTCCCCCCTAGGCCGCCGCCCCCCTTGCAGGGCCGGCCCCCCTGGCCCCTATACATAGTGGGGGGGGGAGAGGGCAGCCACACCCCAAGTCTCTGGCGCCTCTCCCCCTCCCGTCACACTTTTCTACTCCTCGGCATGGCGCCGGCGAAGCCCTGCAGGATTTCCCGCTGCATCCACCACCACGCCGTCGTGCTGCTGGATCTCCGACGACCTCTCCTCCCCCCTTGCTGGATCAAGAAGGAGGTGACATTGCTGTACCGGACGTGTGTTGAACGAGGAGGTGCCGTCCGTTCGGCGCTAGATCATCGGTGACGAAGAACGCGAAGAGTACGACTACTTCATCCACGCTTCTTCGAACGCTTCCGCTCGCGATCTACAAAAGGGTATGTAGATGCACTCTAATATGCTCGTTGCTAGATGTCTCCTAAGATTGATCTTGGTGAAAGCGTAGAATTTTTTTTGAATTCTGCTACGTTCCCCAACACTTTTACCCTTTTATTAGTCACTAGTCACTAACTAAATATATGCTATGCGTGCCCTCTACTCTATTTTCTTTCTTCGAACCAACCTGCGGCTGGTGTGATTTGGTCATGCAATGGAGATATTCAGAAGACATACGTGGTGCGATTGGGCTAGCGTGTAGAGTTGGTAGCTAGCTTGCTCTCGTGCCTACGGGCGTCAACCAAAATCTGTTTGCTTGCTTGGGAAGTCAGCCTGTATCGCGTGCCATAATTTTTCTACTTCCACAAAGAGAAAACGAGACGCCAAGGAACAGACACACCGAGGTAGGTTTCAACAGAGCTATGCTCAAAACCCCACAGCCGCCGCCCTCCTTCCGCCCCAGCCGCCGGCGAGGGCGCCCAGCGCCTACCCCGCCCCACTCCCCCTCCCCCCTCCTCCCCATACCCCCGCGTCGCCCTCCGAGCGGGGCGACGGGGGCGGCTCCCCTACCGCATCGCTTAGTCCGCCCCGTACCTCCTCCTCCTGCCGCTGTAGCCGGCCGGCACGGCCGGACACTGCCCGCGCGACGCCGTGGCCTGGCTGGCGGTGGCGGCCCCCTGCTCTACCCCCGCGCGGATTCTCGGCTCGGGCGGCGTTTCCTACGGCGGTGTTCCTTGGCCTACCGCGGCCCAGCGGCCTAGTGGTAGCTGGCGGCGACGCCCTTTGGCGACGGGGCGGCAGGATGGCGCACGTCAGCCAGCGGCGCGAACCCGGCCCAGATCTGGGCCCTATGGGCCCCATCTGGGTCCTAGCGGGCCGGTCTTGGCGTTGCCTCGCTGCTCTCTGCGCAGTGACGAGGTGGAGTGGCTCGGACGGCGGGCGGCGGCGCCGTTGGCACGCCTTGTGCAACGCGAAGGTGGGGGCTTTACGGGCATTTGAGCGCCTGGCCGGACCTATGTGCCCTTGGTTCTGGGGTGCCACTGCTATTGCATTCGGTCGGTTACCGTCGTTGACGGTGGAGGTTGAGTCCTCCCGCGTACCGACGGTGCTGCTGCCCTAGTCCCGGCTCCTCCTCATCGTTGTGCAGACCCTGCTTCATGGTGCCGTGGTGAGACGGCGTGGAAGCTTCAAGTCCGTGTTGGCGCAGGGTGGTGATCGGTTTAGTGGCGCGCTCCGGAGCGCCTGCGGAGTGGGTTGGGATCGGGAGAAATCCCTGTCGGCTTGGCCGACACCGGCGTGGCGGCGCCTGCGGGTGTCGTCAGTCCTTCCTGGAGGGCGTCGGGGCGACCCTTCCTATCCCCTCGCCGCGTACCGGGGGAAACCCTTCACAGCATGTCGTCGTCGTCGTCGCATCCTTTCTTGAAGGTGTTGCTTGGTGCCGGCATTCCGGAGTCATGGAGCTTGGCGGGAGTTCTCTGGTGGGCGCAGCGGTCGCGAGGCTTCTTAGTTTTTCGTTGATCCGCTGTTTTTGGCATTTGTTTCTTTTTTCTTTTCTCTTCCGTTTTTTCTGGACGTGACTGTGCTGCTTCCACCCTAGCACCTATCGTTGGTTGTATCGTGGTTGTTGCTTTGTAATACAAAGAGGGGAAACCCTTTCTCGAATCGGAGCTATGCTCAAAACAAGGTATTGTAGGCAATGAGTAAGTGAAATGAGTGATGACACAGGCGACAAAGTCTTTGGGTTTACTGTAGGGGTTCAGGTTGGGAGACGAAGGCTTCGCACTGTGGTACAGTCATCACTCATGTTGCAATTTAATTTACTCGTGTTTGCCTCACTCGCTTGCCCTTTGATGTAGTGGATGATGTGGCCGTCGACTTGGTCGTGCCCATTAGCTAATGGAATGCATGATCATTACCAAGGTTTTGGTTACTATAACACGGATGATATTACGACGCGTCTTAAAATGCCTCTAAATGATATCAAATCGCCTCGATATGCCTTTAGCAGCGTTTCTCCAGAACGCTAGAAATGGCAGCGAAGGGAGAGCTCAGCTGAACCACGGATCGATTGGGAATTTCCAGGCCCTGGCAGGGGTACCAGTAAACAGCCTACGTACGTACTGCGGTTTATCTAAAAGTATGCTTTATTTAATCACGATTACGGTTTATCTAAAAGTATGCATTATTTAATCACGATTACGGTTTATCTAAAAGTATGCTTTATTTAATCACGTATCAGTGATGTAATTGACTCTTAAGTAAACGACAACGGCCCCTAACCTACCGTCACCTTTCTCATGCTAGAGATATAACGACGACGCCTTTCTCATGCGGCATCTCAGCCCCTAACCTACCATCCTGTTGCAATATCTATGTGGAAGAATCCAGTGTGTAATCATGGTCGATTGAAGCACATCGATACGAGTTATCGGTACCTAAGGAAATTCGTGGAAGAAAGTAAGATTGACGTCAACTACGTTTGCACTGATGATCAGCTTGCAGATATCATGATCAGATCTTTGGGATGACAGAAGTTCATGAAGATGCGGCGAAGGATCGGTATCCAAGCTGTGACTGTGAGGACATCATATTGAGGGAGAGGTGATTGTTGGAATTAACCATGATTGTGATCTGTGTCCGGATCGGACCAGAACAAGTCATCGAATAGGACTTTAGTTAGCTTGGTTAGCTTCTATATAATCCTGTGTACCCCGTGTAAACTTGTAACCCAGACCAGATCAAAAGAAATAAAATCCCAGGAGCGACACGCTCCTGTTGCCATCCATCGGCGTCCCGTGTCCGTGTGTGTGTGTGCCGCTGAACTAGCTCGTATCGTTCAGGCCGGCAACTTGTATTTTCTATACGTTCGTGTGTTCGGTTGAAGGAAAATCGGTCCAGCATCCTGCAAGTCAGCTTGGTGTATATGTGCAGCTTGCCGTGTACATCTATGTTTATCTGTCCGACGGAACCGGTTAGCTCGGAAAGTACTCGAGCTAGTCTCGTACAGACGTCTCGTCGGAAAGTACACGGCGGATTGCAGCGTCGATGCTGGGCCTGTGCCAACAACTAGTATCAGAGCTTTGGTGTATTGGCCTGATTTTCAAAAAGCAATCAAAGGATCATGTCAAACATAGGCAAGGAGATCGTGACGGCGGCAGCGGCAACACCGATGCCGATGGTGGGGGTGTCGCAATTCCCCCGTCTGGATCGAGAGAACTACACACTATGGGCGATGAACATGGAGGTCACGATGGAGGCAGCCGAGCTCTGGGAAGCCGTGGACCCCGGCGGCGACGAGTACGCGATGGGTGTGGCGAAATATCGGACGGATCGTCGGGCGTTAACGGCTATCTACTCCGCCATGCCGAAGGATGTGCTGCAGCACCTCGTCGGAAAGAAATCGGTGAAGGAGGCATGGGAGACCATCAAGATCCTGCACCAGGGCCACGACCGTGTAAGGAAGCACACCTTTAGTCCCTGATGAAAAGCTACGAGTGCCTGAAGATGGACGAAAGTGAGATGGTTGATCAGTTTGCCTCCCGTCTCAAGACCCTCGTCAACGACATACGCAGCTATGGTTCAACCCTAGAAGAAGTTGCGATCGTTCGACGATTTTTGCGTGCCGCGCCGGCACGATACATCTAGATCGTCACGTCGATCGAGCAATATCTCGACCTGAAAACTCTCACGGTTGAGGATCTCGTCGGAAGGTTTAAGGCCCACGACGAGAGAATTCGTCTCAGTTTCTGCGACGCAGAGACGAATGAGCACCTAATGCTTACTAAGGCGCAATGGATTACCCTGTCGAAAGAAAAACAAGGCGGATCCACAAGCAATGGCAAGAAGAAGAAGGGGAAAGGGAAGCAGCGCTCGGCGAGAAAGAACTTCACCGACTCGGATGATGAGGATGCGCCAGCACCACCGAGGAGGAAGTTTGACATCAGAAAAGTGAGGTGTCATAAGTGTGGCCTTCTCAGTCACTTCAAGGCTAACTACGAGGAAACACCAAAGAAGCAGGCGCTCATGGCTGAAGGAGACGATGGGGATATGATGTTGATGTGTGAGCTAATGGACGAGGAGGATCCAGATGGTCTTGGTCAGCTGGACATGGGTCCCATCAGTGCATCTACGTCAGTAAACCCAGGCGATGTCGTGGCGCCAGAAGACCATGACACAAGGCGTGACGGTGTGGTCGCGCTAGAAGCAGGCGAAGTGGTGGCGCCAGAAGACCATGACACAAGGCGTGATGGTGTGGTCGCGCTAAACGACGGCGAAGACGTGGTGCCAGATGTCCATGACACAATGTGTGATAACGTGATCACACTACAAAACGGCAAAGACGTGGTGTCAGAAGTCCACGACACAATGTGTGATGATATGATCGCACTAGAAGACGGCGAAGACGTTTTGCCAGAAGAAAACGTCGCAAGGCGTGATAGAGTGGTTACGCAGGAAGATGGCGAACGTGTCGCTAGAAGAATACGATTCGAGGCAAGATGCGTCACCAGTAGCTGTTGGGTTGCATGCGAGCCGAGATGCAACGGGTGACGTGCCCAAAGGCAGCAGCAGCTGGCTAGGCAACGCACCGGCAGGTGGCTGCACTAGCTGGCCATATTGGCCAGGATCTACCCAGCGCAAAAGCAGCACGTACAACAAGTGTACATCAGCTCCACTAGGAAGCTCACCACCACGTGGGTTTCTAGTGATGGATGGGCTAGATGATGTGCAACTTTCAGAAAAAGGAGATGGGCAAGAGGAATATAGCAGCCCAACAAGTAGCAGTGCAGCTGTTGCAGGCTCTCCGAGTGGTTCTAAGCACCCAGGAAGCCGGCTAAGAGGTCCAGAAACGCCAGCAACGGGAGGTCCCCTCTGACAGTACAAGAGACGACAGAACAGCTACCGACACCAGTATGCATGCGACACGTATTGAATCTCTGTCCAAAAGAAGCGCGTCAAACAAGTTCGGTGAAGATGAAGAGTAAAGGGCAACGACGTTTGCACATCGAGGAACCGGAAAATTTTGAAGACACAAAGACGGAAGAGTGTTGGCGTCATGCTATGGATGAGGACTTGGGGTCGATCCGAGACAACAATACATGGGAGCTCGCGGATCTTCCCAATGGACATAATGTCATAGAGTTTAAGTGGGAGTATAAAGTCAAGAAAGATGCTGAAGAGAACTTGGTGAAGCATAAAGCAATGCTTGTGGCTAAACGAAACGTGCAAGAGCAAGATGTGGACTTCGAAGAAGTGTTCGGTCCAGTTGACAAGATGAACTCGGTGAGGCTACTTATAGCTCTCGCGGCTCAAGAATCTTGGAGGCTACATCACATGGATGTGAACTCCTATTTTTTGACTGGATAGTTGGAAGAAGAAGTATATGTGAAGCAACCACCAGGATACATCAAAGAAGGAGAGGAACACAATGTATTGCAGCTACACAAGGTGTTGTACGGGCAACGACAAGCTCCTCGGGCATGGGACATCAAGCTTGACCGTACATTGATTTCTCTAGGATTTGAGAAAGCCCCACTAGAGCATGCAATGTATAAGTGAGGTAAAGGCAAGGATCGTCTCTTAGTGTGCATCTATGTGGATGACCTATTGATAACTGGAGCAGACGAAGAGGTGATTGCAAACTTCAAGCTACAAATGAAGGAGCTATTCAAGATGACTGATCTAGGGCTCTTGAGTTACTACCTTGGGATCGAGGTACATCAAAAGCCAGAGAGGATCACAATATGCCTAGAGACATATGCAAAGAAGATACTTGAAAATTGCGGCATGAAAGATTGCAATACAAGTCATTTTCCAATGAAGCCTCATCTTATACTAAGCAAGAAAAGTGAACCACCGACGGTTGATGCAACGGACTATAGAAGTGTGGTCCGAAAGTTGAGGTATCTCACGAATGCAAGACCGGACTCGGTCTATTCCGTTGGCATAGTAAGTTGCTTCATGAAAGCACCCGCGACGAAACATTGGGTAGCTGTAGAAAATATACTCAGGTACATCAAAGGGACAACAAAATTTCGATTGTGTCTTTTTAAGAGAGAAGAAGGAGATGGTGGAGCTAATTGGCTATAGTGATAGCGACATGGCAGGAGATGTGGACGACAGTAAAAGTACCTTAGGTGTGGCATATTTCTTGGGAAGAAGCATGGTGAGCTGGCTATCACAAAAGCAGGAAGTGGTCGCATTATCATCTCATGAAGCGGAGTATATTGCGGCTGCAACCGCGGTGTGTCGAGGCGTGTGCCTAGAAAGACTACTCGATGACCTCACAGATAAGGAACTGGAACGAGTGGTGCTCAACGTTGACGATAAGTATACAGTATCTCTGTGGAAGAATCCAGTGTGTAATCCTGGTAGATAGAAGCACATCAATACGAGGTATCGGTACCTAAGGAAGTGCATGGAAGAAAGTAAGATTGGCGTCAACTACGTTTACACCGATGATCAGCTTGTAGATATCCTCACTAGATATTTGGGACGACAGAAGATCATGAAGATGCGACGAAGGATCGGTATCCAAGCTGTGACGTGAGGACATCATGTTTAGGGAGATGATTCTTGGAATTAACCACGATTGTGGTCTGTGTCCGAATCGGACCAGAACAAGTCACCGAATAGCTTCAATATAATCATGTGTACCCCGTGTAAACTTGTAACCCTGACCAGATAAAAATAAATAAAATCCCAGGACACGCTCCTGTTGCGATCCATCGGCGTCCCGTGTCCACGTGTGTGTGCCGCTGAACTAGCCCGTATCGATCAGGCAAGCCGGCAGCTTGTATTTACAATACGTGCGTGTGTTCGGTTGAAGGAAAATCAATCCAGCATCCTGCAAGTCAGCTTGGTGTGTACGTGCAGCTTACCGTGTACATCTACGTCTATCTATCCGACGAAACCGGTTAACTCGGAAAGTACTCGAGCTAGTCTCGTACGTGCGTCCTGCCGGAAAGTACATGGCGGATCGCAACGTCGAGGCCGGGCCTATGCCAACAACCAATACATCTTGTAATTTGGACCAGGGGAAATATTACATGTAAATTTTTTAACCATAGCTCCCAAACGGCACCGTACAGCTGAAACACATTAACTCAATCAATCCAAGTTTTAGCATAGTTTCGGATCAAGAAATCGACAACCATTATTGCATCTACTGCAGCCGGGCAACCCAAGCCGGCCTCAAATGCCCGGGCGGACGGCTCGGTCATTGATTGGTCACAAAAAGTCATCTAGACGGGCATCTTAAATAGGCCTCAATCACTCGGCCTGACCAGCACCAGTCATATCCGGACGAAATATGAGGCGGATATGGGACGCCCGGGCAAACCGGCACCCTCATATGCAGCCAAAATATGGAGCAGATATGGGGTTGCCCAGGCTAACTGTCACCCCTCATATCCAGCCCAAATTTGGGGTGGATATGGGTGCGCCCGGGCTGACCGACACCGTTCATATCCATGCCAAATATTCTGCTAGCCCGAGCACAACCACCTCCTCACTCCGCTCCACCGCTCTTTCCACACTCTTCGGCTTCGCCATGCTCCTACAAAAGATAACCACGTATGCTATGCTCATGCCCGAGCGCCGGTTCCAAATCAAGCAGGAGATCAGGATGAGCACTGCCGCCTGCATCGCTGTCGGGCTTTCTCCGGACTATTCGGAGCTGGAGGAGGAGGAGGGAGAGGATTAGCAGATGTCTCCGATGGAGGTGGTGGTGGAGGAGGCGGCCGAGGCGAAGCAGGCGGAGCAGGAGCTAGCACCAGCTCCGGGCTTTAACATGGAGGACTCGGATGCGGAGTTTGCCATCGCCCAAGTGGATGAGATGGCGGAGCAGCAGGCCATTCTGGAGTCCATCCAAGATGAGGCCTATGTGGAGCCAACTGCCAGTTCATCCGGCAGGAACAGTCATTGACCGACGCGCTCTTCGACGAGGTCAAAGCGGGGATGGATGCAGAGGCCGAGGAGGAGGATTCGAAGAAGCTGCAGTTGTCAAAGCTATGGCTGCCACCCATGTACCCGGAGCCGGGCACGGAGATAGTGGACATCTCCGACGAGGACTAGGGTAGTTGATCTACGTAGTACATGGATATTTTAATTTCCATGCTCTTGTATGGATTTAAGATTTCTATTATAACGTATGTGAAGGAAGACGAGCAAATTTGCGGACTGGCCGGTCACTCTCCGTAGAAGCTCCCGGCGCATCCGCGGGTGTTTGAGGGCCCGAGTTTGCCTAGTGCAGCCTTAGGTGCTCTTAGGCAGCAAACACTCATATATAGGGATGATTCAACACTACAGGAAATTACTCATACGCTGGGTGTCTGGCTCTTCGTCAAGAGCCAAACCACGGACATTCGGCAAATACATATACGCCGAGAGTATGATGCTGTTAAATCCTCAAAAAATCGTACGACATCGGAAATCCTTGGTAGCTGGCACGACGTCATCACATGGCCGTGTAGGGTGTGGTAAAATTTTGGGCGCATTTCGAATAGGCCTCACTTGAGGCCGCTTGTGAACTACACCATCTCCGAGGTAGTCTCTGGGTACAGAGAGGGAAGGTGTCAGGTTTGTGAAGTGTGGGTCTTGTTGGTCCATTTTCCTAGAAACTTTTCGTTCTCTCAAAGGAGGCTATTGAATGACATGTGCCAGACCCCCGCATTTTTGGACCCACCTGTAATATTTGAGACATTTATTGCACTACTAGGCCGGGTTTCATATTGTAGATCTGCAAGGCAACACATGAAATCGTGCCAATAAGAGGCATGGAAAATCCTATGTGATATCTTTGCAACATGCGTAGGCCTTGTGGAGAAGGAAGGGGCCAGCCCAGCCACCGGCTTACTTCGAGTGCCCGTGTTTTGGCTCTCGGCGTAGAGTGAATTTTCAGTAGTGACTTTTGCATGTGATCCTAATATGGGTATGCTAGGGGTGGGAAGATTATAAGGCCATTAAAATATTACAATGACGTTAAACTGAGAGTTTTGAAAATAAGACCGATGAAAACTAGTCCAGAGAAAATGGGGAGAAAGAAGACATAAACTCATAATTAAGTAGTAAAGATAAAGGCTATGAAAATCATTTTAAATGAGTTTTGCATAAATGTCATGGGTTTCAAAAACTCTACAAAAAATTAAGCCTAGTGCTTTCATTGGGCACACGGTTTATATACCATGTAAGCCGAATGTATCTTAGGACACACTGCTTATAGGCGCGTCGTCAGCCTCCTTTGTTGTCCACATGTGGTAGAGGTCTTTGCCGACCGAGATCCATAAGCCGAGTCCTTTTTACTTTCCACGTATTTTTTTCTAGACTCGGCTTAGAGGATCATAAACTGTGTACCAGAAAAATAGCTCATGGCTTATAGACTAACACATGGGAAACCATGATTTTCCTGTAGTGGCTATTTTGTGTAGGAATCGCACACTCTTATAATTAGCAGTTTTGCATGCAATGTTTGGATTTGGTTTCTTCCAAATTCTCACGAGAGCTAATTAAGTTGAAGGTCAATCCTATCTTATGTGATAATCCGAGACTATGGATGATATGATATTATGGAGGAAAGGTTTGTGTATATATAGAGGTGAGTGAGGAAGGGAGTATGACCGGCGAGTTTCCCACACGCTTGGTTAATGAAAGGAGAAACAAACCCACGCTAGCTAACTCACGGTTAGCATGATGTCTTTGCAATATCAATATTAGCGTGAGCAAAAGTTTGTTGCTACCCCACAACTCGTGTGACTAGGTTCATAAGATACGTTCGCCACAAAAAAACAGAAAAATTCAAAAGATGTGTTGTTAGAAGCATTGTTCAATAAATCAGCCGATTCAATGATTTATCGTCCGATTTATCACTAATCGATTGGTGACCGATAAGGCGATGACATGCCATTGGATTAGCAATTTATCGGGAATATACCAATAAACCAGGCCTATTTCTAGCACTATGCATGCAAGAACTTTGTTTATTTGTGTTTTACGGACCTTGTTATGTAATATTTGACATATGTCTTGTTTTGTTTGTCGTTGTATAAGGATTCAAAGGCAAGAAATCAAGATAACAATTCTGTCTAATTTTATTTTTGTTGTTGAATTTAACATATTTTTGTGCTGAAAAAAAGGGATTTATAAAAAATAGCCAATTAATAGTCAATCGGTAAAAATGATTAATCTCTAGTCCTCGGTCGACGGAAATGCTAATGATAAATGATATCCCCAACATTGGTTAGAAGTATGCACCCTCTATTTCTGCACGATAGTGACCCATATGTAATCTGTAATACCTAAATAGTTCATCTCACTATCCCAATTCTCTTTGACATGCAGCCTATCCATCATGACACATCAACATTCTTACTAATATATATCTTTTTTTCACTTGACAAAGCAATCAGTTCTTATCTGTTGAGGTGCTCGGCCTTCTATACAAAATAAATGAAAATTATATGCTCCCGTTGTAGCGTTACAGTTGATCCTCTCGTCAATTACTCCCCACAGATTCCATTGGTTTGTTCGTCTTCTACGTCAGATCTTCTTCCTCCATTCACCAACACAAATGGAAGAGTAACGTCTAGAGGTGTTCTTCTCTTTAAGTCATCTACACTATCCCCTAAGTCATCTACACTATCACAAATACCATGTCCCGACGAAGAGCGAGCGACTGGGCAAAATAATGCATTCGCCGCGGAGGCGATGGAAGTCTAGGAGAGAAAGGCGAGGACGAATCTGAGCGGCCTAACAGACACAGCAGTCGCGGCGTCCCTCTGGCTCCGTCTGGCCTCAGGCGTAATCAATCTATTGACGACCATTTGGATCACTGTTGCACGCAACGAGGGAAAAAGCTGAGGTCCCTCGGTTCTCAGATAGAGCGGCCTGAAGAGACTCAGGATGCCGCCCAGCAAGGAGGAGGAGGCAAACTCCGGCTCCAGACCTGACAACATGCTGCACGACTCTTGGACCTAGACGATCGTCACGTACTACATGGCGGTGTTTACAGGGACGAAGCCAGGATTTGACCATAGGGGGGGGGGGGCGAAGATAACGACACTAGAGATTTTTGTTAGGTTAACACACTTTCCACTAATTTTTTAACACAAATCTGACCACTAATAGAAAGACAACGACACAAGAGATGTAGATTTGCCAAATTTTATTAGCGATATTTTTTATTAGGAGCTTGCATATCAATTAAATTATGCTTGGGCTATTACCTTGGTTCTTGGAATCATCAAATTCACCATTTCCTCTAAAGGGGCATGCTTGGAAATTTAACCACCTGATGCAATCAACAGAAAATAATTATTAGATATCATGTATTAAGAAATTATAAATATTTGAAAAAGAAATAATTCTTACTTACCTCATAGCATCAATGGAAGTCTTTAGCCTTAGTTAGGATTATGCTGCTTCATTTCACTAGATTGTACTGTAGCATCATGTTCCAATGGTTAAGAGCTTGAACCAACTAGTTTGAATAATTTATGAATGGATTTGGCTCTTTTTCTCTTCTTGTCTACACAAGCACAAATAAATAAATGAAAATGTTATAATTGATGATTAATGCTTGTAGTTTGTACGATTATACTTCTATAGTTTTTAAAGGCATGAACCAATCTGATGTGAGTACATATTACCTTCTCCGTTGCCGCTCAGCCGCACTGTGTCCAGGCCGCCGTCAATGGGCAACGGAGAACCGGCGACGTGTCTGTGGATCGGCGCAACGGCGCTACCCTGTCCCGGCGTCCCCTACCCTTCTCCACTTCTCGATGGTGGCGCGATGGAGAGATCTGATCGTAGCAGCCAGGTGGTAAGTCTCGATCTCAGCAGCGGGCGGCGGATTGGAAACCAACAGACTACCTCTAGCGATGTGGATTCATGCTGTAACTAACAGGGCCTTTTGTTTTCCACGATGGCCATATCTAATGGGCTGTACCCCTAACAAAAGATCTAAAGGGCTCTACTAGTATATGGGCTGAAGATAGGGGGGGCAAAGCAGGCTACGTACATGATCGCAAGCAGAAAAATTAGGCAATCGCAGTCGTTTCTGAAAGTTTGGGGTTGCGATGCTGTCGTTTCTGAAAGTTGGGGGTTGCGATGCTTATGTCAAGAAACTTCAACCTGAAAAGCTCGAACCCAAATCGGAAAAATGCGTCTTCATAGGATACCCAAAGGAAACGATTGGGTACACCTTCTACCACAGATCCGAAGGCAAGGTCTTTGTTGCCAAGAATGGATCCTTTCTGGAGAAAGAGTTTCTCTCGAAAGAAGTGAGTGGGAGGAAAGTAGAACTTGATGAGGTGACAGGCATCCCTCCTGGATCGGAAAGTAGCGCAGCGCAGGAAATTGTTCCTGAGGTGCCTGCACCGACAAGGGAGGAAGTTAATGATGATGATCACGAAGAAACATATCAAGTTACTACTGAACTTCGAAGGTCCACAAGGGCACGTTGCGCACTAGAGTGGTACGGCAACCCTGTCATGAATATCATGTTGTTAGACAACGGTGAACCTTCGAACTATGAAGAAGCGATGGCGGGCCCGGATTCCAATAAATGGCTTGGAGCCATGAAATCCGAGATAGAATCCATGTATGAAAACAAAGTATGGACTTTGGTGGACTTGCCTGATGATAGGCACGCCATAGAAAATAAATGGATATTTAAGAAGAAGACAGACGCGGATGGTAATGTGACCATCTATAAGGCTCGGCTTGTCGCTAAGGGTTATCGACAAGTTCAAGGGATTGACTACGACGAGACTTTCTCTCCCGTAGCGATGCTGAAGTCAGTCAGAATCATATTAGCTATTGCCGCATTCTATGATTATGAGATATGGCAAATGGACGTCAAAACGGCATTCCTTAATGGCTTCCTCAAGGAAGAGTTGTATATGATGCAGCCGGAAGGTTTTGTCGATCCAGAGAATACTAACAAGGTATGCAAGCTCCAGCGCTCGATTTACGGGCTGGTGCAAGCATCTCGGAGTTGGAATATTCGCTTTAATGATGTGATCAAAGCGTTTGGCTTTATGCTGACTTATAAAGATGCCTGTATCTACAAGAAAGTGAGTGGGAGCTCTGTAGCATTTCTCATATTATATGACATATTGCTGATGGGAAATGATATAGAATTCTTGGAAAGTATAAATGCCTACTTGAATAAGAGTTTTTCAACGAAGCAGCTTACATATTAGGCATCAAAATCTATAGAGATAGATCAACACGCCTCATTGGTCTTTCACAAAGTACATACCTTGACAAGATATTGAAGAAGTTCAATATGGATCAGTCCAAGAAGGGATTCTTGCCTGTTTTGCAAGGTATGAGATTGAGCAAGGCTCAGTCGCCGACCACGGCAGAAGATAGAGAAAATATGAGTGTCATACCCTATGCCTCGGCCATAGGTTCTATCATGTATGCCATGCTGTGTACTAGACCTGATGTGAACCTTCCCATAAGTTTGGTAGGGAGGTACCAAAGTGATCCCGGTATGGAACACTGGACATCGGTCAAGAACATCCTAAAGTACCTGAAGAGGACTAAGGATATGTTTCTCGTTTATGGAGGTGAAGAAGAGCTCGTCGTAAAGGGTTACGTCGATGCTAGCTTCGACACAGATCTGGATGACTCTAAGTCACAAACCGGATACGTGTATATTTTGAATGGTGGAGCAGTTGCAAGCAGAGCGTCGTGGCGCATTTTACATGTGAAGCGGAGTACATAGCTGCTTGCGAAGCAGCGCAAGAAGGAGTCTGGATGAAGGAGTTCATCACCGACCTAGGAGTCATTCCAAGCGCGTCAAGCCTGATGACTCTCTTCTGTGACAACACTGGTGCTATTGCAATTACCAAGGAGCCCAGGTTTCACAAGAAGACCAAGCACATCAAGCGCCGTTTCAACTCCATCCGGAATTATGTTCAAGATGGAGACATAGATATTTGTAAAGTGCATACGGATCTGAATGTTGCAGAACCGTTGACTAAACCTCTTCCACGGGCAAAACATGATCAACACCAGAACTCTATGGGTGTTCGATTCATCACAATGTAACTAGATTATTGACTCTAGTGCAAGTGGGAGACCGTTGGAAATATGCCCTAGAGGCAATGATAAAAGTATTATTATTATATTTCCTTGTTCATGATAATCGTCTGTTATTCATGCTTGAATTGTATTGTACGGAAACAGCGATACATGTGTGAATATATAGACCACAATGAGTCCCTGGTAAGCCTCTAGTTACTAGCTCGTTGATCAACAGATGGTCACGGTTTCCTGACCATGGACATAGGATGTCGGTGACAACGGGATCACATCATTAGGAGAATGATGTGATGGACAAGACCCAATTCCGAGCCTAGCACGAGATCGTATAGTTCGTAATGCATAAGCTTTTCGGTGTCAAGTATTTATTCCTTAGACCATGAGGTTGTGCAACTCCTGGA
Source organism: Secale cereale (assembly GCA_902687465.1). Lineage (NCBI taxonomy): Eukaryota > Viridiplantae > Streptophyta > Magnoliopsida > Poales > Poaceae > Secale > Secale cereale. The sequence continues at coordinate 130,726,920 of LR738712.1, forward strand.
TGCCGTAGGAATACTTTGGGTGTGCCAAACGTTACAATGTAACTGGGTGGCTATAAAGGTACGCAACGGGTATCTCCGAAAGTGTCTGTTGAGTTGGTACGAACCGAGACTGTGATGTTGTCACTCCGTATGACGGAGAGGTACCTCTGGGCCCACTCGGTAAGACATCATCATAATGAGCTCAAGGTGACTAAGGAGTTAGTCACGGGATGATGGATTACGGATCGAGTAAAGAGACTTGCCATGACGAGATTGAACAAGGTATCGGGAATACCGACGATCGAATCTCGGGTAAGTACCGTACCGATGGACAAAGGGAATAACATACGGGATTGAGTGAATCCTTGACACAGTGGTTCATCCGATGAAGATCATCGAGGAACACGTGGGAACCAACATGGGTATCCAGATCCCGCTGTTGGTTATTGACCGGAGAGTGGTCCCGGTCATGTCTACGTGTCTCCCGAACCCGTAGGGTCTACACACTTAAGGTTCGGTGACGCTAGGGTCGTAGAGATACATGCACGTGGAAACCCGAAAGTTGTTCGGAGTCCCGGATGAGATCCCGAACGTGACGAGGAGTTCCAGAATGGTCCGGAGGTAAAGAATGATATATAGGAAGTCCAGTTTCGGCCATCGGGTGAACTCCGGGGATCACCGGGAGTGTCCCGGGAACACCGGAGGGGTCCCGGGGGTCCACCGGGTGGGGCCACCCATCTCGGTGGGGCCCCTAAGCCGCAAGGGGGAAGGGGCTAGCCCCTGGTGGGCTGGCGCACCACTTGGGCCCCCCCTCCATGCGCCTAGGGTTGAAACCCTAGGGAAGGGGGGCGCCCCCTATGCCTTGGGAGGCAAGTTTTCCCCCCTAGGCCGCCCCCCCCCCTTGCAGATGGGATCTGCCAGGGCCGGCCCCCCTGGCCCCTATACATAGTGGGGGGGGGGGAGAGGGCAGCCACACCCCAAGTCTCTGGCGCCTCTCCCCCTCCCGTCACACCTTTCTACTCCTCGGCATGGCGCCGGCGAAGCCCTGCAGGATTTCCCGCTGCATCCACCACCACGCCGTCGTGCTGCTGGATCTCCGACGACCTCTCCTCCCCCCTTGCTGGATCAAGAAGGAGGTGACATTGCTGTACCGGACGTGTGTTGAACGAGGAGGTGCCGTTCGTTCGGCGCTAGATCATCGGTGACGAAGAACGCGAAGAGTACGACTACTTCATCCACGCTTCTTCGAACGCTTCCGCTCGCGATCTACAAAATGGTATGTAGATGCACTCTAATATGCTCGTTGCTAGATGTCTCCTAAGATTGATCTTGGTGAAAGCGTAGAATTTTTTTGAATTCTGCTACGTTCCCCAACACTTTTACCCTTTTATTAGTCACTAGTCACTAACTAAATATATGCTATGCGTGCCCTCTACTCTATTTTCTTTCTTCGAACCAACCTGCGGCTGGTGTGATTTCGTCATGCAATGGAGATATTCAGAAGACATACGTGGTGCGATTGGGCTAGCGTGTAGAGTTGGTAGCTAGCTTGCTCTCGTGCCTACGGGCGTCAACCAAAATCTGTTTGCTTGCTTGGGAAGTCAGCCTGTATCGCGTGCCATAATTTTTCTACTTCCACAAAGAGAAAACGAGACGCCAAGGAACAGACACACCGAGGTAGGTTTCAACAGAGCTATGCTCAAAACCCCACAGCCGCCGCCCTCCTTCCGCCCCAGCCGCCGGCGAGGGCGCCCAGCGCCTACCCCGCCCCACTCCCCCTCCCCCCTCCTCCCCATACCCCCGCGTCGCCCTCCGAGCGGGGCGACGGGGGCGGCTCCCCTACCGCGTCGCTTAGTCCGCCCCGTACCTCCTCCTCCTGCCGCTGTAGCCGGCCGGCACAGCCGGACACTGCCCGCGCGACGCCATGGCCTGGCTGGCGGTGGCGGCCCCCTGCTCTACCCCCGCGCGGATTCTCGGCTCGGGCGGCGTTTCCTACGGCGGTGTTCCTTGGCCTACCGCGGCCCAGCGGCCTAGTGGTAGCTGGCGGCGACGCCCTTTGGCGGCGGGGCGGCAGGATGGCGCACGTCAGCCAGCGGCGTGAACCCGGCCCAGATCTGGGCCCTATGGGCCCCATCTGGGTCCTAGCGGGCCGGTCTTGGCGTTGCCTCGCTGCTCTCTGCGCAGTGACGAGGTGGAGTGGCTCGGACCGCGGGCGGCGGCGCCGTTGGCACGCCTTGTGCAACGCGAAGGTGGGGGCTTTACGGGCATTTGAGCGCCTGGCCGGACCTATGTGCCCTTGGTTCTGGGGTGCCACTGCTATTGCATTCGGTCGGTTACCGTCGTTGACGGTGGAGGTTGAGTCCTCCCGCGTACCGACGGTGCTGCTGCCCTAGTCCCGGCTCCTCCTCATCGTTGTGCAGACCCTGCTTCATGGTGCCGTGGTGAGACGGCGTGGAAGCTTCAAGTCCGTGTTGGCGCAGGGTGGTGATCGGTTTAGTGGCGCGCTCCGGAGCGCCTGCGGAGTGGGTTGGGATCGGGAGAAATCCCTGTCGGCTTGGCCGACACCGGCGTGGCGGCGCCTGCGGGTGTCGTCAGTCCTTCCTGGAGGGCGTCGGGGCGACCCTTCCTATCCCCTCGCCGCGTACCGGGGGAAACCCTTCACAGCATGTCGTCGTCGTCGCATCCTTTCTTGAAGGTGTTGCTTGGTGCCGGCATTCCGGAGTCATGGAGCTTGGCGGGAGTTCTCTGGTGGGCGCAGCGGTCGCGAGGCTTCTTAGTTTTTCGTTGATCCGCTGTTCTTGGCATTTGTTTCTTTTTTCTTTTCTCTTCCGTTTTTTCTGGACGTGACTGTGCTGCTTCCACCCCAGCACCTATCGTTGGTTGTATCGTGGTTGTTGCTTTGTAATACAAAGAGGGGAAACCCTTTCTCGGATCGGAGCTATGCTCAAAACAAGGTATTGTAGGCAATGAGTAAGTGAAATGAGTGATGACACAGGCGACAAAGTCTTTGGGTTTACTGTAGGGGTTCAGGTTGGGAGACGAAGGCTTCGCACTGTGGTACAGTCATCACTCATGTTGCAATTTAATTTACTCGTGTTTGCCTCACTCGCTTGCCCTTTGATGTAATGGATGATGTGGCCGTCGACTTGGTCGTGCCCATTAGCTAATGGAATGCATGATCATTACCAAGGTTTTGGTTACTATAACACGGATGATATTACGACGCGTCTTAAAATGCCTCTAAATGATATCAAATCGCCTCGATATGCCTTTAGCAGCGTTTCTCCAGAACGCTAGAAATGGCAGCGAAGGGAGAGCTCAGCTGAACCACGGATCGATTGGGAATTTCCAGGCCCTGGCAGGGGTACCAGTAAACAGCCTACGTACGTACTGCGGTTTATCTAAAAGTATGCTTTATTTAATCACGATTACGGTTTATCTAAAAGTATGCTTTATTTAATCACGATTACGGTTTATCTAAAAGTATGCTTTATTTAATCACATATCAGTGATGTAATTGACTCTTAAGTAAACGACAACGGCCCCTAACCTACCGTCACCTTTCTCATGCTAGAGATATAACGACGACGCCTTTCTCATGCGGCATCTCAGCCCCTAACCTACCATCCTGTTGCAATATCTATGTGGAAGAATCCAGTGTGTAATCATGGTCGATTGAAGCACATCGATACGAGTTATCGGTACCTAAGGAAATTCGTGGAAGAAAGTAAGATTGACGTCAACTACGTTTGCACTGATGATCAGCTTGCAGATATCATGATCAGATCTTTGGGATGACAGAAGTTCATGAAGATGCGGCGAAGGATCGGTATCCAAGCTGTGACTGTGAGGACATCATATTGAGGGAGAGGTGATTGTTGGAATTAACCACGATTGTGATCTGTGTCCGGATCAGACCAGAACAAGTCATCGAATAGGACTTTAGTTAGCTTGGTTAGCTTCTATATAATCCTGTGTACCCCGTGTAAACTTGTAACCCAGACCAGATCAAAAGAAATAAAATCCCAGGAGCGACACGCTCCTGTTGCCATCCATCGGCGTCCCGTGTCCACGTGTGTGTGTGCCGCTGAACTAGCTCGTATCGATCAGGCCGGCAACTTGTATTTTCTATACGTTCGTGTGTTCGGTTGAAGGAAAATCGGTCCAGCATCCTGCAAGTCAGCTTGGTGTACATGTGCAGCTTGCCGTGTACATCTATGTTTATCTGTCCGACGGAACCGGTTAGCTCGGAAAGTACTCGAGCTAGTCTCGTACAGACGTCTCGTCGGAAAGTACACGGCGGATTGCAGCGTCGATGCTGGGCCTGTGCCAACAACTAGTATCAGAGCTTTGGTGTATTGGCCTGATTTTCAAAAAGCAATCAAAGGATCATGTCAAACATAGGCAAGGAGATCGTGACGGCGGCAGCGGCAACACCGATGCCGATGGTGGGGGTGTCGCAATTCCCCCGTCTGGATCGAGAGAACTACACACTATGGGCGATGAACATGGAGGTCACGATGGAGGCAGCCGAGCTCTGGGAAGCCGTGGACCCCGGCGGCGACGAGTACGCGATGGGTGTGGCGAAATATCGGACGGATCGTCGGGCGTTAACGGCTATCTACTCCGCCATGCCGAAGGATGTGCTGCAGCACCTCGTCGGAAAGAAATCGGTGAAGGAGGCATGGGAGACCATCAAGATCCTGCACCAGGGCCACGACCGTGTAAGGAAGCACACCTTTAGTCCCTGATGAAAAGCTACGAGTGCCTGAAGATGGACGAAAGTGAGATGGTTGATCATTTTGCCTCCCGTCTCAAGACCCTCGTCAACGACATACGCAGCTATGGTTCAACCCTAGAAGAAGTTGCGATCGTTCGACGATTTTTGCGTGCCGCGCCGGCACGCTACATCTAGATCGTCACGTCGATCGAGCAATATCTCGACCTGAAAACTCTCACGGTTGAGGATCTCGTCGGAAGGTTTAAGGCCCACGACGAGAGAATTCGTCTCAGTTTCTGCGACGCAGAGACGAATGAGCACCTAATGCTTACTAAGGCGCAATGGATTACCCTGTCGAAAGAAAAACAAGGCGGATCCACAAGCAATGGCAAGAAGAAGAAGGGGAAAGGGAAGCAGCGCTCGGCGAGAAAGAACTTCACCGACTCGGATGATGAGGATGCGCCAGCACCACCGAGGAGGAAGTTTGACATCAGAAAAGTGAGGTGTCATAAGTGTGGCCTTCTCAGTCACTTCAAGGCTAACTACGAGGAAACACCAAAGAAGCAGGCGCTCATGGCTGAAGGAGACGATGGGGATATGATGTTGATGTGTGAGCTAATGGACGAGGAGGATCCAGATGGTCTTGGTCAGCTGGACATGGGTCCCAACAGTGCATCTACGTCAGTAAACCCAGGCGATGTCGTGGCGCCAGAAGACCATGACACAAGGCGTGACGGTGTGGTCGCGCTAGAAGCAGGCGAAGTGGTGGCGCCAGAAGACCATGACACAAGGCGTGATGGTGTGGTCGCGCTAAACGACGGCGAAGACATGGTGCCAGATGTCCATGACACAATGTGTGATAACGTGATCACACTACAAAACGGCAAAGACGTGGTGTCAGAAGTCCACGACACAATGTGTGATGATATGATCGCACTAGAAGACGGCGAAGACGTTTTGCCAGAAGAAAACGTCGCAAGGCGTGATAGAGTGGTTACGCAGGAAGATGGCGAACGTGTCGCTAGAAGAATACGATTCGAGGCAAGATGCGTCACCAGTAGCTGTTGGGTTGCATGCGAGCCGAGATGCAACGGGTGACGTGCCCAAAGGCAGCAGCAGCTGGCTAGGCAACGCACCGGCAGGTGGCTGCACTAGCTGGCCATATTGGCCAGGATCTACCCAGCGCAAAAGCAGCACGTACAACAAGTGTACATCAGCTCCACTAGGAAGCTCACCACCACGTGGGTTTCTAGTGATGGATGGGCTAGATGATGTGCAACTTTCAGAAAAAGGAGATGGGCAAGAGGAATATAGCAGCCCAACAAGTAGCAGTGCAGCTGTTGCAGGCTCTCCGAGTGGTTCTAAGCACCCAGGAAGCCGGCTAAGAGGTCCAGAAACGCCAGCAACGGGAGGTCCCCTCTGACAGTACAAGAGACGACAGAACAGCTACCGACACCAGTATGCATGCGACACGTATTGAATCTCTGTCCAAAAGAAGCGCGTCAAACAAGTTCGGTGAAGATGAAGAGTAAAGGGCAACGACGTTTGCACATCGAGGAACCGAAAAATTTTGAAGACACAAAGACGGAAGAGTGTTGGCGTCATGCTATGGATGAGGACTTGGGGTCGATCCGAGACAACAATACATGGGAGCTCGCGGATCTTCCCAATGGACATAATGTCATAGAGTTTAAGTGGGAGTATAAAGTCAAGAAAGATGCTGAAGAGAACTTGGTGAAGCATAAAGCAATGCTTGTGGCTAAACGAAACGTGCAAGAGCAAGATGTGGACTTCGAAGAAGTGTTCGGTCCAGTTGACAAGATGAACTCGGTGAGGCTACTTATAGCTCTCGCGGCTCAAGAATCTTGGAGGCTACATCACATGGATGTGAACTCCTATTTTTTGACTGGATAGTTGGAAGAAGAAGTATATGTGAAGCAACCACCAGGATACATCAAAGAAGGAGAGGAACACAAGGTATTGCAGCTACACAAGGTGTTGTACGGGCAACGACAAGCTCCTCGGGCATGGGACATCAAGCTTGACCGTACATTGATTTCTCTAGGATTTGAGAAAGCCCCACTAGAGCATGCAATGTATAAGTGAGGTAAAGGCAAGGATCGTCTCTTAGTGGGCATCTATGTGGATGACCTATTGATAACTGGAGCAGACGAAGAGGTGATTGCAAACTTCAAGCTACAAATGAAGGAGCTATTCAAGATGACTGATCTAGGGCTCTTGAGTTACTACCTTGGGATCGAGGTACATCAAAAGCCAGAGGGGATCACAATATGCCTAGAGACATATGCAAAGAAGATACTTGAAAATTGCGGCATGAAAGATTGCAATACAAGTCATTTTCCAATGAAGCCTCATCTTATACTAAGCAAGAAAAGTGAAGCACCGACGGTTGATGCAACGGACTATAGAAGTGTGGTCCGAAAGTTGAGGTATCTCACGAATGCAAGACCGGACTCGGTCTATTCCGTTGGCATAGTAAGTTGCTTCATGAAAGCACCCGCGACGAAACATTGGGCAGCTGTAGAAAATATACTCAGGTACATCAAAGGGACAACAAAATTTCGATTGTGTCTATTTAAGAGAGAAGAAGGAGATGGTGGAGCTAATTGGCTATAGTGATAGCGACATGGCAGGAGATGTGGACGGCAGTAAAAGTACCTTAGGCGTGGCATATTTCTTGGGAAGAAGCATGGTGAGCTGGCTATCACAAAAGCAGGAAGTGGTCGCATTATCATCTCATGAAGCGGAGTATATTGCGGCTGCAACCGCGGTGTGTCGAGGCGTGTGCCTAGAAAGACTACTCGGTGACCTCACAGATAAGGAACTGGAACGAGTGGTGCTCAACGTTGACGATAAGTATACAATATCTCTGTGGAAGAATCCAGTGTGTAATCCTGGTAGATAGAAGCACATCAATACGAGGTATCGGTACCTAAGGAAGTGCATGGAAGAAAGTAAGATTGGCGTCAACTACGTTTACACCGATGATCAGCTTGTAGATATCCTCACCAGATATTTGGGACGACAGAAGATCATGAAGATGCGACGAAGGATCGGTATCCAAGCTGTGACGTGAGGACATCATGTGTTTTTAATCAACCTATAGATCCGTCAAATTATGGGGTGAAACTAAATTCGTAGAACTCCCGTGTTGCTCCCCGCGCGGGCGACCCGGGAGACAACCCTAGCCGCCGCCCAACCTCCACTCCCCACCGCCCCTCCTCCCGCCGCCGCCGCCGGAGGGCGCCGCCGGGCAAAGCCCGCGCGGCGTGGGCGGCGGCGGGGCCTTTTTCTTTTTCTCTCCCTCTGCGAAACTTGAGTCCGGTGCGGGTGGCTCGGTGTGCAGTGGCGACGCGGCGGCGCGGCGGGCTCGGGGCGACGTGGGCTTGCGCGGAGGTGGTGCGCGCGTGCGCGGCTTCGCGGGACGGGCGCGGTGCCGGCGGATCTGGCGCTCGGCCAGTGCGCCGGCGATCCTCGTGCACCCGGTGCCTCGCGGGCGTTTGGTACGCTGGGGCGGCGGCCCCAGGACGCGGCGGCGTCGTCGTGCTCCTCCCTCGCGGAGGGGATCCGGCGGCGGCCTGCGAGGTGGCGGATCCGGGGCCCTCGCGCCCGGATCTGGTGGTGAGGCGGGCCGTCGGCCTGTGGTGGCGGTCCGGCAGAGGCGCGCTTGCTCTGGTCCGCGAGGGTGGCGGGGAGGTGCGTCAGGTCAGGGCAGAGGTGGTGCTGCCCTGCGTGGTGGGCGGCCGTGGGTGGTCTCGGCTCTGTCCGGGCGGCTTTGCGGCGGCTGGCTGGGGTCTTCATGGTGGTGAGTTGCTGGGCGGCTGGCCCAGATCCGGCTGGATTTGGCCTGTGCGTCCTCGGCGGCGCCGTTGTGGAGCGACGAGGGCTGCAGTGGTTTCTGCAGTCGGTGGTGGTTTGGCGGCGGTGTGCTGCTTTGCGTGCTTGGTCACGTGGCTTGGGCGTGGACGGTCGGCATGTTGCCGGTGACGGTTTGCTGATCTGGCTGCGGTGAGGATGGATTTGGTGAGCTCCGGGCGAAAGCCTAGCTCGATCTCGGTCGTTGCCGGCGTCGACGGCGTCCTCGGACGTCGTTCCCTTCTTGGAGGCGGCGTCGTGGAGCCCCTTCACCACCATTGTCGCCTCGGCCTCGGGCTCTCCGGGTGAAAACCCAAGTTTCGACCTTGGTCGGAGCGGGCGTCGATGGCGTACTTGTCGCTTCCCTCTTGGGGGCGACGCCTTGGAGGTCTGGTCCTCGTCAGTCCGCGGTGGCTCGGATTGCTTTGCGGGATTGTCGTCGGCCAGGCGTGTGCGCGGCCTCGGGGCCGGTGAGGAAGTCGGAGCGGCGGCTCCGGAGTGCAATGATGTGGAGTGTCGGATCTGGTCGCGTGGGCGGCAGCGTCGTCAGCTCAGGTGGAGCGCGGCCTCGGGGTCGGCGGGGAAGTCGGAGCGGCGGCTCCGGAGAGCACCTCTGTGCTGTGGAGTGTCGGTTCTGGTCGCGTGGACGGCAGAGTCGTCGGCTCGTGTGGAGTGCGGCCTCGGGGCCAACGTGTGTGCGTTTCTGTGGTTTGTATGTCGGAGCAGCGGCTCCGGGTCGTGTGGTGGAGTGGCAACTCTGGTCGTTTGGGCGACAGGGAAGTCGGCTCGTTAGGTACGCAGCCCCGGGGCTGGTGTGTGTCGATGTATCGGTTTTCGGCCTGTTTTCCTTATAAACTGGCCAATTCTCTTCTTCTTAATGCAAAGGCAGAGCTCCTGCTGGTTTCTCGAAAAAAAGGACATCATGTTTAGGGAGATGATTCTTGGAATTAACCACAATTGTGGTCTGTGTCCGAATCGGACCAGAACAAGTCACCGAATAGCTTCAATATAATCATGTGTACCCCGTGTAAACTTGTAACCCTGACCAGATAAATATAAATAAAATCCCAGGACACGCTCCTATTGCGATCCATCGGCGTCCCGTGTCCACGTGTGTGTGCCGCTGAACTAGCCCGTATCGATCAGGCAAGCCGGCAGCTTGTATTTACTATACGCGTGCGTGTGTTCGGTTGAAGGAAAATCAATCCAGCATCCTGCAAGTCAGCTTGGTGTGTACGTGCAGCTTACCGTGTACATCTACGTCTATCTATCCGACGAAATCGGTTAACTCCGAAAGTACTCGAGCTAGTCTCGTACGTGCGTCCTGCCGGAAAGTACATGGCGGATCGCAACGTCGAGGCCGGGCCTATGCCAACAACCAATACATCTTGTAATTTGGACCAGGGAAATATTACATGTAAAATTTTTAACCATAGCTCCCAAACGGCACCGTACAGCTGAAACACATTAACTCAATCAATCCAAGTTTTAGCATAGTTTCGGAACAAGAAATCGACAACCATTATTGCATCTACTGCAGCTGGGCAACCCAAGCCGGCCTCAAATGCCCGGACGGACGGCCCGGTCATTGATTGGTCACAAAAAGTCATCTAGACGGGCATCTTAAATAGGCCTCAATCACTTGGCCTGACCAACACCAGTCATATCCGGACGAAATATGAGGCGGATATGGGACGCCCGGGCAAACCGGCACCCTCATATGCAGCCAAAATATGGACCAGATACGGGGTCGCCCAGGCTAACTGTCACCCCTCATATCCAGCCCAAATTTGGGGTGGATATGGGTGCGCCCGGGCTGACCGACACCGTTCATATCCATGCCAAATATTCTGCTAGCCCGAGCACAACCACCCCTCACTCCGCTCCACCGCTCTTCCCACACTCTTCGGCTTCGCCATGCTCCTACAAAAGATAACCACGTATGCTATGCTCATGCCGGAGCGCCGGTTCCAAATCAAGCAGGAGATCAGGATGAGCACTGCCGCCTGCATCGCTGTCGGGCTTTCTCCGGACTATTTGGAGCTGGAGGAGGAGGAGGGAGAGGATTAGCAGATGTCTCCGATGGAGGTGGTGGTGGAGGAGGCGGCCGAGGCGAAGCAGACGGAGCAGCAGCTAGCACCAGCTCCGGGCTTTAACATGGAGGACTCAGATGCGGAGTTTGCCATCGCCCAAGTGGATGAGATGGCGGAGCAGCAGGCCATTCTGGAGTCCATCCAAGATGAGGCATATGTGGAGCCAACTGCCACTTCATCCGGCAGGAACAGTCATTGACCGACGCGCTCTTCGACGAGGTCAAAGCGGGGATGGATGCAGAGGCCGAGGAGGAGGATTCGAAGAAGCTGCAGTTGTCAAAGCTATGGCTGCCACCCATGTACCCGGAGCCGGGCACAAAGATAGTGGACATCTCCGACGAGGACTAGGGTAGTTGATCTACGTAGTACATGGATTTTTTTAATTTCCATGCTCTTGTATGGATTTAAGATTTCTATTATAACGTATGTGAAGGAAGACGAGCAAATTTGCGGACTGGCCGGTCACTCTCCGTAGAAGCTCCCGGCGCATCCGCGGGTGTTTGAGGGCCCGAGTTTGCCTAGTGCAGCCTTAGGTGCTCTTAGGCAGCAAACACTCATATATAGGGATGATTCAACACTACAGGAATTTACTCATACGCTGGGTGTCTGGCTCTTCGTCAAGAGCCAAACCATGGACATTCGGCAAATACATATACGCCGAGAGTATGATGCTGTTAAATCCTCAAAAAATCGTACGACATCGGAAATCCTTGGTAGCTGGCACGGCGTCATCACATGGCCGTGTAGGGTGTGGTAAAATTTTGGGCGCATTTCGAATAGGCCTCACTTGAGGCCGCTTGTGAACTACACCATCTCCGAGGTAGTCTCTGGGTATAGAGAGGGAAGGTGTCAGGTTTGTGAAGTGTGGGTCTTGTTGGTCCATTTTCCTAGAAACTTTTCGTTCTCTCAAAGGAGGCTATTGAATGACATGTGCCAGACCCCCGCATTTTTGGACCCACCTGTAATATTTCAGACATTTATTGCACTACTAGGCCGGGTTTCATATTGTAGATCTGCAAGGCAACACATGAAATTGTGCCAATAAGAGGCATGGAAAATCCTATGTGATATCTTTGCAACATGCGTAGGCCTTGTGGAGAAGGAAGGGGCCAGCCCAGCCACCGGCTTACTTCGAGTGCCCGTGTTTTGGCTCTCGGCGTAGAGTGAATTTTCAGTAGTGACTTTTGCATGTGATCCTAATATGGGTATGCTAGGGGTGGGAAGATTATAAGGCCATTAAAATATTACAATGATGTTAAACTGAGAGTTTTGAAAATAAGACCGATGAAAACTAGTCAAGAGAAAATGGGGAGAAAGAAGACATAAACTCATAATTAAGTAGTAAAGATAAAGGCTATGAAAATCATTTTAAATGAGTTTTGCATAAATGGCATGGGTTTCAAAAACTCTACAAAAAAAGTAAGCCCAGTGCTTTCATTGGGCACACGGTTTATATACCATGTAAGCCGAGTGCATCTTAGGACACACTGCTTATAGGCGCGTCGTCAGCCTCCTTTGTTGTCCACATGTGATAGAGGTCTTTGCCGACCGAGATCCATAAGCCGAGTCCTTTTTACTTTCCACGTGTTTTTTTCTAGACTCGGCTTAGAGGATCATAAACCGTGTACCAGAAAAATAGCTCATGGCTTATAGACTAACACATGGGAAACCATGATTTTCCTGTAGTGGCTATTTTGTGTAGGAATCGCACACTCTTATAATTAGCAGTTTTGCATGCAATGTTTGGATTTGGTTTCTTCCAAATTCTCACGAGTGCTAATTAAGTTGAAGGTCAATCCTATCTTATGTGATAATCCGAGACTATTGATGATATGATATTATGGAGGAAAGGTTTGTGTATATATAGAGGTGAGTGAGGAAGGGAGTATGACCGGCGAGTTTCCCACACGCTTGGTTAATGAAAGGAGAAACAAACCCACGCTAGCTAACTCACGGTTAGCATGATGTCTTTGCAATATCAATATTAGCGTGAGCAAAACTTTGTTGCTACCCCACAACTCGTGTGACTAGGTTCATAAGATACGTTCGCCACAAAAAACAGAAAAATTCAAAAGATGTGTTGTTAGAAGCACTGTTCAATAAATCAGCCGATTCAATGATATATCGTCCGATTTATCACTAATCGATTGGTGACCGATAAGGCGATGACATGCCATTGGATTAGCAATTTATCGGGAATATACCAATAAACCAGGCCTATTTCTAGCACTATGCATGCAAGAACTTTGTTTATTTGTGTTTTACGGACCTTGTTATGTAATATTTGACATATGTCTTGTTTTGTTTGTCGTTGTATAAGGATTCAAAGGCAAGAAATCAAGATAACAATTCTGTCTAATTTTATTTTTGTTGTTGAATTTAACATATTTTTGTGCTGAAAAAAGGGATTTATAAAAAATAGCCAATTAATATTCAACCGGTAAAAATGATTAATCTCTAGTCCTCGGTCGACGGAAATGCTAATGATAAATGATATCCCCAACATTGGTTAGAAGTATGCACCCTCTATTTCTGCACGATAGTGACCCATATGTAATCTGTAATACCTAAATAGTTCATCCCACTATCCCAATTCTCTTTGACATGCAGCCTATCCATCATGACACATCAACATTCTCACTAATATATATCTTTTTTTCACTTGACAAAGCAATCAGTTCTTATCTGTGCTCGGCCTTCTATACAAAATAAATGAAAATTATATGCTCCCGTTGTAGCGTTACAGTTGATCCTCTCGTCAATTACTCCCCACAGATTCCATTGGTTTGTTCGTCTTCTGCGTCAGATCTTCTTCCTCCATTCACCAACACAAATGGAAGAGTAACGTCTAGAGGTGTTCTTCTCTTTAAGTCATCTACACTATCCCCTAAGTCATCTACACTATCACAAATACCATGTCCCGACGAAGAGCGAGCGACTGGGCAAAATAATGCATTCGCCGCGGAGGCGATGGAAGTCCAGGAGAGGAAGGCGAGGACGAATCTGAGCGGCCTAACAGACACAGCAGTCGCGGCGTCCCTCTGGCTCCGTCTGGCCGCAGGCGTAATCAATCTATTGACGACCATTTGGATCACTGTTGCACGCAACGAGGGAAAAAGCTGAGGTCCCTCGGTTCTCAGATAGAGCGGCCTGAAGAGACTCAGGATGCCGCCCAGCAAGGAGGAGGAGGCAAACTCCGGCTCCAGACCTGACAACATGCTGCACGACTCTTGGACCTAGACGATCGTCACGTACTACATGGCGGTGTTTACAGGGACGAAGCCAGGATTTGACCATAGGGGGGGGGG
>LR738712.1:130759840-130780622 GCA_902687465.1 Secale cereale
ACCTTCGTCTACCTATATAAATGACAGAGGGAAGAACATGGTCGTTCGGGAGCATATGCATAGACTAGCTTCATAGGAATTGTTGGCATTTTAGACAATCTGCGCGAGCGTAATGATAGAAAGGAACACCTCTGAGTGGAATTGTCAAAAAAAAAAAATCCACCTATCCGTGATGCCAAGTGCGGCAAGCGTTATGTGGCGCTTCCTACCAGTACCCGCGGCGACAACGACTACACTGTTCTTCCACAGAGGACGGTGCACATTATACATGTGTGAAGAAGATGAACACTGCATCAACAGTGTTACTACCACATACTGTGGCGTCACGAGGCTGGTGGTTGTTTTCGGCAGTTCCACTCAGAGGTGATCATTTCTGTCATTACACCCACGCAGGTAATCTAAGATGTCAAAAATTCTAAAAAGCTCCTGTCGAGGTCTTGACGTCATGTAGACATACAAGCCCCTCCTGAACGAAAAGAAAAAAACCTAATCAAAAAGTTTGAATTTCGTTTCTCATCTTCAAAACAAGATAACTAGCATCCTATACTTTCCAACCCGGTGAACTAAAAGAGTTATGATGACGTGGCGTGGTTTTAACCTGCTCTTGTTCACGATTTCACGTATCTATTTCGTTTCGTCTATCTCCCGTGTGGGCATTCTGTCCAGCACTGTTGTGTGTTGTCTGCCACAACCAGAGACACACCTCCGTCCTTAGGTGATGCGACTTAGAGTTTGTGGCTGAGGCGTGCAGGGGCGCTGCTGGTTTTTGAACGCTAGAACAAATCAACCAGGAGCAACCTTTACGTGCAAGCTAGCCTCAAGCTAGCAGGTGGATTGATGAACAGTACCACATAGGCCTTGGCTTGCTTTGACTGTGATCGGCTCTTTTGGCGGAACGTACTAGCGCCAACAGGATCGATACGATCTCTGATTGTACAACTCGGCGGAACTCACGGTAGAACAGGTGAAGATTGAAGACGCAACCAAGAAAGAGCGTTGGCGTCAAGCTATGAACGAGCAGACGAAAGTAAAGGTGGTCCCTGAAATGCTGCGAGGAACGGCTAAAGCAATACCAAGGATAATGCCTAGCAGCAGTAGTGTTTGGGATCCAGGTCGGAATTAAAGAGCAACAAGATTAAGGAGGTGAATGTAGAGGTTAACCTTGTTGTGTCTGTATAGGATTAGATTAGAGAAGTCCTAGTAGGATTACTAGTCGTAGTCGGATACCTAGTCCCTGTATGAATGTGTATATAAAGCACCGGCAGGGTAGCTTTTGTACAAACACAACGAAAAAGCAATAAAGCGTACAAGGCTCGATAAGAGCCTTTGGCCATCGATCAGTTTTGTTTTGCCGAGAGTTTCCGCCGAGACGTCGTGATCGTACCGATCCTGTTGCGCTAGTGCAAGATGCCGGCACGTACGTGCGTCTACGGCAAGGTGCACGTAGTACAAGCAAGTTACATAATCAATTAAGCTACTGGTTAGCTTGCTTGTTTCTTCAACCAGCTTTACACACGTCACTACGGGACTCGAGGGCTATGCCTACAGCCAGGGGCCGTCGGCATAGGGCTTTTGCCGTCGGCATAGATCTATGCCGACGGCTGCCGTCGGCATAGGGCTGTCGGCATAGATCACGTCAGCGTAGTTGTCAGACCGTCGGCGTAGTTTAGCCGTCGGCATAGGAGCCTATGCCGACGGCCGTTAGTCGGCCGATCGGCCGTCAGCATAGTTTAGCCGTCGGCATCGTTTTTCGCCTGACGGCAACGGATGGCGCCGTCAAAAGCGGCGACGAAACACGGGACGACACGTGGCGGAGATATGCCGACGGCCAAGCCGTCGGCTTAGGTGAAAACTATGCCTACGGCTTTGCCGTCGGCATATCCCTGCCACGTGTCGTCCCGTGGTACCTCCTGGTAGCTCAGCTATGCCTACGGCTTTGCCGACGGCTTTGCCGTAGGCATATCATGCCACGTGGCGTCACCTGGTTCTTCCTAGCGTCAATTCTATGCCTACGGCAAAGCCGTCGGCATAGACTGAAATCTATGCCGACGGCTTTGCCGTCGGCATAGCCTGCCACGTGGCGCGCCCTGGGAAATCCTGGGACCATCTATGCCGACAGCTTTGCTGTAGGCATAGTTTTTTCAATTTTTTTTTATTTTCCTGTTTTTTTTTTCAATTTATTTGACAGCAATTCAAATCAGAATAATATGACCATGTGCAGAAATATGACAGTTCATCATCCAAACATACTAAAGTTCATTATCATCATCTAAACATAGTCATCATCTAAAGATCATCACCGGCGAAAGTTCATGAACACAGTGAGACTTAGGGGTTCACGCCCACGTTTGAATGTAAGCTCGTATATTTTAGCTACCCTTCCGTAGTAATCTACTTTATTATCTCCTTCAGTGAAGACTCCGGTATTTATGGTTTTGGGATCAGGCCGACTGTTCTGGTGCTCCTCTGTATGGAAGCGATACCCATTCACATCATACTTCTGGCATGTCATGACGGCAGGGTCAAAACCCATGGAAACCCATCTCAATTCATCATCCATTGATTCGTTCGGATCATTTCCCTACAAGTTTATTTGAAATTATAGGGTGCATGAGTTTAATTGAAATAGGTAATAGGGAAGTTTGAAAAATTACTTTCTCCAGGAACCACGCAACAAAATTTTTCATTCCATCAGCACCCATTCGGAGAAGAGCAAGTGCCTCCGCTTCACTAGGAGGAAGCATTCCCGTCCACTCTTCATCAACGAATCGACTACAATAAGAAAAACGGTATAAGAACTAGGCGCCGTGAACATAACGAATTGACGAAAAGAATGGTGCAAAGGTATTACCTCATCCACTCATCCTCAACTTCCTTGATGTTGTGCAAGATATAGAACATGACATCCTCCCACTCATCTCGTGGCATGAGATAAGGTGTCGAGCATCCAGCCCTGCCACCTTGCCCGATGAATAGAGGCAACTTGGGTTTATACTTGGGTTCTTCTGTGTTGTATCGAGACACCTTATTGTGCAACGTTGGAACATGGTCCGGATAGTAGGCTGTCCTGAGGTCTGCCACTTCCTCTAGGATAACTGCCTCAGCTATGGAAGCTTCAATCTTAGCTTTGTTTCCACATTTCTGTCTCAGATGCTTGTTCTGTCTCTCAGGGCCGTACTGCCAACGATTCTGCACAGGGCCCCCCCAACAATACCTCGTTCGCGAGATGCAAAATAAGATGTGTCATCGGAGTAAAGAAGCCTGGTGGGAAGATCTTCTCTAGCTTGCATATCAACTCCGGCGCCTTCTTATGCATTTCTTTTATCTTCTCAGGACATACTTCTTTAGCACAAAGCGTGCGAAAGAAATGGCTTAACTCCGCAAGCACACGCCAGACACGCTCGGGAACATAGCCCCGAACCATCACCGGCATAATCCGCTCAATCCATACATGATAGTCATGACTCTTGAGCCCGGTCACTTTTCCCGTTGAAAGATTGAACCCATTACTTATATTCGACGCATAACCATCAGTGAACTTCACGACGTGTTTCAGCCACTTCAATGCCTCCATCTTATGATCTTTTTTAAGTACGAAATCAGCATCTGGCTTGAACCAAGATTTTCGACTGCCTGTGGGAGGCTGCATGTGTAGACGTGGTCTATCACATATATTCTGTTGATCGACTCTAGCATTAACATTATTCTTTGTCTTATCAGGAATGTTGAGGATCGTGCAAAAAAGGGACTCTGCAACATTTTTTCGGTGTGCATCACGTCAATGTTGTATGGAAGTTTGAGGTCCTTAAAATAGGGAAGTTGCGTGAAGGGGGTAATGTGAGTCCAGTTGTGCGTCTCACCATAAGCTTCAAAACTTTTTTTTCCCTTTACCTTTTCCTCTGCCCTCGCCCTCGTCTTCACCTGTGGCTTTGCCTTTGCCATTGCCTTTGCCCTTCCCTTCGCCGGCAGGCTTAAGAGCTTTCAGCTGAGCAAGCACATCCACACCAGAAAACGTAGGAATCTCGTTAACTTCATGGACAACTTTGCCTTTGGTGAAGTTGTTCTTGTCTTCCCTATCAGGATGGTCTGGAGGGAGGAACTGTCGATGCAGATCAAAGGCAACATACTTGCCACCCTTTTTCAGCCAAATGAAAATTAACGCCTACATGCACACTGGGCAAGGCATCTTTCCACTTGTACACCATCCGCAGAACAGGGCATAGCCGGGAAAGTCATGCATGCAATACTGTAGCCAAACTTTCATCAAGAAATTTTTCTGCAGATGTCGGTCGTATGTCAACCTCGGGAAGTACCAAGAATGGTGCAAATCATCCACCAATGGCTGCATAAACACACTCAAATTCTTCCCCGGATATTCAGGCCCCGGAATTATAAGCGACAGGAACATGGTCTTGCGTTGCATTATGGCGCCGGGAGGGAGATTGAGCGGAATAACAAATACGGGCCAGCAGCTGTATGAATTGGACGACATACCATATGGATCTAACCCATCACCTGTTATAGCAATTCTGACATTCCCAGCCTCGGCTGCTTCCTCCGGGTACTCTATATCGAATGACTTCCATGCTTCACCTTCTGATGGATGTACAATTTTGTTTGGATTGTACCTTTTCCCTTCCTTGTGCCACTTCATCATTTTGGCAGACTCCTCGGTGATGAAAAGGCGCTGCAATCTTTTTATAAAATCAAGATACCAAAGAACCTTCACAAGGATTTTTCGCCTGACGGCAATGGATGGCGCCGTCAAAAGCGGCGACGAAACACGGGACAACACGTGGCGGAGATATGCCGACGGCCAAGCCGTCGGCATAGGTGAAAACTATGCCTACGGCTTTGCCGTCGGCATATCCCTGCCACGTGTCGTCCCGTGGTACCTCCTGGTAGCGCAGCTATGCCGACGGCACGGCAAAGCCGTAGGCATAGATGAAAACTATGCCGACGGCTTTGCCGTAGGCATAGCATGCCACGTGGTGTCACCTGGTTCTTCCTAGCGTCAATTCTATGCCTACGGCAAAGCCGTCGGCATATACTGAAATCTATGCCGACGGCTTTGCCGTCGGCATAGCCTACCACGTGGCGCGCCCTGGGAAATCCTGGGACCATCTATGCCGACAGCTTTGCTGTGGGCATAGTTTTTTTAAATTTTTTTATTTTCCTTTTTTTTTTCAATTTATTTGACAGCAATTCAAATCAGAATAATATGACCATGTGCAGAAATATGACAGTTCATCATCCAAACATACTAAAGTTCATCATCATCATCTAAACATAGTCATCATCTAAAGATCATCACCAGCGAAAGTTCATGAACACAGTGAGACTTAGGGGTTCACGCCCACGTTTGAATGTAAGCTCGTATATTTTAGCTACCCTTCCGGAGTAATCTACTTTATTATCTCCTTCAGTGAAGACACCGGTATTTATGGTTTTGGGATCAGGCCGACTGTTCTGGTGCTCCTCTGTATGGAAGCGATACCCATTCACATCATACTTCTGGCATGTCATGACGGCAGGGTCAAAACCCATGGAAACCCATCTCAATTCATCATCCATTGATTCGTTCAGATCATTTCCCTACAAGTTTATTTGAAATTATAGGGTGCATGAGTTTAATTGAAATAGGTAATAGGGAAGTTTGAAAAATTACTTTCTCCAGGAACCACGCAACAAAATTTTTCCTTCCATCAGCACCCATTCGGAGAAGAGCAAGTGCCTCCGCTTCACTAGGAGGAAGCATTCCCGTCCACTCTTCATCAACGAATCGACTACAATAAGAAAAACGGTATAAGAACTAGGCGCCGTGAACATAACGAATTGACGAAAAGAATGGTGCAAAGGTATTACCTCATCCACTCATCCTCAACTTCCTTGATGTTGTGCAAGATATAGAACATGACATCCTCCCACTCATCTCGTGGCATGAGATAAGGTGTCGAGCATCCAGCCCTGCCACCTTGCCCGATGAATAGAGGCAACTTGGGTTTATACTTAGGTTCTTCTGTGTTGTATCGAGACACCTTATTGTGCAACGTTGGAACATGGTCCGGATAGTAGGCTGTCCTGAGGTCTGCCACCTCCTCTAGGATAACTGCCTCAGCTATGGAAGCTTCAATCTTAGCTTTGTTTCCACATTTCTATCTCAGATGCTTGTTCTGTCTCTCAGGGCCGTACTGCCAACGATTCTGCACAGGGCCCCCCAACAATACCTCGTTCGCGAGATGCAAAATAAGATGTGTCATCGGAGTAAAGAAGCCTGGTGGGAAGATCTTCTCTAGCTTGCATATCAACTCCGGCGCCTTCTTATGCATTTCTTTTATCTTCTCAGGACATACTTCTTTAGCACAAAGCGTGCGAAAGAAATGGCTTAACTCCGCAAGCACACGCCAGACACGCTCGGGAACATAGCCCCGAACCATCACCGGCATAATCCGCTCAATCCATACATGATAGTCATGACTCTTGAGCCCGGTCACTTTTCCCGTTGAAAGATTGACCCCATTACTTATATTCGACGCATAACCATCAGTGAACTTCACGACGTGTTTCAGCCACTTCAATGCCTCCATCTTATGATCCTTTTTAAGTACGAAATCAGCATCTGGCTTGAACCAAGATTTTCGACTGCCTGTGGGAGGCTGCATGTGTAGACGTGGTCTATCACATATATTCTGTTGATCGACTCTAGCATTAACATTATCCTTTGTCTTATCAGGAATGTTGAGGATCGTGCAAAAAAGGGACTCTGCAACATTTTTTCGGTGTGCATCACGTCAATGTTGTATGGAAGTTTGAGGTCCTTAAAATAGGGAAGTTGCGTGAAGGGGGTAATGTGAGTCCAGTTGTGCGTCTCACCATAAGCTTCAAAACTTTTTTTTCCCTTTACCTTTTCCTCTGCCCTCGCCCTCGTCTTCGCCTGTGGCTTTGCCTTTGCCTTTGCCTTTGCCCTTCCCTTCGCCGGCAGGCTTAAGAGCTTTCAGCTGAGCAAGCACATCCGCACCAGAAAACGTAGGAATCTCGTTAACTTCATGGACAACTTTGCCTTTGGTGAAGTTGTTCTTGTCTTCCCTATCAGGATGGTCTGGAGGGAGGAACTGTCGATGCAGATCAAAGGCAACATACTTGCCACCCTTTTTCAGCCAAATGAAAATCAATGCCTGCATGCACACTGGGCAAGGCATCTTTCCACTTGTACACCATCCGCAGAACAGGGCATAGCCGGGAAAGTCATGCATGCAATACTGTAGCCAAACTTTCATCAAGAAATTTTTCTGCAGATGTCGGTCGTATGTCAACCTCGGGAAGTACCAAGAATGGTGCAAATCATCCACCAATGGCTGCATAAACACACTCAAATTCTTCCCCGGATATTCAGGCCCCGGAATTATAAGCGACAGGAACATGGTCTTGCGTTGCATTATGGCGCCGGGAGGGAGATTGAGCGGAATAACAAATACGGGCCAGCAGCTGTATGAATTGGACGACATACCATATGGATTGAACCCATCACCTGTTATAGCAATTCTGACATTCCCAGCCTCGGCTGCTTCCTCCGGGTACTCTATATCGAATGACTTCCATGCTTCACCTTCTGATGGATGTACAATTTTGTTTGGATTGTACCTTTTCCCTTCCTTGTGCCACTTCATCATTTTGGCAGACTCCTCGGTGATGAAAAGGCGCTGCAATCTTTTTATAAAATCAAGATACCGAAGAACCTTCACAAGGATTTTTTGCCTGACGGCAACGGATGGCGCCGTCAAAAGCGGCGACGAAACACGGGACGACACGTGGCGGAGATATACCGACGGCCAAGCCGTCGGCATATCCCTGCCACGTGTCGTCCCGTGGTACCTCCTGGTAGCGCAGCTATGCCGACGGCACGGCAAAGCCGTAGGCATAGATGAAAACTATGCCGACGGCTTTGCCGTAGGCATACCATGCCACGTGGCGTCACCTGGTTCTTCCTAGCGTCAATTCTATGCCTACGGCAAAGCTGTCGGCATAGACTGAAATCTATGCCGACGGCTTTGCCGTCGGCATAGCCTGCCACGTGGCGCGCCCTGGGAAATCCTGGGACCATCTATGCCGACAGCTTTGCTGTAGGCATAGTTTTTTTTAAATTTTTTTATTTTCCTGTTTTTTTTCAATTTATTTGACAGCAATTCAAATCAGAATAATATGACCATGTGCAGAAATATGACAGTTCATCATCCAAACATACTAAAGTTCATCATCATCATCTAAACATAGTCATCATCTAAAGATCATCACCGGCGAAAGTTCATGAACACAGTGAGACTTAGGGGTTCACGCCCACGTTTGAATGTAAGCTCGTATATTTTAGCTACCCTTCCCTAGTAATCTACTTTATTATCTCCTTCAGTGAAGACTCCGGTATTTATGGTTTTGGGATCAGGCCGACTGTTCTGGTGCTCCTCTGTATGGAAGCGATACCCAATCACATCATACTTCTGGCATGTCATGACGGCAGGGTCAAAACCCATGGAAACCCATCTCAATTCATCATCCATTGATTCGTTCGGATCATTTCCCTACAAGTTTATTTGAAATTATAGGGTGCATGAGTTTAATTGAAATAGGTAATAGGGAAGTTTGAAAAATTACTTTCTCCCGGAACCACGCAACAAATTTTTTCCTTCCATCAGCACCCATTCAGAGAAGAGCAACTGCCTCCGCTTCACTAGGAGGAAGCATTCCCGTCCACTCTTCATCAACGAATCGACTACAATAAGAAAATCGGTATAAGAACTAGGCGCCGTGAACATAACGAATTGACGAAAAGAATGGTGCAAAGGTATTACCTCATCCACTCATCCTCAACTTCCTTGATGTTGTGCAAGATATAGAACATGACATCCTCCCACTCATCTCGTGGCATGAGATAAGGTGTCGAGCGTCCAGCCCTGCCACCTTGCCCGATGAATAGAGGCAACTTGGGTTTATACTTCGGTTCTTCTGTGTTGTATCGAGACACCTTATTGTGCAACGTTGGAACATGGTCCGGATAGTAGGCTGTCCTGAGGTCTGCCACCTCCTCTAGGATAACTGCCTCAGCTATGGAAGCTTCAATCTTAGCTTTGTTTCCACATTTCTGTCTCAGATGCTTGTTCTGTCTCTCAGGGCCGTACTGCCAACGATTCTGCACAGGGCCCCCCAACAATACCTCGTTCGCGAGATGCAAAATAAGATGTGTCATCGGAGTAAAGAAGCCTGGTGGGAAGATCTTCTCTAGCTTGCATATCAACTCCGGCGCCTTCTTATGCATTTCTTTTATCTTCTCAGGACATACTTCTTTAGCACAAAGCGTGCGAAAGAAATGGCTTAACTCCGCAAGCACACGCCAGACACGCTCAGGAACATAGCCCCGAACCATCACCGGCATAATCCGCTCAATCCATACATGATAGTCATGACTCTTGAGCCCGGTCACTTTTCCCGTTGAAAGATTGACCCCATTACTTATATTCGACGCATAACCATCAGTGAACTTCACGACGTGTTTCAGCCACTTCAATGCCTCCATCTTATGATCCTTTTTAAGTACGAAATCAGCATCTGGCTTGAACCAAGATTTTCGACTGCCTGTGGGATGCTGCATGTGTAGACGTGGTCTATCACATATATTCTGTTGATCGACTCTAGCATTAACATTATCCTTTGTCTTATCAGGAATGTTGAGGATCGTGCAAAAAAGGGACTCTGCAACATTTTTTTCGGTGTGCATCACGTCAATGTTGTATGGAAGTTTGAGGTCCTTAAAATAGGGAAGTTGCGTGAAGGGGGTAATGTGAGTCCAGTTGTGCGTCTCACCATAAGCTTCAAAACTTTTTTTCCCTTTACCTTTTCCTCTGCCCTCGCCCTCGTCTTCGCCTGTGGCTTTGCCTTTGCCTTTGCCTTTGCCCTTCCCTTCGCCGGCAGGCTTAAGAGCTTTCAGCTGAGCAAGCACATCCGCACCAGAAAACGTAGGAATCTCGTTAACTTCATGGACAACTTTGCCTTTGGTGAAGTTGTTCTTGTCTTCCCTATCAGGATGGTCTGGAGGGAGGAACTATCGATGCAGATCAAAGGCAACATACTTGCCACCCTTTTTCAGCCAAATGAAAATCAACGCCTGCATGCACACTGGGCAAGGCATCTTTCCACTTCTACACCATCCGCAGAACAGGGCATAGCCGGGAAAGTCATGCATGCAATACTGTAGCCAAACTTTCATCAAGAAATTTTTCTGCAGATGTCGGTCGTATGTCAACCTCGGGAAGTACCAAGAATGGTGCAAATCATCCACCAATGGCTGCATAAACACACTCAAATTCTTCCCCGGATATTCAGGCCCCGGAATTATAAGCGACATGAACATGGTCTTGCGTTGCATTATGGCGCCGGGAGGGAGATTGAGCGGAATAACAAATACGGGCCAGCAGCTGTATGAATTGGACGACATACCATATGGATTGAACCCATCACCTGTTATAGCAATTCTGACATTCCCAGCCTCGGCTGCTTCCTCCGGGTACTCTATATCGAATGACTTCCATGCTTCACCTTCTGATGGATGTAGAATTTTGTTTGGATTGTACCTTTTCCCTTCCTTGTGCCACTTCATCATTTTGGCAGACTCCTCGGTGATGAAAAGGCGCTACAATCTTTTTATAAAATCAAGATACCGAAGAACCTTCACAAGGATTTTTCGCCTGACGGCAACGGATGGCGCCGTCAAAAGCGGCGACGAAACACGGGACGACACGTGGCGGAGATATGTCTACGGCTTTGCCGTCGGCATATCCCTGCCACGTGTCGTCCCGTGGTACCTCCTGGTAGCGCAGCTATGCCGACGGCACGGCAAAGCCGTAGGCATAGATGAAAACTATGCCGACGGCTTTGCCGTAGGCATACCATGCCACGTGGCGTCACCTGGTTCTTCCTAGCGTCAATTCTATGCCTACGGCAAAGCCGTCGGCATAGACTGAAATCTATGCCGACGGCTTTGCCGTCGGCATAGCCTGCCACATGGCGCGCCCTGGGAAATCCTGGGACCATCTATGCCGACAGCTTTGCTGTAGGCATAGTTTTTTTTAAATTTTTTTATTTTCCTGTTTTTTTTCAATTTATTTGACAGCAATTCAAATCAGAATAATATGACCATGTGCAGAAATATGACAGTTCATCATCCAAACATACTAAAGTTCATCATCATCATCTAAACATAGTCATCATCTAAAGATCATCACCGGCGAAAGTTCATGAACACAGTGAGACTTAGGGGTTCACGCCCACGTTTGAATGTAAGCTCGTATATTTTAGCTACCCTTCCATAGTAATCTACTTTATTATCTCCTTCAGTGAAGACTCCGGTATTTATGGTTTTGGGATCAGGCCGACTGTTCTGGTGCTCCTCTGTATGGAAGCGATACCCATTCACATCATACTTCTGGCATGTCATGACGGCAGGGTCAAAACCCATGGAAACCCATCTCAATTCATCATCCATTGATTCGTTCGGATCATTTCCCTACAAGTTTATTTGAAATTATAGGGTGCATGAGTTTAATTGAAATAGGTAATAGGGAAGTTTGAAAAATTACTTTCTCCAGGAACCACGCAACAAAATTTTTCGTTCCATCAGCACCCATTCAGAGAAGAGCAAGTGCCTTCGCTTCACTAGGAGGAAGCATTCCCGTCCACTCTTCATCAACGAATCGACTACAATAAGAAAAACGGTATAAGAACTAGGCGCCGTGAACATAATGAATTGACGAAAAGAATGGTGCAAAGGTATTACCTCATCCACTCATCCTCAACTTCATTGATGTTGTGCAAGATATAGAACATGACATCCTCCCACTCATCTCGTGGCATGAGATAAGGTGTCGAGCATCCAGCCCTGCCACCTTGCCCGATGAATAGAGGCAACTTAGGTTTATACTTCGGTTCTTCTGTGTTGTATCGAGACACCTTATTGTGCAACGTTGGAACATGGTCCGGATAGTAGGCTGTCCTGAGGTCTGCCACCTCCTCTAGGATAACTGTCTTAGCTATGGAAGCTTCAATCTTAGCTTTGTTTCCACATTTCTGTCTCAAATGCTTGTTCTGTCTCTCAGGGCCGTACTGCCAACGATTCTGCACAGGGCCCCCCAACAATACCTCGTTCGCGAGATGCAAAATAAGATGTGTCATCGGAGTAAAGAAGCCTGGTGGGAAGATCTTCTCTAGCTTGCATATCAACTCCGGCGCCTTCTTATGCATTTCTTTTATCTTCTCAGGACATACTTCTTTAGCACAAAGCGTGCGAAAGAAATGGCTTAACTCCGCAAGCACACGCCAGACACGCTCGGGAACATAGCCCCGAACCATCACCGGCATAATCCGCTCAATCCATACATGATAGTCATGACTCTTGAGCCCGGTCACTTTTCCCGTTGAAAGATTGACCCCATTACTTATATTCGACGCATAACCATCAGTGAACTTCACGACGTGTTTCAGCCACTTCAATGCCTCCATCTTATGATCCTTTTTAAGTACGAAATCAGCATCTGGCTTGAACCAAGATTTTCGACTGCCTGTGGGATGCTGCATGTGTAGACGTGGTCTATCACATATATTCTGTTGATCGACTCTAGCATTAACATTATCCTTTGTCTTATCAGGAATGTTGAGGATCGTGCAAAAAAGGGACTCTGCAACATTTTTTTCGGTGTGCATCACGTCAATGTTGTATGGAAGTTTGAGGTCCTTAAAATAGGGAAGTTGTGTGAAGGGGGTAATGTGAGTCCAGTTGTGCGTCTCACCATAAGCTTCAAAACTTTTTTTTCCCTTTACCTTTTCCTCTGCCCTCGCCCTCGTCTTCGCCTGTGGCTTTGCCTTTGCCTTTGCCTTTGCCCTTCCCTTCGCCGGCAGGCTTAAGAGCTTTCAGCTGAGCAAGCACATCCGCACCAGAAAACGTAGGAATCTCGTTAACTTCATGGACAACTTTGCCTTTGGTGAAGTTGTTCTTGTCTTCCCTATCAGGATGGTCTGGAGGGAGGAACTATCGATGCAGATCAAAGGCAACATACTTGCCACCCTTTTTCAGCCAAATGAAAATCAACGCCTGCATGCACACTGGGCAAGGCATCTTTCCACTTGTACACCATCCGCAGAACAGGGCATAGCCGGGAAAGTCATGCATGCAATACTGTAGCCAAACTTTCATCAAGAAATTTTTCTGCAAATGTCGGTCGTATGTCAACCTCGGGAAGTACCAAGAATGGTGCAAATCATCCACCAATGGCTGCATAAACACACTCAAATTCTTCCCCGGATATTCAGGCCCCGGAATTATAAGCGACAGGAACATGGTCTTGCGTTGCATTATCGCGCCGGGAGGGAGATTGAGCGGAATAACAAATACGGGCCAGCAGCTGTATGAATTGGACGACATACCATATGGATTGAACCCATCACCTGTTATAGCTATTCTGACATTCCCAGCCTCGGCTGCTTCCTCCGGGTACTCTATATCGAATGACTTCCATGCTTCACCTTCTGATGGATGTACAATTTTGTTTGGATTGTACCTTTTCCCTTCCTTGTGCCACTTCATCATTTTGGCAGACTCCTCGGTGATGAAAAGGCGCTGCAATCTTTTTATAAAATCAAGATACCGAAGAACCTTCACAAGGATTTTTTGCCTGACGACAACGGATGGCGCCGTCAAAAGCGGCGAAGAAACACGGGACGACACGTGGCGGAGATATGCCTACGGCTTTGCCGTCGGCATATCCCTGCCACGTGTCGTCCCGTGGTACCTCCTGGTAGCGCAGCTATGCCGACGGCACGGCAAAGCCGTAGGCATAGATGAAAACTATGCCGACGGCTTTGCCGTAGGCATACCATGCCACGTGGCGTCACCTGGTTCTTCCTAGCGTCAATTCTATGCCTACGGCAAAGCCGTCGGCATAGACTGAAATCTATGCTGACGGCTTTGCCGTCGGCATAGCCTGCCACGTGGCGCGCCCTGGGAAATCCTGGGACCATCTATGCCGACAGCTTTGCTGTAGGCATAGTTTTTTTTAAATTTTTTTATTTTCCTGTTTTTTTTCAATTTATTTGACAGCAATTCAAATCAAAATAATATGACCATGTGCAGAAATATGACAGTTCATCATCCAAACATACTAAAGTTCATCATCATCATCTAAACATAGTCATCATCTAAAGATCATCACCGACGAAAGTTCATGAACACAGTGAGACTTAGGGGTTCACGCCCACGTTTGAATGTAAGTTCGTATATTTTAGCTACCCTTCCGTAGTAATCTACTTTATTATCTCCTTCAGTGAAGACTCCGATATTTATGGTTTTGGGATCAGGCCGACTGTTCTGGTGCTCCTCTGTATGGAAGCGATACCCATTCACATCATACTTCTGGCATGTCATGACGGCAGGGTCAAAACCCATGGAAACCCATCTCAATTCATCATCCATTGATTCGTTCGGATCATTTCCCTACAAGTTTATTTGAAATTATAGGGTGCATGAGTTTAATTGAAATAGGTAATAGGGAAGTTTGAAAAATTACTTTCTCCAGGAACCACGCAACAAATTTTTTCCTTCCATCAGCACCCATTCGGAGAAGAGCAAATGCCTCCGCTTCACTAGGAGGAAGCATTCCCGTCCACTCTTCATCAACGAATCGACTACAATAAGAAAAACGGTATAAGAACTATGCGCCGTGAACATAACGAATTGACGAAAAGAATGGTGCAAAGGTATTACCTCATCCACTCATCCTCAACTTCCTTGATGTTGTGCAAGATATAGAACATGACATCCTCCCACTCATCTCGTGGCATGAGATAAGGTGTCGAGCATCCAGCCCTGCCACCTTGCCCGATGAATAGAGGCAACTTGGGTTTATACTTGGGTTCTTCTGTGTTGTATCGAGACACCTTATTATGCAACGTTGGAACATGGTCCGGATAGTAGGCTGTCCTGAGGTCTGCCACCTCCTCTAGGATAACTGCCTCAGCTATGGAAGCTTCAATCTTAGCTTTGTTTCCACATTTCTGTCTCAGATGCTTGTTCTGTCTCTCAGGGCCGTACTGCCAACGATTCTGCACAGGGCCCCCCAACAATACCTCGTTCGTGAGATGCAAAATAAGATGTGTCATCGGAGTAAAGAAGCCTGATGGGAAGATCTTCTCTAGCTTGCATATCAACTCCGGCGCCTTCTTATGCATTTCTTTTATCTTCTCAGGACATACTTCTTTAGCACAAAGCGTGCGAAAGAAATGGCTTAACTCCGCAAGCACACACCAGACACGCTCGGGAACATAGCCCCGAACCATCACCGGCATAATCCACTCAATGCATACATGATAGTCATGACTCTTGAGCCCGGTCACTTTTCCCGTTGAAAGATTGACCCCATTACTTATATTCGACGCATAACCATCAGTGAACTTCACGACGTGTTTCAGCCACTTCAATGCCTCCATCTTATGATCCTTTTTAAGTACGAAATCAGCATCCGGCTTGAACCAAGATTTTTGACTGCCTGTGGGAGGCTGCATGTGTAGACGTGGTCTATCACATATATTCTGTTGATCGACTCTAGCATTAACATTATCCTTTATCTTATCAGGAATGTTGAGGATCGTGCAAAAAAGGGACTCTGCAATATTTTTTTCGGTGTGCATCACGTCAATGTTGTATGGAAGTTTGAGGTCCTTAAAATAGGGAAGTTGCGTGAAGGGGGTAATGTGAGTCCAGTTGTGCGTCTCACCATAAGCTTCAAAACTTTTTTTTCCCTTTACCTTTTCCTCTGCCCTCGCCCTCGTCTTCGCCTGTGGCTTTGCCTTTGCCTTTGCCTTTGCCCTTCCCATCGCCGGCAGGCTTAAGAGCTTTCAGCTGAGCAAGCACATCCGCACCAGAAAACGTAGGAATCTCGTTAACTTCATGGACAACCTTGCCTTTGGTGAAGTTCTTCTTGTCTTCCCTATCAGGATGGTCTGGAGGGAGGAACTGTCGATGCAGATCAAAGGCAACATACTTGCCACCCTTTTTCAGCCAAATGAAAATCAACGCCTGCATGCACACTGGGCAAGGCATCTTTCCACTTGTACACCATCCGCAGAACATGGCATAGCCGGGAAAGTCATGCATGCAATACTGTAGCCAAACTTTCATCAAGAAATTTTTCTACAGATGTCGGTCGTATGTCAACCTCGGGAAGTACCAAGAATGGTGCAAATCATCCACCAATGGCTGCATAAACACACTCAAATTCTTCCCCGGATATTCAGGCCCCGGAATTATAAGCGACAGGAACATGGTCTTGCGTTGCATTATGGCGCCAGGAGGGAGATTGAGCAGAATAACAAATACGGGCCAGCAGCTGTATGAATTGGACGACATACCATATGGATTGAATCCATCACCTGTTATAGCAATTCTGACATTCCCAGCCTCGGCTGCTTCCTCCGGGTACTCTATATCGAATGACTTCCATGCTTCACCTTCTGATGGATGTACAATTTTGTCTGGATTGTACCTTTTCCCTTCCTTGTGCCACTTCATCATTTTGGCAGACTCCTCGGTGATGAAAAGGCGCTGCAATCTTTTTATAAAATCAAGATACCGAAGAACCTTCACAGGGATTTTTAGCTGCCGCTTCAGACCATGCTTATCGACCACCTCAATATACCGAGAGGAACCGCACTTCCTACAGTAGTTGTCATCCGCATACTCATGCCTAAACAAAAGGCAATTCTTTGGACAAGCATGTATTTTCTCATAGTCCATGGAGAGCGCCTTCATGATTTTCTTCGTAGCGTACATGGTTTTCGGCAGTTCATGGCCCTCATGCAGGCTGTTAGCCCATACTCCCAGAAATGCTTCGAAGCAACCTCGGCTACAACCGTACTCAGCCTTGACTGCCATCAGTTGCGAGATGGCATCCAGCACAGACAGCTTGGCACCCTCATAGAGAGGTTTCTTTGACGAGGCCAAGATTTCCAGGAAGGCCTTTGCGGTTTCCTCCGGCTCCTCCGGTTCATTCGCTGAATGTGACGGAGGTGTCGGCTGTCCAGCAAAGACATCATCTATCATGTCTCTAACCCCATCGTCCTCATAACCAGCGACGCGTTGTCGTATCACCTCCACTTTACCACGGTCCCTCTGGGCAAAGTTTATCGGCATATTAAAGTTGGGCATAAATCCATTCGTGCGAAGGTGCTTAGTCATCTCACTCCGATCTCTACGGATACGTCCCTTACATCTGGCACACGGGCATTCTGGCACCATCCTCATTGGTCTACGGAATATCTCTTCCAAAAACACATCAGTTTTCTCGACCCACTCTGTTGTTACTTCATTCCGACGAAAAAACCCACTATACATCCACTGATTATCTGCCATCTCTGCTTTATTGGAAGCCACACAACATAATTAAGGATTTATTTAAATTCATCACATCAATATTTTATTTTTTAGGGTATGGACGAGAAACGACATTTAATCCACCTACATCTCTAATAGGTAAAGATGGGTCCTAATCCCACCCGAGAATGTGTAAATTTAGTACGTTGTCCATGCTCTACCCCATTCCGAGACGAAATTTCGGCATCACCTCCCCGCTGTTCTCCAAATACACGTCTCGGCAAATTGCCGAGAGAATGTGCATCCGGAGAACAACAGGGAGGCGCCGCCGAAATCCTGTCTCGGAACGGGGTAGAGCATAAACAACGTACCCAATCTACACATCCTTGGGCTGTCCGTGGAAAGCGCTGGACAATCCGAAAGAGCTGCGGTGATAAATATGCAATTGAATGCATATTTATCGATGCAACCCTTTCGGACGGGAGACGCCTAGGTTAGGCGAATTGATGTGAAAATTTAATCTAGTTAAAAGAGGCTAGGAGTTGAAGGTGAATTCGTAGCTCACCCTTCGCTATAGAGGAAGTAGTCGAGCAACGGCAGGATCACGGACCAAACCCAGATGACGAAGGTGTTGGAAATATGCCCTAGAGGCAATAATAAATTGGTTATTATTATATTTCCTTGTTCACGATAATCGTTTATTATCCATGCTAGAATTGTATTCATAGGAAACTCAAATACATGTATGGATACATAGACTAACACCATGTCCCTAGTAAGCCTCTAGATGACTAGCTCGTTGATCAATAGATGGTTACGGTTTCCTGACCATGGACATTGGATGTCGTTGATAACGGGATCACATCATTAGGAGAATGATGTGATGGACAAGACCCAATCCTAAGCCTAGCACAGATCGTGTAGTTCGTATGCTAAAGCTTTTCTATATGTCAAGTATCTTTTCCTTAGACCATGAGATTGTGCAACTCCCGGATACCATAGGAATGCTTTGGGTGTACCAACCGTCACAACGTAACTGGGTGGCTATAAAGGTGCACTACAGGTATCTCCGAAAGTGTCTGTTGGGTTGGCACGAATCGAGACTGGGATTTGTCACTCCGTATGACGGAGAGGTATCTCTGGGCCCACTCGGTAGGACATCATCATAATGTGCACAATATGTGATCAAGGAGTTGATCACGGGATGATGTATTACGGAACGAGTAAAGAGACTTGCCGGTAACGAGATTGAGCAAGGTATCGGTATACCGACGATCGAATCTCGGGCAAGTGCTATACCGATAGACAAAGGGAATCGTATACGGGATTGATTGAATCCTTGACATCGTGGTTCATCCGATGAGATCATCGTGGAACATGTGGGAGCCAACATGGGTATCCAGATCCCGCTGTTGGTTATTGGCCGGAGAGTTGTCTCGGTCATGACTACATGGTTCCCGAGCCCGTAGGGTCTACACACTTAAGGTTCGATGACGCTAGGGTTATAGGGAAAGTATGTACGCGGTTACCTAATGTTGTTCGGAGTCCCGGATGAGATCCTGGACATCACGAGGAGTTCCGGAATGGTCCGGAGGTAAAGATTCATATATGGGAAGTCCTGTTTTGGTCACCGGAAAAGTTTTGGGCGATATCGGTAACGTACCGGGACCACCGGGAGGGTCCCGGGGGTCCACCAGGTGGGGCCACCAGCCCCAGAAGGCTGCGTGGGCTAAGTGTGGGAGGGGACCAGCCCCAAGGGGGCTGGTGCGCCCCCCCCCACCAAGTCCCAAGACGCATGGAGAGTGGAGGGGGCAAACCCTAGGTCCAGATGGGCCTTAAGGCCCACCCTAGGGCGCCCCCTCTCTCTCCCCCCCTTGGCCGCACCCTAGATGGGTTTGGGGGGCTGCCGCCACCCCTAGGGAGGGAACCCTAGATGGGGGCGCAGCCCCTCCCCTTCCCCTATATATAGTGGGGGTTTTGGGGCTGCTAGACACACGAGAACGTCTCTCTCTTGGCGCAGCCCTACCCCTCTCCCTCCTCGTCTCTCGCAGTGCTTGGCGAAGCCCTGCTGGAGTCCCGCGCTCCTCCACCACCACCACGCCGTCGTGCTGCTGTTGGATGGAGTCTTCCCCAACCTCTCCCTCTCTCCTTGCTGGATCAA
The DNA here is from genome assembly GCA_902687465.1 of Secale cereale. Lineage (NCBI taxonomy): Eukaryota > Viridiplantae > Streptophyta > Magnoliopsida > Poales > Poaceae > Secale > Secale cereale. Next base: position 130,779,406 of record LR738712.1, read on the forward strand.
GGCGTGGGAGACGTCACCGGGCTGCACGTGTGTTGAACGCGGAGGCGCCGTTGTTCGGCGCTTAGATCGGAATCAACCGCGATCTGAATCGCAGCGAGTACGACTCCTTCATCCGCGTTCTTCCAACGCTTCCGCATCGCGATCTACAAGGATATGTAGATCCACTCTCCTTTATGCTCGTTGCTAGATTACTCCATAGATAGATCTTGGTGACGCGTAGGAAAAATTTTGATTTTCTGCTACGATCCCCAACAGAAGGCTCCAGGGAGATTAAATACCACAAAGCCTGTAAATTTTACCGAGTCAAAAAAACATCACATAAAGCATTGACACTTCAAACTATGAAAAAAATCATATTGCTAATGACATCTAGTCAAGGTTTTAGATCATCATGATACTTCAAATCCTACTTTTATTCATCTATATTCATCCAGCAATCACAAAACTATTTATCCATGCAACCCTTTCGGACGCAGATGACGAATGCATATTTATCGATGCAACCCTTTCGGACGGGAGACCTAGGTTACGCGACTTGATGTGAAAATTTAATCTAGTGACATGAAAAAAAGCGAACGAGGTGCTGGAATTGTTGCTCACCCTCGGATGTAGAGGATGTAGTCGGTTAGAGGAGGGACGACCGTGGACCAACACCTCCAACGTCAAAGATCACAACAGCCACAAATCCTGTAATTACCACCGACTGAAAATTTTAGACCATCACATCTCATCCATCACATCACATCTCACTGAGAATTCTTCAAATTTTAACATTCATCTATATTTAGAAAAACAATCTTTCAATATACTCCATAAAACATATATCCATCAAATCCACCTCATCCATCTATCTTTCAATATACTCCACAAAACTTATATCCATCACATCGAGTATGTATCTAAAACTACACAAAACATAGAAAAAATGCAGCAAACATATTTTGTATTCACAATTTAACACATATATCCAATTCATCCATCTATCTAACTATCCATTCATCTATCTAACTATCTATTCATCTATCTAACTATCTATTTTTATCTATCCACCTATCTACAAAAAAGCCAAAAAAAGCCTCACCGAGCTCGACGAGGGGTGGCCGGAGCGCGGCGGGCGCGTTGGGCGGGGCGGTTGGGCCGAGCGGTGGCCGGGGCGTCGCGGGCGCGGCTGCTGGGCAGGGGCGGGCGCGGCGGGGCGGCCGGGGCGCAGCGGGCGG
>LR738712.1:130783453-130797221 GCA_902687465.1 Secale cereale
CGTACGTGTGGGGGGCCACATCCCGAAAACGCGTGCCGCCTCTTCAAAAATGCCACAACACCACCCCGCATGTATGAGGGGCCGGTGCGATGCTCCGGTGGCATTGCTACCCGAGGGCCCCCGTCCCGCCTAATCGTGGAGCGGTTGACCACGAGATCTATCCCTTTGACTTCCCATAGACGGGCTTTCAATAGTGGACCTCTCCACCCGGTTGTGTCAGGTCAGCACAGAGGGACACCTGGGAGCAACATCCGGGCCAAACCCACAGCTACATCCCCTCCGTGTAGACCCGACGCGTCCGTTTCCTTCCTTCGCAGGCCGGCGGCGGCGCCGTCCGTGAGGGGGCCCACGTCCCGGAGACGCGTCCCGCCTCTTCGGACATGCCAAAAAACCACCCGGTTGTGGTAGGTCATCTGATAGAAACACTTGGGAGCAATGTCCCCTCCGTATATACCCGATGTGCGGCTGTTTCCGCCCTCCAGGTGCCGGCGGCGGCACCGTTCGGGACGGGGGCACACCGCGAACGTTAGAGGGTTACACTCCGGAGACGGTTGCCGGGCGTTTTGCAACCGCCACAAAACTTCTAGCGGCATAGCTGTGTTGGATTTTAATAAAATATAAGCACCTATATTCAAAAGAGTATGACGGCACCTTATTAACGTGCTCGAAAAAATACAATACAATATATATATATATATATATATATATATTCATGTAATTTATGAAAAAAAATTACAAACTACATATATATTAATGTAATAATACATAAAAAGCATATGCTACATGTTAGTTAATATAATAGAACATAAAAAAAATAAAAAAAATCTATGCCGACGGCAATGCCGTCGGCATAGATATAATTTAATCTATGCCGACGGCATTGCCGTCGGCGTAGATATAATAATAATAAAAATATGCCAGTTAATATAGTAATGCATGAAAAACATGTCAGTTAATGTAGTAATGCATGGAAAAAAATATGCCGACGGCATTACCGTCGGCTTAGATATAATAGTACGTAATATAGCATTACATTTAAAAAAACAAAAACTATGCCGACGGCATTGCTGTCGGCATAGATGCGGCATGCCGCGGATCGATGACGTGGCGTCTACGCCGACAGCCGTCGTCGGCATATCGTTTGCCGCGGATCGGTGACGTGGCTTGCGGAGATATGCCGACGGCCGTCCGTCCAGGCCGTCGACATAGATTTGACGGCGTTAAACGCTGCTCACCGGAGCGGTCGCCGGGCCCACTACTATGCCGACGGCTTGTATATGCCGACGGCTGCTGTCGGCGTGTACGCAGCTACACCGACGGCTTATATATGCCGACGGCAGCTCTCGGCGTAGCTTCGTCTAGCCCGACGGCCAGTCTAAGCCGACGGCTGTGACGTGGCTGTCGGCATAGCTCAAAGTACGCCGACGGCCGCCGTCGGCATTGTTTTGGCCGTCGGCGTAGGACCGTTTTCCAGTAGTGCGTACGTGTTTGATCCTGGTGAATCGATCTAAAGATCAAAAGCCAACAGGCGCCACATTGAGATGTCAGTGACAGAGGTCACAGTGGTGTCCTAGAGGACGGAGCAGGCAACATCAGGGACGGAAACTGCCCCCGCGTCGTGCGACTAGCGCGACACGGGCGGCTACCCTTGATCCACTTTTCCCGGGCAGGCCTTCGTGTGCGCCCTGCCTTTGCCGCCGCCGGTCAGCACCGCGGGGCTTGCCTGGGCGGCCGACGGCGGCGGCGCTCCACTCCCATTGCGTGTTGATGATGTGTGTGAGGTGATCAGGTGCTCTGAAGGCGGACATTGCAGCGGAAAAACCGGTTCATGCTTGGACGGCTGCCTCGGATTTCCCTGACGATGTCGAGTTCAGCGAGATGTGGGTGCACCAAGCAACCAAGTTAATCTGCAGCAGCCAGGGGTCATCGACCGTGTCGGCAGGAAGGTGGCGGTCATGATGGTCTTCTCTCCGGCTTTGGCGCAAGGATGAGTGGCCTCTAATTCTGGCATCTGTGGGACACGGTGGCTGGTAGGGTACTGCGGTTTCGACCATCGATCTAGCGAAAACAATATTGTTCGCCTGGATCAGTCAGATCTGCAGCCGGCGGCAAGAAGCTGTTGTTGATTGTAGCCTGGAGCATTGCGTCATTTTGGCGTTGGATCGTTCGCGGTCATGCTGCCACAGGCGAGGATGGTGAAGTTAGTGGCGTCACATGGTGGTGTCCTCTGATGCAAATCAACCATCAGCTGCCATTTGTGAGCATGATGCGGCACCGCCGGAGAATCTCAGGATTTTTGTGGGGCTGATGTCCTTTCCCCATAAAGACTTCGTCGTGGTGAGCGGCTCTTGCGCGTATGTTGTTGCAGGGATTGCGGAAAGTGGAGGAGACAACAAAGGATGACATTGATTGGGTAGTACTTCACGAGTACCCGGTCTCGAGCTCCAGGGTGAAAACCCTAGATTCGACCCTAGTTGGTTGTGCCTGGCAATGGCGGCGTTCTTTGCGTCGTTACCGTGATAAAGGCATTGTTTGGGGTTTTTTTTGGAACGTAGACGCTAGATGCGTCCGGCTTTAAATTAATAAAGCCAACAGGGCAACCGTCGACACACATAAGTTTAAGTTACAGACCACATAAAGCATAAACAAAGTATCAAACTGCACTACCAACATAGCACCAAAAGAGACAAGGCGAAACGGTAAAAAGAAGGATTTCTCGCTTAAGTAGCAGTAGGAGGGGGTCCCTCGTCACGTCGGACTTGGCTTGTCACCGTTTTGATCTTCTCCATGACTGCTAGCATGCCTTGTTCGTCACGCGCTTTCCCCAACGACATCCACACCTGTAAAAAAATGTGACATTTGAATAGAATGTCAGCTGGATGGTTTGGAAACTTGTGTTCGATAGTGATTTTGTTTCGAACCGTCCAAAGGGACCATAAAAGCGCCCCTACGCAACGCCACAGAATCCTAGCGGAAGATCCTTTCTGGGCAGCAAGAATGTCTAAGAGGTCCTTCGCGGATTGAGGGTGCCAATTTTTGGAGAAGGTTTCCCTCACCGCACTCCACGCAAAACGGGCCAACACGCATTGAAAAAAAATATGGTTGGCGTTTTCTCCCAACCCACAAAGGGTACAAGTGCCATCAGCCGGGCCATTCCGTTTGGCCACGTTATCAGAGGAGGGTAACCGATTTCTCACCGTCTGCCACATGAAGATTTTGATCTTCAATGGCAAGCCCGCTTTCCATAGTCCCCTAGCCATGGAAAACACCGGGCCCTCAGACATCTTGGAGTAAATGGATTTGACCGAAAATTGCTTAGAGGCCGTAAGTTTCCAAGAGATGGAATCTGGCTTGGGGGAGAGATCGATATCCCTCCATGCCTCCACCAGATTATCCCAGTTAGATGCTTCCACCGGTTCCAGGGCTCGTATAAAGGAGATCGCCGGGGGGCTGACTCTAAGGGCATCCGCAACCATAATGTTGGTATCGGTGGCCAGGTGATATAGATCGGGGTGGGATTGCCACAAAGGAGCATTTTCCCACCAATGGTCGAGCCAGAAATGGGTAGAAGCGCCGTTCTTAATTGTGAATTGTGGCCCTAAAGCAAAAGCCGGCCGAACGTCCTGGATCCCTCTTCAAAACGTCGATCCCTAGGACTGGGCTTGGAAGACAGTTCCGTCCGGAAAGTACTTGGCTTTAAGAATTCTGGCCCAGAGCCCCGATTCGTTTTGAGCTAATCTCCACCACCATTTGGTTAAGAGGGCTACGTTCATTAATTTGGAATTTGTAACCCCGAGCCCCCCAAGTTTTTTTGGACGGCAAATTACCGCCCACTTGACCAAGTGGTATTTTTTTTGGATCCAGTTCCTTCCCAAAAGAACCGAGATCGGGGAGTGTCGAGTTTGGCATGAACTCCATCCGCCAAGAGGTACATACCCATAGTAAAGATGGGGAGAGAGGATAAGCTCGAGTTGGTCAGAATGAGTCTGGCCGCAGACGACATAAATCGTCCACGCCAAGGGCTAACACGGTTGGCAACTTTCCCGTATAGTGGTTCCCACTCAGCTATGGTAAGTCCACGAGTAGATATAGGTAATCCCAAGTACTTAATCGGAAAGAAACCACGCTTGCAGTTGAGTAGGTTTGCCACTTGAGAGCTCGAGAGGTCATCCATCCCTATGGTAATGACTTCGCTCTTAAGGAAATTTATCTTAAGCCCCGACATAAGCTCGAAAGCTAGGAGAAGGAGTTTGACAGAGGCCACACTACTGTCATTGGGCTCAAAGAGGAGTAACGTATCGTCAGCGTATTGAAGGTGAGAAACTCCGCCCGGAATGAGATGCGGTACAAGACCGAAGATGTGGCCGGCAGCACAAGCACGGTGGATCATCGTGGCAAGTGCGTCCGCCACAAAGTTGAAGATTAGAGGGGAGCTCGGATCCCCTTGTCTGAGTCCCCTCTTATTACGGAAGAATCTACCCATTTCACCATTAATAGTAACCGCTGTGTGTCCACTAGACACGAGATGCATGATGCGGTGAACAAAACCTGCCTCAAAACCCTTTTTGAGGAAGACTTCCTGAACAAAATCCCAGTTCACACGGTCGTAGGCCTTCTCGAAATCGAGTTTGAGTAAAACTCCCTTAGTTTTATTCTTTTTAAGTTCGTGCACAATTTCCAACAAAGTGATCGGACCCTCAAGAATATTTCTATGTTTAAGGAAGCCCGTTTGGCTGTGACTAATGATCCGTTGCGCTATTGGAGCTAAACGAGAGGCGTAAGCTTTAGCGCAGATCTTGAAGGGTACATTGATGAGAGTGATAGGCCTGAACTGTCGGATATTGTCCGCCCTTTTGACCTTAGAGATAAGGCTAATGGCTCCGTAGTTAAGCCTCGAAAGGTCTATCGTACCTAGGGCGAAGCCGTTAACAATTTCGTAGAACAGGTGTTTCAACATGGGCCAAAAACGTTTGAAGAACTCCACGGGCCATCCATCCGGGCCAGGCGTCGTGTCGTTCTTCATATCTAGCAGAGCCTTATCAATCTCCTCAGGAAGGAAAGAGAGAGCCAGGCTATCATTTTCCTCCTGAGAGACCTTATCCGCCGGATTCCACAAATCCGCGCGCAGGCGAAGAGGTTTTTCACTAGCCGTCCCCAGAAGGCCAATGAAAAACTCATATATGTGGGCCGAGATTTGCTCCTGGGTGAGCAGCAGGCCCGAGTCGGATTGTAGGCGAAGAATAGTGCTTTTTCGTTTTCGGCCATTCGCAAAAGCGTGGAAATACCCGGTATTCGCATCACCCTTCGTGACCCACTTGACGCTGCCCCTACGGCGCCAATATTCCTCCTCAGCCCGCAGCAGTGCAAGGACTTGGTCCTCCAAGGCGTACCTATGTGACCATTCGGCCTCCGAAAAGGGGCGAAGGTCCGATTCGTGGTCGAGGCGCGCGATTTCGTCCGTAAGCCGAGCACGCTCTTTTTTGGACATACTTCCTTGGTTGGCTCCCCAGCCACATAGAAAGGCCCTAAGCTTAGCCGCCGCGGCGTTCCAAAGATCTGCTGGAGATCTTTGAGTCCCAATCGTCAAGAGAATATCGTCCCAACGATTGCGGACCATAAGCTCAAAACCCTCGCACTCAAACCAAGCCGTTTCAAAATAGAAACATTGGCTGCGTCTAATCGTCTCCTCCCCTGAGGAAAAGATTAGAGGGATGTGGCCCGAACCTATGCGCGTTTCAGCCACTAACGAGCATAGGGGAAAAAGGGCTTCCCACTCCGGTGTGAAGAAAACCCGATCAAGGACGCTCCGGACCGGATTAGTTTGTTTGTTGGTCCAGGTGAACCTGGCTCCGGTCCTAGCCGCTTCCCTAAGGACAGCCGAAGCGATAGCCTGATTGAAACTGGACACCCTTGTCCAGTCAATGTTGCTGTTATTCTTGTCCGCACCCGAGCGGATCAAGTTAAAATCACCCCCAACCACAACAGGAAGATTAAGATTACGCTTAGCGCTCACAATTAAAGACAACTCGTGGAGGAAATCGTGAGAGCGGTTGTGGTTAGCCGGGCCATACACACATATGGTAACCCATGTAAGTCCCGAGCCCTTGTGCTTGGTCGTCACATAAACACAAAACAAACCAACCTCCCAGGTTAACACTTCACAAATATCATGGTTGCACCCCATAAGGATACCTCCGGAATGGCCCGAAGAAGGAAGCCAGTGCCAATCAAAACGTTGGAGGGGGTCAAAAGCAAGGAGGTCTCTATGCGAAAAATCTAGTTTGATCGTTTCTTGAAGTGCAATAAAATCTATGCGCTCCTTAGCTATGAATTCTCTAAGTTAGGTGCGGCGACCCACATGGCCGCAACCCCTAATGTTCCAAAAGAGGAACCACATCTAGATAACACGATTACGAAGGCGAACACCCCTAGAGGTGATCACCTTGGCCACTCTCTTCTTAGTCCGTCCCCGCCCCTGCGAGTCCCTCGGAGAAGAAGGAAGTGCACCAGAACCTGTAATCGATGCAGCCTCATTGGGCACCACGACATCACCAGCCCCAACTGGGATGTTCTCAGGTATATCTGACACTGCACACCTGGCAGCTGCCTCAGTCAAAGATGCCTGCGCGTCTTCGCGCGCCCGAAGTAAAGAGATAAGCTCGCCAGGGGGATTAGGTACGAACACACCAGCATCATCCAAAATCGAAGCAAGGTGATCATCGGAAAAGGCATTAAGAATGCGAAAGGAGGGGGGGGATTACCAGAGGCCTCCATGTTCTTGTCGGCGATGCGAAGCTGAGCGCTTTCTATGGACGATAGCTCTCCCAGCTTGGCCTTGGCACGTGCGCTAGGAGCCCGCTGCGCCACCGGAGTCGCCCTCGTACGCTTGGCCTTGCTGTTGTTCCCCGTCGCGCCCAAGGCCGCGCCCAGTTCGCCACCCAGCTCCACAGAAATCCCAGCCCCCGTCGTAGGAGTGGCCTTGGAGGCCGGTTTCCGCCCCGCCGTCTTCTTAGGTTGACGACCCGCACTGTTGGAGCCCCGTTTAGGGCCCGGAGTGTGATCGGTGTCGCCAAGAACCACCAGTTCCTAATCTTCAGACAAAGGAGTGTTGAGGGGGGGAGGAACTTTAGACGATCCGGCCCCGCCATGACATGCCAGAGGTAGAGCTTCAAGGTTGGACCCATACTCGTTGAACGAGGTATCGAGGGACCGGGCAAGCGGAGGAACGCTAACCGCGGTGGCCTGGGTCGCCATCCCAATGTTACCCACGTCTGAGGTCAAAGCGCCCAGCTTTTCCCAGGTCTCAGTGTCTATAGATGTATCATGTAGGCTTTCTTCCAGGTCGTCCGTGGTGACAGGCAGAGGGGGTGCGATAGTAGAGGTTGCTCCCCGCACACGGGCCCCGCCAAGTGAGCCGGGGTTGATGGGCAGCGGCGTGCACTGGCCCGTGGGCGGGGCCTTGGCCTTTGGGGGAATGGGCGCAGTCACCGCCAAGTGAGCACGGTCACCACCGCACTTAGGGAGAACCTCACGTTCGACTTTGATTTGGTAACCCTCGCTGTTGAACCAGACCTCCACCACCCTGTTGAGTTTCTCAGGTGCACGGCAGGCTATCTTCATCCTGACAGGCCCCAACCTAATCAGGAATAGCTCATCAACCACGATAGGCCGACCCAGCATCCGAAGGCCCTCCTTAATACGATCCTCACGCCGGTGCTTCTTCGGGATGCCGAATAGATGGACCCACGTCTCCGGCATCTGCATAGGTTGAATCTCTTCGTGTAACATATCCCGCACCCTTGCGGTTATGTCATGGATAGATAGGAAAAGCTTGCCACTAGACTTAGCCATGTGTAAAAGATCAGCAGAGGGGAAAACCACCAGAAAATCGTCATCTCCAACTTGTGTTACCTGCCAGTCCCAATCGATCGTGACCATATGCTTCAGTTCTTGCTTGAGGATGCGGAGCGTCAGTTTCCCAGGCTCGGCGGAGAGGATAGCAGCGTTCTTGATGCGCTCGTCGATGGGGGTCTCCAGCGCGTCGTCGTCATCGTATTCCAAGCAGAAGAAGCCCTCGCCGGAGATAGCACTCCCCATGATCTGCAGATGTAGCTGCCGCCCCCGCGTCGGACAGTTAGCCGAGGCATGTCCTTCCTCTTTGCACAGAACGCAAAGAGGTTTGAACTTGCATTTCGACTGATAATGGCCGAGCCTCCCGCATTTGAAGCATTCCACCTCGGGCGCCTCCTCCACCGGAATAGGCTCCGCCGCCGTACCCTTGGAGGCAGCGGGGAGACCTGGACCCACCGAATCTGGAGTGGCCCGAGGTTTCGAGGAGAACGGAGCGTCCACGCTTCCCTCAGCGTAGATCGACCCATATGCCTTCTTCTCCAGCGCGCGCCGGCGCTGGAGGTTCTGTTTCTTGTTCTTCTTGGCCTGCTATTGGATCCACCATGGGGGAGGGGGACCCCAATCCCCCTCGCGCCCGCCGTCGCAGCCGTTGGAGCGTTCCCGCATCGCTCGCTTAACCTTGTCGCGTAGATCAGATTCCCTGCGCCGTTCGCCCGCCGGATCCAGCGCCTCTAAGGGCCGCTTCTCCGCGCGCCGGTCGCCCATCACCGCTGCCGCGAAGGTCTTGAGAAGAGGAGGAGGGAGAGCGAGAGGGAAGAGGGTGCGTGCTGAGTGAGCCAGACGCCGCACCTCGCGAGGAGTGTTTGGAAACCCTAACTGGGGGTCGAGGCACCCGCGTCGCACCCATAAATACCTCCTCCCCCTGGCCATCGCGGGCTCGTGCAAAATGGGCCGTGGAGGCCCAAGCGGGGGCAGACCACCAGTCCCAGACGTAGCAACCCCCAAAGCAGGGCAGCAGGGCCGACCGGACGCGACAGCGAGAGCACCCAGAGACCCAGCGCCCCCCAGTGGGCCAGCCGGATCGGGCCCATCCATGCCGCCTAGCCCGGGAAGAGCACCAGGCCCAACCCTAGGCCCAGTCTCGACCGTCGTCTCCGCCCTCCCGCAGGTCCGCGCCGCCGAGCGAGGTGACGTCGCTGGAGAGGGGCGAGCCGGAGCCCGCAACAATGGCCGGTCCGAGGCAGAGCACCCCGGCCCAAACAGCGGCGAGCACGACGGCGACGGAGCCCGGATAGGGCAAACCAGAGCAGCATCCCCCCCGGCGCAGAAAGACCCCGACGGCGTCCAAATCCAGCGAGCCATGGCGCGAGGGCCTTTACCCCCAGGGGCAAAACGCCGCCCCGGACCCCGGTCCGACTTGGGCGCCGCGAACGCCACAAAATCCCCCACCGTGGGGCTCGCCGGAATCTTGCGTGGATCGAGAAACCCCGGCGAGCAATCCAGCACCTCGGCCGCATCGTCCTCCTCGTCGGAGTCAACCTCCTCCAGGGCCCAAAACCGGTTGGATCGAGGGGCGGCGGAGCGTGCTGACAACTCCGGCGACCCAGCCTCCTTCCGACGAGGCCCGACGCGGGGTGAGCCACCCCCGTGGCGCACCACCGTCCAGCCCTCCGGCCCGTGCGGAGACCGCACAGCCCCCCGCGTCCCGGCGGCCGTGACCCCTGCCACACACGGGGCGGAGCCAGCCGTCATCACGCACCCCGGAGCACCGTCGTCCCGAGGCCCACCGCTGGCGGCGGGCGGGGCGACGCCATCCGCGCCCGCAGGGCGCCCCAACGGTGCGATTTCAAACTGTGCCATCACGCTTTTATTTTAGTTTCGTGGTCATTGTTTGGGGTTTGCTCGGACTTCATCTTCAGGGTGCAATCTCATGGTCTGACCTTTGGTGGTTGGACCCGGCGATGGCGTCGCTTGTGCGTCGTTCCCTTACTGGAGGCGTCGCTTTTGAAGAACCTTTCTCATGTTCATTGAGTTGTCAAGAGATGGTGGGTGCCGATTGTCACCACAGTATATTGTTGATTCGCTTTGGGATTTTATATTTTTATCACTCCGTCTGGCATAGCTTCGGTCTTGTATGACTTTGCTCTACGCGGGTGTGACCATTTGTGTGTGTTAGTATTGGCTATGTGCATCCTAACTATGCAGATGCCGGATGTGTACTCATTATGATTGTATCCCTCGATGCTACATTTTGAGTCAATAAAAAACATCCTTTATCGAAAAAGTGATGTCCTAAAGGAGCTGCGCTCATGCCGGAGCCAAGTAGCAAGCACAACGCACAGGACACGGAGCATCACCAAAACAACTAGACGAGGTGGCGTTCACGCACACCGCCACCGCCACTGTCGCCGTGGTAGCCGACCTGAACACCAGCTTGGGCCTCCTTCTTGGCCTCTGCATGAGCAAAAACGTTACGCATGTAATTAGCCTAATGATGATACATATGAATACGATACGTGTATATAGTGACCGAATCGGTCGAAAACTAGTGCGCATGAGTCTGTTCAGCTGTGGCCACGAGGAAACACGCAGCAAGTAGCAGGACAGCAAACACAATGAGACCGTGGACGCCCTGCTTGAAACCCTCGCCGGCCTTCAATTGGGTGTGCAATATTGATCAGCAGCAAGTACCTTGTACTAGCTAGCTAGGTCGTGTGTTGTGTGATGGATGAGATAGACGATGCCCGTGCAGATGATCGAAGCGAATTTATAGACGGTAGGTCAGCTTGGATAAGATAGGGGGAGCTGATCATGTAACGAAGCTGAGGCTGGGCTCTCCACCATCTCTTCAATGACGTAGGAGGAGCTGATGCCTAGTCAACGATGTAGTAAGCGCTCAGCTCCTTTTTAGTCTGCATATAAGTTTTCATTAGTAGAAAAAGGGCCTAATGTGAAGCACATTAGTCCTTGTTTGTAACTGAAACGGCACTAATCTGACCATTAGTGCCGGTTCCAACGGCTAGGCGGATGACGCTTATTAGTACCAGTTCGTGGCGAACCTTTAGTACATGTTCATGCCACAAACCGGTACTAAAGAGGTTGTGGCACACTGTCGTCATATTGAGGCCCCATCTGCCCCTTTAGTATCGGTTCATGCCACAAACCGGTACTAGAGTTTTTTAGTTGATTCTTTTTGCAGCAGTTTTTTAGTCCCACCTCACTCCGCTAAGAGGATTTTTACCACCTTAAATATGTGATTTCTCAAACTATCACAATTATTTGGTCTTCATTGAACTCTATGTGTAAAATTTGTGACCGCAATATGAGTCTTCTCCGGTTTCTAAACCAGTGAGGACTCATATTGACAATTCAGATTGTACACAAAAATATCATTGATGATCAATGTATTTTTGACGATCAATCTGTTACAGAGGCATTCCATTTTTTCGAACTGATTTGAACTCCAGACTTTTTGTGTGTTCAAAATGCACCATTCAAATTCATGTCATCAATTATCAACCCTTTCTGAATTCATTGATATTTTTCATACATTTACTGATTTTTGTTTTAGAGCTAAATGACCCTAAAATGGAAAAACACTTCAAATGAACTCTGAAAAGGTTGGAAGTTGGCATGGTATCATCATTTGACCCACATAGCGATTGACATGTTCTTGACTTGTGGCGATTGGGAGTCGGATTTTATCAATGCAGGGTCGATATGTTCCTAGTTTCCACGGGTCGTTAATAGCATTTTTTAGAATTTCAAACATTGTCACCATGTGGAGCAGAAAGTTGTGAGAGCCTAATCATAATTCAGACAATTTTAATAGCTAAGTACATTTTAATGTCATCTTTTACCGGCACCAAAAGTATCACAAGTACTCTGAGCATGACATATTTTGATTGAGCTCTTTCAGAATTTTACCGTGATTGTGGAGGTACAACGGGTACTTTCAGATACCTCCCTCATTGATTATTTTTAGCTGTTGATTTAAGCGCTTTACCCTTGGCTGTTGGTCCGTCATGAGAACTATCATCAAAATTGATAAATATTACCTGGCTTACCATCAGTAAGTGATAATACGATTCAATTATTTCTCTCTGTATGTTAGCAGCCCAGATGTCATACATCTCAAAAAGGCCTCACAACCGGCCATACCTTATCCCTTCCAGCGTCGCCTCTACGTGCGACGGGGAGGGCAACATAGCCTCCAGCGCCGCTCCTCCCCTCCACCCCTCATCCTCCTTCCTCATCGCTGCCAAAGGGTGGGGCTAGGAGAAGCCTCGTTCGCCGCCACCGACAGCGGGGTGTCGACGCCGCCACCTGTAGGGAAGCTGGCGTAGGCCGGCTATCTCGGATCTAGCCATGGCGTTCTAGTAGGAAGCCGCGGCGCGGCCTCGTTGTAGATCATGGTGTGTCGGTGTTGTCGTGGTGTGATAGGTTGCGCGTTGGTGGTGCTCGGCCAGTGTGGTGGTGGCGGTCAGCCTAAGCCAAGTTCTGATTAAAGCGAGTTGCAGGCAGCTGCCTCCATCGTTGTAGATGGTTGACGGAGGTGGTGGCGTAGCAGTGGCGGTTTCGGCCTCCCCTCCTCTACTGGTGCAGGTTCATATGACACGCTTCATATTGCCATATTGCCATGCATGATCATGTAATTGACATCGTATTTGTGGCAAAGCTACCATGCATAAGTTTTCATACATATCACTCTTGATTCATTGCACATCCCGGTACATCACCGGAGGCATTCATACACTAGTAGAAAAAGGGTCAAATGTAGAGCTAATTAGTCCCGGTTTGCAAATGAACCGGCACTAATGGGACCATTAGTGCCGGTTCCAGAGGCTAGGCCAGCGGCGATCATTAGTACCGGTTCGTGGTGAACATTTAGTATCGGTTCTTGGCACAAACCGGTATTAAAGAGGCTATTGCAGGTTGTGGTTAGGCTGGAGGCCCACCAGAACCTTTAGTACCAGTTCGTGCCACGAACCGGTACAAATGGGTTCTACTCACTTCGATCTACAGCGCTTTTTAGTCCCACCTCGCTCGTCTAACAGAGATTATACCACCTTAAATATGTTATTTCTCAAACTATCACAACCACTTGGTCTTCATTGAACTCCATGTGTAGGATTTTGTGGCTGCAATTGGAGTCATCACCAGTTCCTAAACCGGTGAGAACTCCTATTGACAATTTAAATTATACACAAAAAGATCAATGATGGTCACTGCATTTTTTACCATCATTTACGCTAGGCACCTTTAGTACCGGTTCATGGCATGAACCGGTACTAAAGTATCTTAGTAAGCTGATTTTTAGTCCCATCTTGCCAAGAGAGAGGCACTAGGAACGGTTTATAAGCCTTGAGTGCACAGACAAGGTGGGAGAGGCGCAATGTTCACCCGCACGTTGCTTAGCTTCAAACCTTGAGGAATAGTGTAGACTGCACGGAGCTATATATGTGAAGTGCTTTATGCACTTCTCCGAAAGGATTGAAGCTAATTAACGAGTATTGCGCCTCTTTTTAAATCCAGAGTTTTTGTGTGTTCAAAATGCGCCATTCAAATCCACATCATCAATTATCAGCCCTTTCTGAATTCATTTGGTATTTTTCATTCATTTACCGATGATTTGTTTTTAGAGAGCTAAATGACCGTGAAATTGAAAAGCAGTACAAATAGAACTCTGAAAAGGTTGAAACTTGGCATGGTATCATCATTTCACCCACATGGCATGTGCAAAAAAGTAGAGAGGCTCACGGCAAAAACTGGATGCACTTCGTGTACAAAATGGACAATCTCTTTCGAAATATCAGGGTTTAGAACGAAAACTCATATGATACAAAGGCATTGCATTTTTTTCAACTCCAGAGTTTTTGTGTGTTCAAAATGCACCATTCAAATCCACATCATCAAT